>JAQFVV010006706.1:0-76340 GCA_028023455.1 Epiperipatus broadwayi
ATCATTTTAAATATTTTCTCAATATCAACACAATTCACATATCAAACACTCATAGATTGCTTTAATTAAACTTATGGTAACATTACCACAAGCAAAGTCAACATCACATACTTAAAATACTTCCTAAATTTAAAATTTTCTACTAGATTAGCACAAAACTTAAATGGTGACCCATACAAAAGGGCACAATATATATATATATATAACTAAAAATTGATAGAATGAATTAGAAATTAGTACTTGTAACTAATCAAATTATTAATGTTGCTGAAAACACAGAATTGAAATTAATCATGTAATAAAATCTGGATAAAATATTTTAGTTGGCTTAATAACATTTTTAAAATTTAGGGCAGTTAATACAACAATAAAGAAAATAAGAAAAAATTGGTTTATGGCCAGATATACAAGGAAATTAATAATAAAATAACATGTGAAATGCAAGAGTGATAAAAAACAAACATTCAATAAGACTTATGAGGCTGAAATGGAAAAAGATGAATAATTAAATTTTTAAACTGAATCCTAAGAGAATGTAAAAACCTAGAAGTGAGACATGTGTAAAATTGGTGAATAAGATAAGGAAATTTTTTTAAAGCTAGGTATAAGAAATTATATTTGAGAAAATCTAGATTAAATGTGAAATAGACCATTTTCCAATAAATTGATAACAATTGGAAATGAAGATAATTATTAAAAATATTTATTTTGATTACTCAAAAATATTATTTGATCTTTTATTGTTCAAATAATACAGTATGTGCAAAAAAATCAATAAAACAACTTTTAAAAAATTATAAAAAGTATCCAGTGCAAGATTTCTTCAAGCAAAATCCAGTTTTACTGATATGTAGCTTCTTTTCTTCATATCACATCATCAAATTTCCTTATTTTATCTATTCAACTAACATGTGGTCTCTTTTTAGGTTTTTTATAATCTTTTGGAATTCAATTTAAAACTTGAAAATCCCTGTTATTCTCAATAAAAATATCTCTGTGTGTCATCATGTGGTCTAAAGTCACTGAATTGCTTTTCTGTTAAGAGTTCATGTCTTAGATCTATATGTATGAATTAGTTAAACACATAAATCAAAACTCCCTTTTTAAATAAATAGACATATTTTTTTAATATGAGATTAATTATATCAAAAGGATTCCATCTAAGTTTAATTCTATCATTAATTTCATCTATTCTGTTTTCATCTGTATTAATAATGTAATTAAAATATTTGTATTTGACAATTTATTTTTAATTCATGATTATTAATCTTTATTTTCTTTTTCAGTGAAAATCAACAAACATTTATTTGACATTTTAGTATTTATATTTAGTCCTATTTTTTTGCTTTCATCTGATTATTCTTGTAACATTTTTTGAAACTCTGAAGTATTGTTTTCAAAAACAACTGCATCACCTGTAAAATCTAAATGACTTAAATAATCTCCATTTATTTTTATTCCCTTAGATTTCCATTTTAATCCACAAAATACTTTTCATAAAACTTTTGTAAAATGTTATGAAATATGCAATACTTTTTTCATTGTTAATCAGTGCCATCATATTTTGAAAATATTTTTCTGAAAATAGCTTAAATTTACATCTTGATTGTCAAAAGCTTTAATTACCACAATATTATGCTTGGATAATCAGTGGTCTTTTCATATTCTCCAGTTCCAAAATTTAATAGCATCTCATAGTCATTGGCACTTACTCTAAATTCTATTGTTATTTGAATATAGTCTGGTGTGTTAAAAAGTAAATTTTATCCTGTTTATCCTTTTGGATAGTTTGAATCCAAAGTTTGCTGATAAAAGACTAATAAATTTGATGGTTATGTAATTTCTAATACCTTCTTTTTTTTTATTTTTTGAATAACAATATCACTGCTGCCTTCTTCCAATCACCTAGAACATTTTTACCATTTAGAAATTTCTTTATTATCTTCATCTGATCTTTTAAAACATCAATAATAATTTCATCACTTTCTGGAGCTTTTCTATTTTTCATAGATTTAATTGCATGCCCTACTTCTTTATTTAAAATGCTTGGCAATTTAGAAAATATTGTAATTGCTGGGCTATTTTGTTTTCTTGTTGATTATTACAATATAGTTCTTTGTATAACTATTTCACACATTATAATATTAATATCATCTATATTCTTTATTACTTTTTACAATATCTTTTTTACAATCCACTATTAACAGTTTCGATTAACCCAACAATCTTTTTCAGAACTTTTGCTTATAAGTTCTGAAGAAGATTGCTGGATCATCAAAACTGTCAATAGTAGATTGTAAAAAAGGCATTGCAAAAAGTAATAAAGAATGTAGATGATATTAGTATTATACGGATTTGGCAATGCAATAAGTAAGATAAAGTTATTTCACATATTCCATACTGTTATTACTATTTTTAATAACAATTCAATCTTGTTTTACTGTTGACAACTTATTTTTCCAATATTAAAATATTGTTTTATACTTTTGAGACTTTTATACTGAACTATAATTCTTGTTGACAATTTGTAATTATATTTCCTTATATTATCATTAACTCTTTTTTTATTTTATTATACAAAATTCCATACATTTAATTCTTTTTAAAGAATGATTTTTACTAAAATCTGTTAATATTTTTGAGTGACTTGTAAGTTCTAATTTAATTTCAGTGGAACATCTCACTAAGCAAGGATAAATTTCTATGCTTAATCTATCAAAAACAATAGAATCTTTAAATGAATATTTTCTATAAGGTAAAATGTGATTCAATTCTGTTATACCTTCATTAGACACTTCCATGTTCATTTCAATTTATCATTTTTCTCAAAAAGAAATTCATAGTATATTGTCTTTTTTCTTTATATTCCATTATTTTTTGTTGACTGTCATTATTTAATCATTATCAATTTCATATTAAAATATCTCTTAACAATTTTAAAATGTTGTTTGGTGGATTAAAAGTGTTTTATACATCTATAATAAAATCCTCTATTTTTTCATTACAATGAAAAATGTTTGGGGTGCAAATTCTTCATTAAGTTTAATAATTAAACTTGTTACTCTCTCTGATACATCATTAATCTACATAATATTATTATTTCATTTTTATCTATAATGAATCCCACTCCACTTGTGCTTTCAATATTTATGTCTTTATAGTAAAGGATATTTTCAAATAAATTTTCTAATACTTGTGTTTTTACTATGCAGGGTGACAATACCCCAATTAATGACAGTTTTTTCAATTTTTATACTCTTCATTCACTTGAAAGTTTATCTAAAGATAATTAATTAAATAAAAGGTCATAATTAAATGGCATCCTGAGTCTACAATCAATGAATTCTTAGCATCCTCTTCCTTTGATTTGCTAACCATTGCATTATTGATAATTTTACAGTCTTCTGGAAATGAAAGCCATAATTTAATTTTGCCTATCATGATTGCAAAATAAAAAAAAGTGATTATTTGACATATCCATTCATTCTTCCTTTAAGAAAACCTAACTGTTGTTCCAGTTAAGAATTATCATGTAATCAAAACTACACTGCTTAAATTTAGAGATAAAATACTAGTTAATTCAATATGCTTACTAATGCATATTAATGAACAATCTATCTATGCTCATTTACCATAAAAAATAACATAGAAGTAAGTTACAATAACAAGAATGTAGGGAGTGAACATTAGAAATTTAACTTAAATTGTTTCTTTTAAGACCTCAAAGAAAAACACAAACTTCTGCAATCAAAATTGTTTAGTTATCAAGATTTAACTAATAATAAATAAAATCTGTATCATTCATTTATAAAATTATTTGTAAGTGGGATATTTGTTTATTTATAAATCAACATCGTAATATGATTTGGTAGATTATAAATTTCCCAAAGTTTTCTGATGATTTTTTAAATTTTGTACATACATAACTAAAAAAACAAAAGCAGTATTAAAGTGTTTACACCACCAATTAGAGTTTATTTTTTAAAAAAATTGCATATTGTTAAAACATGAGAATTAGGAACTTCATTCAAACATTTATTTTTCAACTCATATTCCACAAAACATTATTCAATTATTGGCTAAGATCAACGAAATTAGCAAATGGTAAAAAAATTAAATCATGGACTCAATACCCATAGGAGTATCTTACCTTTAACAATGGTGAAGACTTCAAATATATTACAATCATATTTATTTATTTTTACTGTGAATATATCACACTTAAATGATCAACCAGATTAAAGTAGGATTTTTTTATTCTCTAGCTAATAGTTGGGAGATATCCATTTACTGACCAATGATGAATGATTAGCTACATTGGTTTAAGTTGACTATCTGAAAGAAAAATCTTAAGCATATATGTGATGAGACACAATTGTCACATGTCACCTAACCAGTTGGGCTATAAGGAATAGATTTATATATATCACATTAATTAGTGTAATAACAGTTTGTTTTTAAAATAATGGTTTTATCAATTTATTGAAATAACTTAATTTTTAAATAAAATTAATTCACATTGACAAAGTAAATTAGATTGGTTGGAAGAAAAAAGGAACTAAGAGTGTATGCTAAAAATATAACTAACATCCAAAATTTTAAAATGATTAAAACTGATATCAAGTCTATAACAGCAGCCTTTTACAATTTACTGTCAAAAACAAAAAGGAAAAAAACACATCGTTTTAACAAAATGATAACTTCATGGAACCAATTACTATATTATTAATAGCAAAAATTTTTGCCCAGACAAACTGGCCAACCTTCATTTAAACACATTTTAAGATAATTTATAATGTATACAGATAAATGTAAACAACACGATCACGTGACTGGTTGAAGTATTTTCTGTTTCTGAAAAACAGATTCTTTTTCTAGTAGATGTTTATATAATCACATCAATCCTTAAAGTCAAAATGGCTTTATTTTATTTTAATTAGAATGTTATTTTTTTTTCTTAATTTTTTTTTTTTTGAAGTGCTTGTTTAAATCCATATTATATTAAATATTCAGAACCAACTTTTATAAAATGATTTAAATAAAAAATCTTTTTCATTTGATATTAACGTCTAATTAAACAATCTTTTCAATATTTTTTACAAATGTATACCATATTTCGCATATAGGTATTGAGTGAAAGATATTGAAGCTAAATACAATACAATCGGAGTGAACTGATAAAACTGTTAAGTATACCATTAATAACTATTTATAAATGACTACTGAGATTAAAAATATAGTGATCAGTTTATTCTTTTTATGTCTGCAATGAATTTTATATATTTACTGGTAGAAACATTTTTAAGCAACAGTAGTTCATTGCAGGATACACATCTCTATAAAATTATTCCATTACTTATGATCCATCATTTCTTTTCTTTAAAACAACAAAAAAATCTTGATTACTTTATCTATTTACCCCACAAGAAGTTTTTAAAAATATTTTGGAATCTATTTAGGATTTCATTTATTTATCTATAATAATCAATTCTGGCAACCATGCTACTTTGAAACAATTCTACACACAGAAAAATCCCACTTAACAAGATTAATAATTTCTATAAAAATATTCACTTTGTTTATCATTTTAAATATGACAAAACTAGAAAATAATAAAAAAATGTTCACAAACACTAAATTAAATTGATGTTATATATATGCTGTAAAAATACTTGATCACTGTTTTTTGTTGTCATAGAAACCAACAAGATGGTGTATTATCATTGCTTGAATAGCCATTTGACCACAATTTCTACAGAGTCTTTTATAAAAATGAATTTTAAGTGATGCTTTCTTTTATTATTTTACTTTTTAAAATTTATTTCTAAAAAAATTATATATGTTAATCACACTTATCCAATCTCTTTTATTGGTTTGGAAATCAGACAGGGGTTTTCACGTAGAGTTTAATTAATTACATTATGTGCTGTGAAAAAACGACCTAAATAAACACTTATTTGTAGTAACTAACTTGTAACAATTTAAATCTCTAATAATACATTTCAAATTATCATTTTTATAATCAATACAACCATTTTTTTTCAACAATTTATGGTTAAAAAAAACTCACAAAATTTTTTTTTAAAAAAGAAAAAAAATTAAATTAAAGAAAGTTTATCCATATTAAATAAAATAGTCTCAATTCACTAACTTTAACTGATTTAAAAACCAAGTTAATCAAAATCTTGTTAAGTATAGTTATCTTTTGTATATTTAAACACAAATCTATATTATAATTTGATTATATATAATATACAGATTGCTCAGATCTTTCATGCATAAAAAGTCATTGAATGTTATTAATCTTTTATGGCCTGGTGACCAGTATACTATACACTAAGCTTATGATCTTGAGGGCAAATACTAGTCATTGAAAATTTTTAGGTCATATGTAGGCTTAGTATTTTTTTTCAGATTATTATCTTCTAGTTAATCCAGTTAACTATCCAGTAATGGATCATCATCATTGTCAACCATTACCAATCCACTGCAGAGTGAAGATCTCTCCAAGTTCAATTCATCTTCTCCCATCTCTAGCCTCTCCACATCACCCCTGCACATTTTCTTATTTCATCCATCCATCTCACATGTGGCTTTTTTCTGTAAAGTCTTTTGGAATCCAGTTTAAAGTTTTAATTGTCCATTTATTATCATTTCATCTATCAATATGTCCAGCCCAACTCCATTTCAATTTTTTAATTCTTTCAATGATGTCAGTAATACCTGTTTGTTCTCTTACCTATAATATTGCATTTTAGATTTCTTCTTGTTACTCCTAACATGCATCTCTCCATATTTCTTTGAGTGATCTGAAGTCTCTGTATTGCTATTCTATTAAGTGTCCAAGTATCAGATCCATAAATAAAAACTGGTAAAACACATTTATTAAAAACCTTCCTTTTCAAAGACATAGACATATTTTCTTTTAACAAATTATTTCTACCGAAAACATTCCAACCAAGTTTAATTCTATGGTTAATTTCATACATACATTTCCATCTGTAGTAATAATCTGATCAAGATATTTGTAGCTGCTAATTTCTTTTAACTTATAGCCAATGTTTATTTTCATCTTTTGAAAAAATCCATTGAACATTACTTTAATCTTTTTAATTACTTTTACTCCTACTTTCTTACTTTCATCTGATAACTCCTGCAATATTTCCTGAAACTCTAAAGAATTATTTGCAAAAGCAACTACATCATCTGAAAAATCTAAATGGCTCAAATAATCTCCATTTACTTTTACTCCTTTAGCTACCCATTTTAATCCACAAAATACTTAATGCAGCACTGTTGTAAAAAGTTTTGGAGATATGGAGTCACCTTGTCTTGCATCCTTCTCAATGTTAATCTTCATAGCCCCAATATGTAATATAATTGTTGCTGTTTCATTTTTATAAATATTTGTCAGAATATGATAATACCCTGGATCTATGTATCGATAATCCAATGTTTTAACCACTGAAAAAATAGTTATATAATCAAATGCCTTTTCATAATCTACAAATCCAAAGCATAATGACAACTCATATTTATTGTTCTTTTTATAATTTCTCTCAATACTTGAATATGATCTATTGCACTAAAACCACTTTTAAATCCACCTTGTTCTTTTTGTTGATTGAAATCCAATGTTCTCTGTAGATGAGTTGTAATTATCTTGGTAAAAATTTTGTATAAACCTGATTAAAGGGCTGGGTCTGTAATTTTTAATATCTTCTGTATAATCTTTTTAAATATTAATATTAATACTGCATTCTTCCAATCATCTGGCACATCATTATTATTTAGTCATGTGGTACATAACTTTGCCAAAAAAATTTATATTTCTTCACATGCTTTTTAATATATCAATTATAATTCCATCATTACCTGGAGCCTTTCCTTTCTTCATACATTTAATTGCATGTCTCACTTCTTTATTTCAAATTCTGGCCAATTCAGAACATATAATAGATGTAGGAAGTACTTGTTTTTTACTACTACATAATTCTTGATAAAGCCCTTTTTACCCATTTCATGATGTCATCTCTCTTTTTAGTAATAGTCCCTTCTTTTATTTGTTATTACAGATATGAGTTTCATATCAATAACAAAATGTTGTTTTACACTCTTGAGATTTTTATTCTCTTCAATAACTTTTTTTGCCAGTTCACAATTATACTTTCTTATATCATTATCAACTCTTTTTCACACCATTTTACAAAATTTGAAATATTTAATCCTTCTTCATGCATTATTTTTATGTATCTTCATGTTCCTTCTTTCCTTCACAAATTCTTAACTCTCGGTAGAAATTTTATTGATCAATTGCTGATTTTTTCTAGCAACTATTTTTGTTGCAGTTTTTAAAAGTGTATCAGTTAGTTTCCTATTAATTTCATTCAAATATGAATGATGTTCAAAAATTATTAATACTTGAAACCTATTTGCAAGTTCTATTTTAAATTCATTAGAATGTTTCTGAAGATTAGGAATATCAGCTGTAAATATTGTTTTTTTTCAATATTTTTTGTCTCTCTAGTTTTGTAATCAATGATTACTTCCTGTGTTGAATTTATTAAGAACATTACAATCTTGAAATATGTATTTTCTGTTAGTCAAAATATAATCCAATTCAGCTGTATCTTCATTTGGATGCTTCCATGTCCATTTTCTTTTAGATACTTATTTAAAAAAAAAAGAATTCATAATATAAAGTTTTTATTTTTCTGTAAAATTCCACAAGTCTATGTCCTCTTCCATTTCTATTACCATAACCAAATTTATGTAAAGCATTTTTATCTTTCACTTGTTTACCAATTCTAGCATTAAAATCTCCCATAACAATTTTAAAATGTTGTTTGTTCTTATCAAAAATCTTTTGTACATCCATATAAAATTATTCTACTACTTCATCACTATGAGAACTTTTGAGGGCATAAACCTGAATTATTTGCATTTGGTATTTGTTATTAAGTTGAATAACTAATCTTGGCACTCTGTCTGATACACATCAGTCTCCATGATGTTGTTCTTCCACTTTTTATTTATAATGAATCCTACTCTCTTGTGCTCTGTAGTAGAGTACATGTCTACTTGTTAAATCAATTGTCTCTTTACCTTTTCTTCTGACTTCACAAAGTCTAATAATGTCCCATTTAATATAACATAGTTCTTTTTCAAATTTTTGCAAACTTCTTACATTTGAAAGTGACCTGCAGTTGTAAGTAAATAAATAAAGAGTTGTCATCAAATGACAACCTGGATTCAAAATTAGGGGATTCATATCACCCTCTATCTTTGGCCACCAGCAGCTGCCTTGGCTGGTGTCTTTACAGCCTCCTATTAAAAAATTTTTTTTCATTCATGCACACCTTCATTTTTCCTTCTCAGGCAACTGAAAAAAAAACCATTATGTTTCTAAGATCAAAGTAAAAAGCCAATAAACTCATCAATCTGGACCTCATCCATGTTCATATTTTATATGAATAATCACATAGCAATAACAACTACAACTACAAATTTATTTTAGTTGGTCAAATTTATTAATAATAATATATACACACCCATATCTATATATGGCAAAACTAAAATATTAAAAAATTTACATTTACTATTGACTTGTGGATTTTTTAATATATAAATTATTATTTGATAATATTTAAATACAAGTATGGTATATATACGTAAGATAAATGTAATTAGAGGGATTTGGACTCAGACTTTCAAGCTCCCTTTAGTCATCCATTCCATCTTATATGTATACTGGAGATTATTTATCTTTTTCGTATGCATGTGCTCATTTCTATCGGTTATATAAGATGGAGTGGATGACTGAAGGAAGTTTGAAAGTCAGGGTTCAAATTCATTCTAATTAAATTATCACTTGTTAAATGAATACATGCCTTTTATTAATAAAAGACATGACAAGAAAGGAAATCAGCAAAACGTTTATCACCCAAAAGTTAACTATATTGATTAATATTTTTCTTCTTCAAAACATACTTTTGCCCTAGTAGAAGTCTGTTTAAAGCTCTTTACCCTATAGATTGAAAAACGAGAATGGTGATTTTAAAAACTTTTTTTTTATAAATTGAGAAGTATTTGCGAAATTAAATAATAATATTACAAAAAATCTCGTTTATTTCATGTTTTGTTTAATATTAATTTAGATGAATTGCTAAACAATTTGTTGTTTGTTAAAAATAGAATTAGTATTTGGATTAGAAATATTTTTTATATGAATTTTACTTCTATTATATAGAGTGATGACATCATTTCATATCATCATAGCTACATGAAAGAGTGTAAGGGCACCACTGTTTAATGTAAAGGAATTGTATCATAGTATTTCGTACAGGAAATAGTTTGATTCAAAAATATCAAGTTTCTAAGGCCAATAAACTAAGTTTAAATATAAACCAAGTAAACAAAGCTTTTTCAAATTTTTATCAGGTTTACTTTTCTTTCTTTCTTTTTTTTTTTTTTTTTACAAGTATATAAACAATAACCTAATAATGGTATTTGGAAATTTTGAACTAAAACGGTAAAATAAAAATGGGAAAATACCTTCACAATCTAGCAATTAGGAAGCCAAGTGAATAATAACTTATTTTTGATTGTTTTCTGAGAAGCAGTTGAATAAAACTTTTCTTAGCAGTAGAATATTTAAAGGCTGTTTTATTCTTTTTCTTTTTATATCTTAACAGTTTGTTAAAGATTAGTCGAGCTGAAAATGAGCATGTTTTACTACAGATGGCAGTGATTTTTGTCAAAAAGACTCATGTTAATGTAAAATCTGCTATGCATTAGTTCATTTCACATGCATTTGTCATAAACTGTAAATGAGTGTGAAGAAAAAAATTAAATGAAAGCAAGAGAAAAGATTTAAGTTTATTCTTGCATTAGAGACTTTTATTTCAAAAAGAGTTATTTATGAGTTCTGCAAATTATCTACAAAAGCTCTAATCAATGGGTTAAGACATTTTGAATTTTTTTTTACATTTCAATAAAATTTCAAAAGGTTTTAATTTGAGATAAGATGACGCGATTTAAAAGCTAGATTGTTATCGAAAAAATAGCTTATAATAGAAATTTTTAGAGAGATTTGAAGATGTTTGTCTTTACAAATGATTCATAATAATTGAAGTATCCACACGTTTGAATATATATTAAAACAACTTTTAAATAATTCATAGTAAGACAAAGGCTTTTTCAACAGCTCCTCATAACAAACAAAAATAATTGCCAATTGTTAGTTGGTGAGTATTTGAATGGCGATTTTGTTAAGTATCCTTATGTATCTATTTATGAATCAATATTGGATGATTAACTATAAGTCATCGATTTGTAAGAACAGTCTTTTTCTTGATTTAAACTGAAAGAAAAATTCAAATTTATTTGTCTCGGATTGAATTCAGATTGTAGGGAATGACTAATTGGTACATTAACATTGCCTCATGAAAACCTTATAATACAATATATGTAATTAATAATAGAGTCTTAAAAATATTTAATTACAAATGTACATGTGTTTACTAAGAATTTTCTATTTATTTAAATTGAATTTTATAAATAAAAATATAATACCTAATAACTCTTATACATTTTGATACAGTAGTGATAAATCGTTTTTTCTGAAACTTGAATAACTTTACTTGATATGTAATTTTTGTAAGTTTTTTTCTTTATAACGTTTTATAGTAAAATGTTGTCACTATTATTATTATTTAAAAAAAAACAATGCTAAGACTAAGTAAAAATATTGCCCTATGGTAATTTGGTGCAATGGTAAACTACTAGACTCTGGAAGTCCTGAAAGTCAATGGATTATATCATTAGTTTTATCACTATGAGTGTTTGAATTTTTTATGAATGCCTGAGCAATAAACCATTGACATGACACATCAACTTTATGACTTGACATATCATTTAAAGTTACTTTATTTAAGGTTTTTTCCATTACAAAACCCATGTTCAGAGATTTAAATAATAATTTGCTTATCATGAAGAAAATAAATTCAGTGTTTTATTATAAATTTCTTTTCTCATTTAGCATCAAATGTCTTCAGATGACTTTTAAAATAAAACTAAGTTGACACTTTTTAGCATCAGACAAAATAAAAACTAGTCTCAATGAAGTCTCTTATATAGAAAGAACATAAAAATCAATAAAACAATCATAGATGAAAAATCATTAAGTCTCATTTGTATGAAAATGGAATTATCTTTAAGAAATTGTACTTGTATCATGAGTATGTTATCATATTTGTATTGCATTTTAAAATCAATTCCCATTAATAACAGTTAAAATAAATTTCAAATACTATACGTATAGCTATGTAATATCTGATCTTCATTAATGAACCAAATGCTGTTAATAAATTTTTTAGGATCCCTTTACTTACTGGATAGTTCATTGGTTAAATAATCTAAGAAGTAAAAGGAATGCTAAATAGTTTATTACTAGCATTTGGTTCACCATAATAAAACATAGCATTGGCATTAACTCTATTATTTTCAAAATATCAATATATAAGTAAATAACAATATGGAGAAATTAGGGTGAACCTAAGGTGATGGCACTCATCATCATCAAACCCAAGACAAAATATAAAATTGAATATAAAAGGAATGAGCATGTTATAATGAATATGAAGAATGAGCCTAAGAGATCAGTAAAAACACTAATTATAATAACTATAAGTTCACCCAGCATTACAGGCAAAAATAATTATGGATGATTAACAATAGCAATAAATCAACAGTCAATCTTGTAACTGAATTTGAAATAGGTCTACTATAGACCAGGCTAATTATTTAGCCCTTGCCAGCCTGGGGCAAACTATTTAAACAATAATTTGGCACAAACATAAGTGTTAATCCATAAGAATGTAACAATTAAAAAAATAATTCTGGTATATTAAAATATGCTGATCATCAAACAATGTCCTGGTCACTTAGTACCATTAATGTACTGGCCAACTATAAACTTAATTTGTAAATAAATAATTAAAATGAAATGTAGTACTTGGACTTTAAAGGATAACCTCTTTGTGCCATTAAGCACCATAATCATCTGGATGTTCATAACACTATGTATGAATCCAGATCAATGAGCAAAAGCTCTATAATTATTACTATAAGCAAGAAATATAATCCTTATCTATAATGTTTTAAATATATTCTAGGATTAATTAAATTCACTGGAATAACTTTAACAATGAAATATAAATTTATTAATTAAAAAACACTACAATGAAATTAAGGTCTGCTGAGGATGCCATAAATATAAATTTTGCATTATGATTTTGATTAATATAATAAGCTATTACATTGTGATTTACATATATCTCATAATAGGTTTACGTAAAACACATCTAAACATAAGCACACAGATGTGCACTATAATAATTCCAAAATATATTTGAATTGTCATAAACCTATAAATGAAATTCATTTTCATAGTACATAGTTAATGACTGATTTAATATATATGTGTGTACATGGAAATGTGTGCACATACTGGCATTTATAAAAAAAATAAACCTAATAAACCATGTTATGTTTCTCAATACACAATTAATTCCATGTTGAAAATATTCATAAAATTCACACATACATGCGAATATATAAAAAAATAGATAGTATGAACCAAAGTTATTAATTATTTCTAATAGTAAAAAACATATTTGTACTTTTTTTAAAAGTATCTATATAATACTTCTTTGAGAGTCCATTATAACAGTTTCTTTTTACCGCTTGCTCCTAATTAATTATAAGTTTTTAAAAATATTCTAGCAAGTTCTTTTATTTTCCAATCTAGAAAGATTTTTGAAATTTACTTTTTTTTCTTAATTTAAAAATAAAATCATTTTACAAATCAATCCTTTGTTCTTATACTTATAATTCAAAAAAAAATTATTTACTTCATATACTTTTAAATTAGAGATTTTAAGAATTATCATTTTCAGTAAAGAGTTTCACTTTTAATTAATAAAACTAGAAATGATCATTTATTATTTTCTTTCATTATTCATAATTTAGTCAAAATTATTTACCTTTAAAACCAGTTGATATTTTTAAGTACTTTATGTATACAACACAGTATGTTTTTATGTGCTTATTTACATATTAATAAAACTGTGCATATAGCATGGTAATCTCTTGGTAAGTTGGTCCTTTCTAAAACCATAAACTGGCTTATTTTAATCTCCAAGAAATGTATAATCCAAGTAACTGATGGCATTGCATCATCTCCATTTACTCTATCATATGATGTATTTTTTATTTCTGGAGATTGCAATGCAGCATGAGCACCATAAAAGCTATCTCAGTTTAAGCACAATCCAACTTATTACACAGAGGGCATATTTAAAAAATGACCAGAGGAATTTTTGGCCAAATGGAATACCTTACACATTTACATTACGAATCTTATAGGCCCTACATTCATGACAGTTTTGTGCCTGGTAGACAACACAGTATTCTACTGATATAAGTCCTGCTCTTCTGAGAGGCTTACTTGGAAAAAAATTAAACCTTAAGTAGATATAGTGCAGAGAAAAAAATTTGGAGCTTCATGAACACACCATACCCCTATATCTATATGGACATCATTTATTCATCATAAGCATTGAAAAGTAAAAGTAAACTCCATCAGTCAAAAACCCAATTCAATCTACAAAATCATAGGTTTTCTTTTCAACTCTAAATATGAATTCCTTACATATACATTAACCATTATTTTATAACTTATCATCATTACTATTTTTATCACACACTTCAGAGTAATTTTTTTTGTTAATTTTGCATAAAATGTATACTTTTTACTTTTTCAGATGTGATTATATTTGATATTGAGTGGCAATTTTGTAGTACTTGATCATCATTGGCCCCACAGTTGGATAGCCATTTATAACTATTTTGATCCATTTTCTTTAGCATATCTATGTTTTATTTCTTTCATTATTTCTTCTGTTATTTTTCTACTGTCCACTTCTTTTTATTATTCCATATTCTCTTTGTTGGTCTCTTTTTCTCTCTTTTTATTATCTTATTTTCATTGTTTATTATCTTCTTCTGTTTGTTGGCCTTTCTTCTTATTATCTTTTTTTCTTAGTTTACTATTTTCTCTTTGTTGATATCTCTTTTTATCTTCTCTTTGTTTATTATCTTTTATATGTAGTTTCTCTGTTTATTATCTATTACTTCTTGTATTTGTTTTATTTTTACATCTTGTTCTTTCTTTTGATGTAGACATGGCTCTTTTTTTCAGTTTGACCATCTTGTCTGTAATTATCTTCCAACTTTTTTATTCTCTCTAATTCTATCAACATTTCTGACCTGCAGGAATTTAATTTGATTAGTCAGGTCCCATATTTGCTCTTGTACAGATTCTAGGCTTTTTGACTTTCATTATTGACAGATTTTATTGCCTCAAATTCTCCCTATTTAATCACTATTTCTATATGTTACAATTGGTGATCCAAATGTAGACTCAGTCCTGATCAGGTTCTGGTGGTCAGTGACTACATAACTTGAATCCCAGAAATACATCTGAAAAAGCAAAATTCTATATTTTGATGCACAATTAATTTAAAACATATAACTGTGAAATGTGACAAGAATATAGTAGTGCATAATTGTTATAATTTGATTATATATTATAAAATAGAAATATGTTTATTTAAAAAGTTCACATTTATAAGTTGACAAAAAATTAAAGCATTATTGTGAAGATTGGATTGATTGAGTTTTTGACTATTGAAATTTATTTAGATATACTTTTAGTTTTGGTGATGAATGGAGAGTTTTGTTATTGGCTTAGGAGGCAATGTTTTTATGCAACTCATTGGAGTGTTTTTTCTTGGGTGTTGCTCCAACCCACTTTCATTTTCATATTTTTTATTGTTTACCATTGTCCAGTTAACAGTCTTGCCTTAATCCCCAGTTTCTAAGTCTCCAAGAAAAAGAGCAGTGCATAGTTCTATATTTTCCAGTCCCTAAGACTCAAAGGAACAGGGCATAGTTTTGTATTTTCCAGCTCTTAAGACTCAAAGGAGCATGGCCTTGCAAAGAATTTTTGAATTTTTTTTCCTATCAAGGGTTATGGTAGCTTATAGTGTCTAAATTGAGATAGCCCTCTTGGTGTTCATGCTGCATTGGGTACTTATAGTTCAGTGGCAGAATTCATTACCTATCTCACATTTGTAGGTCACTATTCATTCTGTTAGATGTCATATGCTATCAAATCTCTAAAAAAATTGATGAGTACATAATTTGAGGTATGAACTTTGTTTTGATTATACATGTATATTATATAAAATATTTTTAGATTGGTGTTTCATTTCTCTTTTTCTTTTTCTCCTTGAGAGAGATATGAGATGGTTATGTATCTCATGGCATACAACAATATAGTAGTCTATGTGCATGCATATATAAAGTTGAAAGGAAAAGTAGAAATAAACATAAACCAATTCTTTTGGTAGATATTTTTTATATTACTTTGGAATAAAAGTTAAGGATTAAAATTATTTGACAGTTGATTTTATTGTTAATCATTCATGATTACTTTTGTGTAATTCTGGGTGAACTTACAATTAGTTCAGTGCTGATATTTCATGCCTCATGCTCATACTCATAGTCATTCCTTTTATATTTAATATTTAAATTTTGTATTAGCTGGGGTTGATGATGATGAGCTCCATCACCCCAAGTTCACACAGTTTCTCTATATCATTACAGTATTGAAACATAGCTTTGGAATTTGCAATTTTTAAGATATTAATATATAAATAAATAAAGCTATAGCCGACATGACAGGTTTTAGCTTTAATTTACTCATATATTGATATATTAAAAATTGTTGAGTTAATTTCAGTACTTTAATCTATTATATATTATTTTGTCTGATATGTTTAGAATCTTTATATTTCTTATATTTGGTTTTGAATATTCTCATGGATAATTGAAATTATAGATAATAGAAAACTTTACATAATATACATGTTTACAATATATATGTACACACACATAATACAATTTAACTTTAAAATGTAGACACAATAATTTTGTTTTATAATAAACACAGCAGGAGAGTAGCCGCATGTCTGAGTGATACATACTAAATGAGCAAGATGAGAAAATGGCCGATTGAGGAATGATTATGATGCTGCTCTTAATAGTAGATATGCATAAAATGTATCAATTCAAGTTTTTTTTTAAAAAAGGCAAATCTTCTGTTATGATTGGATTGCTATACATGTATCAAATATGAATAGCTTAATGCATATGAAAGTTAAATGGAAGTAACAACTTCCTATAGCTTGTGGATAAAAAGAACCCAACCTATCAATAAATGATAAAGGATAGATTGAATTGACCTATTCCTTAATTTTCAAGGGTTATAAGCTTTTGTTTATTAGTATTATATTTAAATTAGGCTAAATATAATTTCAATTCTTTATCTCCAGAAACATTAGTAAACAAAAATTTATGACCATTGAACCCTTGAATAATAGGTAATTTCATTTTATTCTTTATTATTTATTGATGATTTATAGCATAGTTGACATTATATTTACAAATTGATATTTCATTAATGTTATAAGCTTGTTAAAAATAAAACTTTGTCTTTATTCTCTTTATGTTCAACTGAGATTTCAAATGATTTATTCCATATTTAAATTGGGCTAATATATAATTTCCATTCTTTATTTCTAGCAACATCAGTAAACAAAAGCTTAAAATTTGTTGAAAGTTTAAAGAATAGATGGATTCTTCTATTCTTTATTGTTTACTTACATACAAATATTATTTATCCATAGCTTATATGAGAATTGTTACTTCTGCTTAAAATATATACATAGTTTTTACTTTAATAATGATTCATCCAATATTAACTATTGTACCGAGACAAAGTCAGTACATGTATATACCCACACACACAAGCAATGTAAATACTCTTTTTTTTATTTACTTTCAATTTATGATAAAAATAAATGTAGTTTTCTTTCAATGCTATAAAATACACTATAAAATAAAATGTTAATATTTCTGATTAAATAATTTAAGGCTTTCATATAATCTATTATAATAATATTCTCTAAAAATAAAATATAAAAATATCACTAATATGTCCTTTTAAATCTCAATAAATGATTTCTACTTGTATATGCCGTGGGGGTAATTAAAAAAAGGGTTTATTTTAAATTATAACTATAGCGAAAGTTAAAAGCTTATAGAGGTGATTTTGAGATTAAATGCTCGACTTTTAAACTAATGTAAGTTAAATTGTTATCTTAAAACACGCACGCATGTATGCATAAAAAGTGTGAATAAGTATGAATTGTTTCTAACTGAGATTGCAATGTGAGATTGCCTAAACCTAAGATTGCCTCAAGCATATGGATTGAATGAAAATTACGTAGGACACGGACCCCAATGACAACTCAGAGAATATTGAACTCTGGGTGGAGATTGGATCCTCAGATAATAACCAACCCATATAAATATGAGTCTTATTCTTTGTCCAAAAAAAACACACAATTCGGTTACAGTCTTTTTACATTCTTTGTTTTGTTTTGCTTATGCTTATAGGTTTTTTTTGTTAAATTCCTCCGGAAGCTACAACTAGAACTTTCTTTTTTTTGCTATCCGGTTTATCCAATATGACCACTGTGAAATTAACCTCTAGAGCGTCGATCGTCATGATGGGCTAAGAAACCCCTCAGTGATTGATCGACGCTCCGCCGCCAGAACATCTCCACAGCTATGAATGATCAACAACAGTGCCGTCCAAACATCGTACTCCAATCAGTCCAAGGACGTCGTTCCGTTTAACACACAAGAATCGTCCAAACATACTACGCTGAACTTATATAAAATGAATAACCATTTATTATGGAAACAGTATCCAACAGGTTCGAACCCTCCCCAAATTAGAAGCAGCAGAAGACTACGCAAAATCCTAGGTAAACACTTTATTTCTTTTATGCTCACATTCATTCTTTACGTAGACTTTAAAAGGCAATCTCATAAGTAATTAAATTCGACTTTCGTAAATCAAAATATAAAATGATCCGTAATCCCTCATATTTGAATCTTAATATTTTAATTTCAACTTTCGTAAATAAAAAAATATCAGATGCTATATAGTTCCTCTTATTTAAATCTTAGGACTTTTCCTGTTATGAACTTTGATCATAATTATTATTTTCTTTCGCAAATAAATTATCACACACACCTAAATTTCAAATGTAAAAGAAGGAAATATATTATATCATCCATGTTTATTGTGCATAATATGTTCTTTTCTGTGCGAGTGCGAGAATGCGTGTATGTGCGTGCAAATAAAGCAATCAATTAATGTTTCATTTTTTTTTTATATTCAATAAATTCTTTTTTTATTTTAAACAAGTCGAGCATTCCTCAAATCATTCTCTATAATTAAAATATGTTTTTTTTAAGTATTATAGTCAGCATTTATTCATGCGATTAATTATTTTACTTTTAAATTTGTCTTTCTTATTTTTTTGTTTTGTTTATTTCTTTAAGTTTCATCGTGCCGTAAGTCACGATGTTTATTTACTATGTAGTTAAGATAGACTTAAGCGTTGGGAGGGCCTATTATTAATAAATATAAGTAAATGTCAATAAAGCTAGTATGAATAATTCTATTGGACTGTATGATAACGGGGGGATGATATTATTAGCTTCTAATTTTTTTATATAAGGATGCATAAGTCAAACATTCGTATTAGTTATAAATAACCAATGATTCCGTCCAATATTTGGACCGATCTGTAAATCAACCAAGCTTCTTCTCCATTGGTTATTATTGTGTTCTTTTACCAGAATGATATTCTTGAAACAATTTCATCATGACCCTGAGTGACCCTTATTGGTCCATGCTGGGAGTTTGAGCTTATGGGCGGGGATTAGACTTCGAAATCGTTTTGATATGACGTAAGGTGATGCGAGAAATTAAATTGTAAATTAAATCATCGTATCTGGCGCCCCCTTGTGTTGATAATGAACAACTATCGATATAGGAAAATAAATAAAGCTTTACGCTATATCATGTTTGTTTCGGAGCTCTCAATCCCTATATGTACGGTTGAATAAGGCGACCGGTCACACTATATTCTGCAGAAACATTTTAACATATTAAATTTCACTTTTCTTAAAGAACTTAAAATTGTGTATTAAAGTCATAAAATCCTTAAGAATGGATTTGTCAAAATAAATTTTGGTACAAATTTTATTTCAGAAAAAGGATGTTTTTCATATGAAGTTAGAAGATGGTCTTATATGCAAACATATTATTATTATTATAACAATGATCAAAGACAATACCATTAATGATTTTAAATGATATGTCTCCTACAATGTTAAATAAAAGTGTAAATTTAATATATTTAGTAGAATGTAACAGATGCTCAAACTATTATGTAGAATAATTGGAAAACAGTTTATATATTAGAATAACTAACCCCAATAATTTAACATAAAAGGGAAGATTGGCCAGTTTCTAAACATTTCAAATCACCATATCATTCAGTTAATGATTTAAAACTGGTCATATACTTTTCCTCCACAAGTATATATTTATATAAATTTAGAACTTTACACTCACATGTCATAATCATAGATTTTATTACATCCTTGAATTATCGAGTTTTCTAATAAACTATTCTGATTGTTTTTCATTAATTTTTGGCTATTATTTAATATATTAACCAACAATCTATTTTTTATATTTGAGATTTAATATAAATGTACAATGTTTTTTGTAAACAAGTTTTTTATGCATATTTTTTGCACAGATTAATTAAACTCTATATAAAAAAGATTATTAATTTAGAAGAATTTTTTTCTTAACTTTTGTCTAACATTATTTAGCTGTATTTTGGGATGAAAACCAGTCGTCTTATTGAAATATTAAAACAACTATGTAAACAAACATTTTTCTATATATATACTTTGTTAATATCTGTATTTTTTATTGTTTCGTATATTTATACACACACACATATATATATATAATCAAGTAGATGTAAATGCTTTATTATATATATTATACATATTCAAGTAGATATAAATAATTTTATTTGATTACTGTATAACTTTAAAAAATCCACCATACATTTTGCAGAATGCATATATTTTAAGAATACATCTTTTTTATCAATTATTTTTATTGGATCACCAATACCATGTGATAATAATGTGATTTATTTTTTACACTAATATCATTTTTCTGACCAAATTTTTAGTAAACTGTTTATGCATCACAATGTGATATTCTAAATTAAAATCAAGATATTTCAATGTTAGCTAATATCACCCAAGGTACAGATGTGTAAACTCATTTTTAGTAGCATAAATAATTCAACAAACATCTAAATATGTAATTAAATCTAATAAAGGTAGTAGCAAATACATATAAACATCAATCAAAGTGATTATTTGATATTTTAATATTATGCCGCGAATAAATGAATAATTTAACTATTATTTTGATTGGTGTTTTAAATCTATTCAATTGACTATACATATATTTAATAATCCATTAATTATTTTGATTATATATATAGTGAATGTCCTGATATTTTGAACGGAAAATCCCCCACCCCCCCCCTTTTTTTTATAACATTAGAGTTGACTGAAAGAAAACATTTACTCACTGAAATTATTTTTAATATTTGTAAAGATTTATTAATTTAATAATAGATCAATCAATAAAATTTTCATCATTGTTTTATTTGGATATGTTTGTATTTTTACTTATCCATACAGTATTAAAAAGTTATGCCATCGCTTACCAGTCTGATATGACAATAGTTCAAAGATATTAGTAATAATTTAAATGATAATTTGCATCATAGACGCAATTTATAAAAAAATAAAAAAATAAAAAAATTTAAAAATATAGAAACATTACATAAAAGCATATAATTATTAAAGAAGAACAATACTTTCCTTGCTTATATATATCACAAGGAATCGTTTTTAATAGTTGAGGCAAAAAATAATAATAATAACAAAAGAAATCAGAAACACCCAAATAATTAATTTTCTGAAAAAAGTGACCAAAAAAAAAAAAAAAAACCCACTATTTTAATAATATAATGAGCAGTAAGTTGAAATTGATTTTTTAAAATAATAATTTATAATATTCTTAATAATTGTCTATTTTATTTAATTAATGTAATAAAGAACAGCAGTAGTTTTTAAGAATCTATAATCCATTATTATCTAGTGACAACTTTAAATTGACGCAATGGTCAATCTGAAAAAATTGAAAAACCAATGTATTGCATTTGTATTAAATTGATATTGTTTACTAATGAAATTGATATTGTTTGCCATTAATTTATCTTTACATGCATTATTTTTTTTTTGGAATATATCTGTAGTATTAACAGAAGTATGGAAGTTTTATATTAAAATATAATTAATATATAATTTTAGATATAGTTATTCATAATATTTTTTTACTCCACAGTCATCTATTGTAAACTTGAGTAATTAATGAACTCTAAATGGTAGTGTTATAATCTAGGCTCAAACTAATTTTTGACTAATGAACTTTGACACAGGAAAGTTTTGGTCCTTTTAATCTATGCACCAGAAGCCATATTTAACTTATTTAAATTATCAAAATAATAGGCTGAAATTTTTTAACATTCTGGGATTTGAATCCAAGCCACTGTTGATTATATAATTACATATCTCTGACACTAACTACTTACTATAAATTTTGGTGACCCCAATTCCTACATTTTTTAACAAGAAGTGGCACATACTAATAAAATATCACAACTTATTATGCTTACATTCAACATAAATTTTTAGAAGCAGATATTTATTCTATCCACTCTACTAAAAACTTGAGTAATGAATGAACTCTTAGTAGTAGTATCATAATTCATATGAGTTTTTTTTTTACTAATAAACTTTATCAATTAAAAATTTTAAGTCTACTTTTATGTACATATATATCTACAAGCCTAATGTTAGAGATATGTATTTGTATAAGCCTGATGGTGGGAATTCAATTTTAAGATTTTTTAAAATTTTTTAGCTATTAGTTTAATGAGGTTTTAAATATAATTGCTGGATGTGTAAGTGTACTTAGTTTTAAATTCCTCACTGAAGAAGACCATTAGCCAGCATATAATCTGGGCCATTTAATATTTATTGATTAACCAAACTTACAATGAATGACTCTGGAGAAGAAAAAAACAGAGTAAATATCTGCTCCTAAAAGCCCATGCTAATAGAAAAAAATTACATATTTTGTTAATATGTAAATAATATATATATATATAAATCCATGCTTATTATGTAAAATTGCCAATTAAAAAAACAAAAGAATAACTAAATTATTAAAAACGAATGCTTCTTCTTATTCTGTTCCTATAACAATAAACAACAACAACAAAAAAATTTAATTTAAATCTTATGACAATTTAATTTTTATCATAAAATATGTAATAATACTTAATAAGAGCTTGAATGAATTGTTAACTTTCATTTTTTAATTTTCTTTTTGGATTATATATGTTTTATTGATGCAGAAACAATAGTCATGAAAATGAATATGTATGTGCATGAAGGATCTTGATATATCTTATATACGTATTGTACAAAGGTATTTATTATAAAAAATATCATAAGGATGACTTAAGTATAGATAGATGGAGGTAATATAATTATTCAAAATTTTTAAATATTTTTCTAGTGAATATAAATAAAAAAAGTATAAAACCAAAAATAGAGGAAGGAGAAGGAAAAGCGCTTTACAAAAGGTAAAATGGAAGTAATATATATATATATTGTAATGGAATGTGGAATGATGAAGAATAAATAGAGATTTCTATCCAAGTTTCATAGTTAAATTATCAATTTGTATAATGTTACATGATAATATATATATTATAACGGTATGTAGTTTAAATCTGTAGTGATGGAAAATCATTATCATCAGCCCACATTCATGCAGACAAATTCTTATATAAATTTTTATACTGGTATAATTTAAAATTAATGTTGCACAAAATTCATACTCTTTCTTTTCTCAGATGTGGTTGAGATCAAATTGAGTGGCAATTGTATAGTGATGGTCACCAGTACACAATCATTATCGGCCCACATTTGACTAGCTATTTCTTATATTGGATTAAAGTATAGACTAGCTCCTTACTGGTAAATATGATCCAGTGAGTTGGTGAGAGAATAAATAAATTCTTGTATTGGAGTAGTCTAAGATAAATGGATAGTTGTATACAAGATAGATCATATTTACTCACTCATTTTTAGATCATATTTAATTACTTAATATCATAAGTCTATCTAGATCATATTTAATCATTTAATATCATTTTTATAGATCATATTTAATCACTCAATATTATAAGTTTCTATGATTCACTGCTGGAAGGCATACTCTAGATCAGCTCACAAACAATAAATAAACAAAAGGACAACCATTATTAGTACAACAATTTAGTCAATCTATTCTTAGTTTAATAATTAATATAATGATGATGATGATGACTCTCCCATTCACAGCTTTATAACTAACATCACAACTAACACAAATCATTTCTGTTATTAATTTAGCATTGATGAATAATGCCCTGGTATACATTAATATATAATATAGCAACCTTCAATAATTCATTGGATACTCTGATGACAATAGGTTAATATGCATGGCCTTTTTTAAGTCATATTATATAGCTTCCTATCTCTAGTTATTTATTATACTATCACATCTTTAAGCTATGTTTTATGATTGTACTCTACTAGTTATGGTGGTGAATAAGCTAAAAAAAATAATCAACTTTAAGAAAACTATAAACTTCTTTAATCAGAGAATTGAATTTTATTATTAGTTATTAATATACATTCAAAAATATACATAAAAATCAATAGATTGGTTACATTTAATGATAACAACAACACATATACCCCCCCTCAATGAATTTAAACTCAATCGTTAGTAGCATATAATATGATATATGGATGTTGACATATTTTGTAGGTATAGATATCTCAGATTATGTAAAATCTAGATTTCATAAAGCACACACATATATGTGCATAATATATAATTTATGCTTATTGACATAAAATATATGTATAATGGGCAGAGAAAATTTACTTAAATTATGAAGGAATATCTAAAGAAAGATCTGTTCTTAATTATAATCCTCATTCATCTTAATCCCCATTAAGCTAGGTTACATATTACCTTAAATTTATTTCTCACTATAATAAATTTTTATCCTCATTCTCTTTCTGGATTTATACATTCATACTCAACACATATCCATGCAGACATATATATCATAGTGTGTGTGTGTTTTATTTTCCACTATTAATAAATCTTATATTCAATCCTTAAGTAAAATAAGAATAATATATATAAACCTTTTCTTTTTTTTTCATGATTTAAAAATTAACAAACAAAAGAATGCAACATTTTATGAATACATATTGATATAGTCAATATTCATCATTATTGAAAACCCTCCTTTTTCATAAATTATGCTTATTTTAATGCTTTGAAGAGAGAGAGAAGAAAAAAAGGATATTAATATAACCAAAAAGAAATGATCAGAGTTAGTGAGAAAAAAAAGATTTGATATTACCAGGTATTTTTTTTGATGTAGAAGCCATTTGTTAGTTTAATGTCTTTTATTCAAATTAAGGTTTATTTAAGATTAAAAATTTTGATGTAGCCACACTCTATTGTTTGACATGCAGAGATATAGATTACAGCAGTTATCTGAAAAAAATTTTTTTGAAGCTCAGGCTTGTAATTTTTTAATTTCACTGGATGATGATGATGACATGGGTCTTGTACAACAATGGTCAGTATACCATCTGCATTTCTTTAGGGACACTTTTCTTTAGTATTGCCATGGGTTCTTCCTTTTCTTCCCTTTTTGCTTCCCTGTTTGTAAACATGCCAATAGATAAATGGGTTCTTGTCATATATTTCTTACATTTTACTCTTTGTGTTTTACTTGAATCCATCAATGGGAGACACAAAACAATAGCATGGTTGGAGTTCTCTTTGATCTCAGATGATCAGCCATGAGATGCTTCTTTTTTTCATTCTGTATTTAAATTTTTAGATGTGCTGGCATTCCTGGATGGCCAACTGGCCCTCCAACAAAATATATCAAGTTTAGCATTGCATTTTGCTGTAGAATATGTATTTAAAAAATGATGAGTTGGTTCTCAGAAGCAATAATATTTAATACTCTCGCAAATCCCCCCCCCCTGAATATATATGTGTTAGATTTAGTGATATCACATCACTCTTATTTATTGAAATATCTATAGCTGTGGATATCATTATTAGTAAAATGTCTATATCTGTACAGCTGCAATACAATTATCTGATAGTTAAAATTTTTATTTTTTGATGGTCTATGATAATTAATGGTTTTTTAAACTTTAAACTGCTTGCTAATGAGTTTCTTATTTGCTCTCTTTTTTAACACTGAAGTTATATTGATCTTTAGAATTGACTTTATCTATCTTTTGTAACACTATATTTATCTTGATCTTTTAAAATTGATCATCTCTCTCTTTTTTAACACTAGATTTATCTTGATATTTTAAAACTGACCATCTCTCTCTTTTCTAACACTTTAAAAAAAATGGACTTAAATAATAAATAAACTTTTTACAATGAAAATATGAAAATATTAAAAACCTTTTGATATATATGTTAATGTTTAAATTTTGATGTTTGCACATACACATACATGCATATACACACATATACCTGTGTATTTAGTAAAAGCAGAGACAGAAACAAAAATATATTGAATTAATAGATGATCGGGAACAGCAAATTAAACAATAGAAAACAGCTAAAGATTATTAGTATTATTGGGATTAAACATCATAGACTAAATTCATAATAAAAAGTATTAAAAAATACTATTAAGAAAGAGAAAAATTTTGAAATGATAAAATTTCGAAATGCTGTTTGTATCATTCACCAATCTCTTTGACAGATTGCCTAGAAAATATCAAATATTTATTTACACTTGCTTTCTCAGTTCTTATATAATAGTTAATATCACATGACAGTATCTTTATAGGAACTGAAAAATCAGATGTAACAGTCATTTTATGTTTGCTAGACAATCGTATAGAGAAGTTGAACTGTAACATAAACATTATTTGAAAAGCTTATCATCTGAATTCTTATATATTATTTGTAGTACTGTATTTATTAGTATTTATATACATTAGCTATTAATATTTTCTTTGAGAATAATTTTTTAAAGAAAATTATAATTATTAGTCAGAGTGCAGTTATAAATCCAATATTTTAATAATACATAATATTATTTAAATAATAAAAAAACTGCCTGCTTCTGTGATATATTTATTTATTCATTATTTAAAATCTTTTTTACATAAAAAAGTTTTATATTTAATCCCCAATCTTTGGGGAAAGCTTTAACTTGATTTGAATATATTATCAAATATATCTAAGAACAATGAAGCTCTTTTTTTAATTCTTTGTTTATTTAATTATTCATGATGTTTTAAATATTCTTATTTTATCATATAATATTTATAATTTTTTTCATACATATTAAAATAAGGTATCTTGATAATAATACAGTTTGTTTCTGCATAATATATCATCAAAGCAAATCATCTGATTTACAATAATTAAATGTGTGATTTGTAATAATTGATATATGGGATTCATCCAAAAAATTTACAATTCTCTTTATTGTTGTTATATTATTTACTTAACAGTAAAAATAAATAACCTATATACTTTAATATTTTAGTTATATGTATTAAATAATCCCTGAAAAATAAATTTTATTACTTTTAAAAATATCCTGAGCTCTGATCACATCCCTTCACATCCCCGTTGCTGTCCTCTAACATATAACATTACACATTCATGATTCTATAAATGATCTCTATCTTGAGATATAAATTAGAGAAATATATTAAAGATGTATCAAAAGACAATTTATTATATAAATTAAATATTTAAATTAGCTTCATTTTCTTTCTTGTTTGGTTGAACATAATCTTTATATTGTCAATTAATGAAAATATAATGTTCATAGAGCATAAAGAAATATGTTGAGCATCACTGTTCAATTTAATTGACCAAATTTAGTTATTTTACTCAGTTCAAAAGTGATACAGAAATCATCAACTATCAAGTCCATCACTTTGATAAACTCCAGAGTGCAGCAAAATTTTTCATATAATAACATCCTTTAGATATGGGATGGCCAGCCTACAGTGCATGAGCCAAACATGACACACTGTAGGTTAAATTTGGCATATGAAGTCTTGATTATAAAATTAAAAAGTAAGATTAGATTATATAAAGTCTTAAACTTTTTAGCTAGTCAAATATAAGTATATTGCCTATACTAAACTCAATGTAATTAGAAGGACTTGAATTCAGATTTTCAAGCTCTCTACATTAAGTTTAGTAAAGACAATATACTTATATTTGAATATTCTACTCATCTCATTTCTGTGTATTTAAATGGATATATTAAAGAGTTGTATGTGAGGGGTCAGAATAATTTAAAGTCTACATGGGTATGACAATAATTTTGGCATCAATAAGGGATTTGAGTGTTTCATCATTGTATCTTTCAATGATATGGAGGGTTGAAGAATTAAAGGGTGGAGAAGATTGAAGTTTGTTTATTAAAGTTTGAAGATTTGCTATCTTAATATAAAACTGAGCATTGATTGTATATATGTGTGGGAAATGATGATCTGAACCAACTGATGAGTGCTGGTTCAGTATGATAATATATATATATTGTAGATCATTTATATGTGTGTGTTAATTCAGCAAATAAATCAAAAAAATTTGCCTTATACTCACTTTAAAAACACACATTTGACACTTTTTTAATCCCCAGTCATTAATTCAGAATGAATTCATAATAGTAAGTATTGCAGTTTGTTTTTTTTTAGGAAAATTATTTTTATTAATAAATTTGATAAAAAATAAAATAGGATCAAAATTGACTGATTCAAATTTGAAAAGTGTTCTCTTGCATTTATTTATAAATTTAAATCCAACCATTAAAAATCCAATAAAAGCAAGGTACAAAATATTTGACACTTGCAAATGAAGATATAATAAAAATCTCTTTAAAATAAACAATATTTAATTTTTTTTATATTATAGTATTATAAAAAAATAGAAATATTATTTATCTACAAAATATTGTAATTTAGAAAAAAATAGAATAGTAAACAAAATTTGTATGGTATTCATGAATTCATATGTGAAAAAAATCATATATTACTATAAAATATTGGCCAGTCCCATTTTAGATCATTTATTTTTTAAGAATCTGTTTTGTAATCAGTAGATTTGAAGGATCATGTAAAAAATAATCAATAATTTAATTATAAAGGCTTGAGTAGCCATTCACTGGACCCATATCATTTAAACCTCCTTCCAGAAAATTAAAGTACAGTTGAAAACACATCTTTTTGAAATAAAATATCTATATAAACTTACAGTGAGATGTCATGTAATTCAGGCATAAGAATTTTTTTCTAGCATATAAGATACATTTAATTTATTACAGAATTGGGGAAAAAATATGGAGTACTTAATTTATCCCCTTTTTAAACTTATAATGAATTGATCCTAGATCGTGACATTTTGTATTCACTCAAAATAAAGATTGTTCATGAGAATAAAGAATTTCCATGTAAAAGATGAGTTTTAATATTATTTATTTGTAGTTTTATTCTCTATTTATTTAGAAAAAAAAATGGTTTTAAAGCAATAGAGATAATATTGGAAAGAGGAATGACAGAATTGAAGTTTGTGAAAATGAACTTCATAAAACAAAAAATAATATTGTTGCAATTTTTAATAAATTTTGGATAAAAATAAACATAAGCATATCACAAAATATATGTACATAAAATTTAAATATATTAGTCAAAAACAGAAAAAGCATAAACTAATTAGATAATGAAAGGAAAGTAATTAAAAATGAAAATGACAGTTAAGAATGGTAATTAATTATAATGCATGGAAAGATAAAATGTTGCCCAGTAATAAGAAAGTCATAGATTAAATTAATACTTTTAAGTATTTAGAAAATTAGTTACTTATTAATAGAAAAATTGGAAAAAAAATTATCACAGGTTATAGTCAAACATTGCCAAAAAATTTCTTGATTAATTGCAGTAAGTGCCATGACCAAATTGCCAGAAGTGTTGTATAAAACATATTTTTATACACGACCCATTTTTAGCATTTGCTGCCAACAAAATCATGTCTACAATGTTTTATGAATCTCTAAGACTATAATGAATCTTTGTTAACACTTTGCATATTTAATAAAAATCTTAAAATATTTTTGCTATAATGTTAACAATATATTCCATGATAATAAATGCAATCTTTTTATTCTCTTATTTTTTTAAAATTTGATAGAATCATAATCTCACAATCAGGTATAAAACTTTTTAAAATTATATTTTAAAAATTAATATAACATTACCATGTTTAAAATTTTTTCTAGGATATATTATTTAAATAGATATCTACATTATTATAAAGCAATCAAACGATGCTTTAAATACTCCCTTCAGTTTGTTTGGATTGCCATTACAATATAAAAGAGTGGCACTTTTTGATTTAAACGGATTACACAGTATTTTTCAAGTCTTATATTATTTTCAATGTTTCAAAAAATATTTGAAGTGACACTAATTGGCAAATAACTTTCTTCTTTTAATTTAATTTACCACTGAAGATTATTAATCTTATCAACCATTGAAGTTCTGTCTTTAAATCTCCACATTCTTATGAAATTTTATGTTCATTTTATTAATCTCCATACATACATTGCCATGATTTTTTTTTATCAATTTAATAGCAATATTGTTACTGTCAGAGGCTATAGTCAAGATTCTACTTTTAGGGAAACTTAGAAAAGTTAACAGGAAACATGAATGTGCTACTTAAGAGAGTTTCATGACTCAAATAACATGATAAACTTGAAATTCAAGATTGGTAACTTTTTGTTAGCAGCTGTTGAAATTTGGCATACATACCGATTATTTTTAAAAAGATAATATTTAATTTTCTTGTGATATGTTGGAGATAAACAAATAATTTTAATGTAGCGATCATTTTTGCTATTTTTAAAATTATAATTGTTAAACAAGCATAATTCATAAAATGTCATTATTTTGGGCATGGATGCACTCAAATTCTTTCATAATGATTTTTCCATTTAAACAAAGAATTCATTAATGCCAATTCATGTTTTAAACAAAAATCTAACAACGGATTATTTGAATTTATTAATCTAATACCATTATTTCTATTTACCTATTTATTAAAGTTTCCAAGAAAAAAAATGAAGTTCTATTAATATTGACAAAATAACATTATCCACTACAAAATAAAATTTTTCTTCTTCAGAACTTTTTTTCTCTAACATCAAGAATACAAACGTGAAAAAACAGACACAAATATCATTAGTCAAAACAACTGCTTACTATTATTAGCATTATAGTGAGACATCTAGGAATTTCAAATTATAGAAAATATCAAGCTGGATCTTACACTGAGCATAAAACTAGTCTTATTTTTATATTGGACTATTTCCATCATCTAATATGTGTGCTGAATGTCTTTAGAAAATTTTAATTTTATTTAAATATTCCAAATATATTTAACTGTTAGTAATATTACAACAAACAGATTATCATATGCACCAACTGTTAATAATATCACAGCAACAAGTTAATATATGCACCAACTGTTAGTAATATCACAGTGAACAGGTTAGTATATGCACATTTCAAGAGGTATTTTTCTCCCCTCTTCTTCAGGTGTTTCTGGCCTGATCAGTGACAGTACTAGCATGAGATTTGAACCTGGGACCTTAGATTCTTGATTATTGAATTTTAAAGTAATGCTCTAATCAACTGAGCCATCCTGCCAGAGGCAACAGTCAGTAGAAATTTCATATACTTATCTATGAGATTCCTCCTGATTTCTCACTTTTTCCTAAGAGCAAAGATGATTAGTGGTTTCCATACATTATGTATACTCACACAGGGTTGAATTATGAAATTGTTTGCCATTGTCATGTGAGCAGCTTCTTTAAATTTTCTTCTTTGTATCTTTTCTTCTCTATCCAATATTTTCGTATGTTCTTAATCCAATGTATGTTCATTTGTACATACATGGTCTGATACCTTAGTCACATCTGTTTTTTCTCTTCTAATCATCCATTTATGTTATTACAAGTGCTTTTCAATGAGATGGTTGGTCTCACCAATATATGTTCTTCCACATTCACATGGTATTTCATAGATTCATTTTAGCATTTTAAGTTTAGACTTTGTAGATGTTAGAGTTCTTCATAGTGTTGTATGGCTCTGGAAAGCTGTTCTAATGTTATACTGATTGTAGATTTTTTTTTAATTTGTCTGCTATTTTTGGAAAGTATGGGTACACTATAGTACCAATAATTGTCTTTTCTCTTGATAGTTCTTTTTGTTGTCTATTCAACATTTTCTTAATAACAGCTGATGGATAACCATTTTTTATAAGAGTTTGTTTTATATAGATTTTTTCTTTGTCCAAATCATCGGTTTCTGAACAAACTTTTTTGCTATGTTCCACAGTGATAGTATAACTCCATGTTTTGTGTTTCTGATATGATTGGATGAATAGGCTAGGTATTTTCCTGTATGTATAGGTTTTCGGTAAACTGTAGTTTTGATTTTGCCATGAGGGAGTCTTGTCACAAGAACATCTAAGAATGCCAATTTTTGTTTTTGTTATCATTCTATTGTGAATTTAATTGAAGGAGATATGTTGTTGATGTAGGTCCAGAAAATTTGTAGCAATGCTTCTCTATGTGGCCATACAACAAATGTATCATCCACATAGTGAAGCCAAACTTTAGGTGGATATGGGGTAGTTTTTATGGCTGTGGTTTCAAGTTCTTTCATATAAATATTGCTAATCAGGGGAGACAAATAGAGATCCCATAGCCATTCCTTGATTTTGTTGGAAGAATTCTGTGATATATTGAACAGCTTTCCAGATCCATACCACACTATGAGGAATTCTAACATTTACAAAGCCTAAACTTGAAATGCTGAAAAGAAAAAAACTGCATCTATGAAATACCATGTGAATGTGGAAGAACATATATTCATGAGACCAGCCATCCCATTGAAAAACACTTGCAAGAACCTGAACTGATGATTAAAAAAGAGAAAACAGATGTATCTAAGGTAGCAGACCATGTATGTACCAATAAATATACATTCAATTGGGAAAATACAAAAATATTGGATAGAAAAGAAAAGGTAAAAAGAAATTTTTTTAAAGAAGCTGCTCACATGACAATGGCAAAAAAGCCCATAAGCCAACCTAGTGTGACTATACATAATGTGTGGAAATCACTAATCACCTTTCTCTTAGAATAAGTGGAGAAATTAAGAGGAACCTCACAGATAAGTATATGAAATTTCTATTGACTGTTGCCTTTGGGAGGATGGTTTAGTTGGTTAGAGCATTACCTTAAAATTTAATAATCAAGAATCTAAGAAACCAGGTTCAAATCCCATGCTAGTACTGCCACTGGTCAATCCAGCAACCCCTGAAGAAGAGGGGAGAATACCTCTTGAAAAATTGTGCATATTCTAACCTGTTTGCTGTGATATTACTAACAGTTGGTGTATATACTACCCTATTTGCTGTGATATTACTAACAGTTGGTGCATATACTAACCTGTTTGCTGTGATATTACTAACAGTTAAATGTATTTGAAATATTTAAATAAAATTAAACTTTTCTAAAGACATTCAACACATATATTAGATGATGGAAATAGTCCAATATAAAAATACAACTAGAACACCATCATCACAAACCTTCAGGAAAACAATAACACTAGTCTCTATTTATTCAATGATTTTCATGCATCCATTTTTCCCTGTAGAAGATGAGCTTTTCACAAAACATTATTTAATTTTATATTTTTCCTGAATGTCATATTATCATAATAGAGTGCATATGCTGGGGAAAATAAAAAAATAAATATCTTCCATTTGTCAAATTTAATGAGTCTATTGTGCTCATCTATTCATTTTGGTGCCCAAGTGTTACATATCTTCTTGAACAATTGACTGCTTATATAAATATGTTTAATAATCTCAAACTTTTATAATTTCTTAGATATAAGTTTAGTTGTATATTGAAAAATAACTCAGTAAATAGAGAGCATTTCAAATTTTAAAGAATATATCTTTCATCATTACAGGAGATAGCAAGTTTTAAGTTGATAATATCATAAGAAAGGTTTTAACTGATTGTATTATTTGATCTTTAAGCTTTATTTCTTTTTAGAGGTTTTAAACAATGCTCCATTCAAATGCTGGAACACATTTTCATTTTATCTTGACCATCCGATTAATGTCTAGCTTTTTAATATCTGAAGTAATTATACTCTTGTAAGAGAGTATGAGTAACAAGAAAACATTATCAAAAAAACTGATTCGTGTAATATATCACGTCAATAATTATGCTCCATTATTTTGGATATTAAATAAAAAAACATTGATGTCCACACTTACACAATCAAATACATTTTTCTCTTTTTAGTGATGTAATTAATTGAAATATATCCATTTGTACCAAACACAGAAGAACTCATGCTTTTTCAGTGCTTTGATGGCAAAACTTTCATAATATCCAATAAATAGGAACAATATTCACTGTTTTTCATCTTAAAAAAATGTTTATACAAAAATTGTATGGAATGTCATGTAGAAATGCAAGTGAATGTTTCTTTGCATTTTAAATATTTTATTAACTCAGCAATCTAATTTTGAAAATAATTTTAATCCATGTTATGCGTTATCCAGGGAAATGATGGATTTCTATCTTTGAAACATAATTAACATTTTTAAAAATTATTTTTATAACTTCTGTAATTTATTGATTTTGAGAAATATTTGGCAGATATAAAGGTTCATGCTGAAAGTGAGAATATGTAGTAAATATTGTTACATAACTGAAAGAAATGCAGATTTTCTAGATACATATTGTAATCTGTTTTAAATAAAAAATACTGCAATACATTGGAAAGAGAAACATGAAATATCTCTCTCCAAAAACTATTTATCTTTCTTAATGTTTTGAAATTAATAATAAATTTTATAGAGTATAATACAAAAAAAAATCACAACTATTATTTTGATTGGATATTTGGTGCTAGTATCAATTGAAATCAAGTTGTTAGAGACTGTGATGCCATTTGGTTTTTACTCAAATTCAAAAGATATATACTTGCTTATTTATAATAAGCTGTACAGAATTCAAATTTGAATATTAAGACAAATTTTCATTTTCACTTTCAAATATAAAATTTTGGCTATCATCATTTCTTTTTATCAGTTTAGTATAAGATTATAAACATGAACAATTTTCTCTTCTCTAATAAGCACCATCTATTGTAAGTTAATCTAATCAGTGGTAGCAAATGATAGTGTGCTTTTTTTGTTTCATTTTCAGAATAGTTTATGACTTTTTCTTTTATCAATTTGAATTACAAATCTCATTGCTGAAAGCAAAATCCAGACACTAGCCTAGAAATAAGAAATAAGTTGCTGATCATATAGTAAACATTGATTGCTCAAGCTTACAATATATGGCACTACAATAGAGAAAAAATTGTTTGTTTACATTTTGACTTCTTGAATCTTGGATTTTTTTTGCACACTTTTAAGTTTTTATATTTTTAATAATTTATATATATATAATCAGGACTTTATTCAGACATAGCTTTTAAAATATGTCATATATTTCACTTTTAAAATTATTGTCTATAAACAAATATTTTTAAGTTATAGTTGTTCTTTTATTGAACTTTTAATCTAATAGATTGTTAGAAACTATAAGAATCATATCCATCTATAAAATTGTTGTAGAAATGTAACAGTTGTGAAGATAATGTAATTTCATCAATAACAATATATAATATATGGAAAAGTAATTAATACAAGCAATAGAATAATGTGGTTATGAAAAAGTAATATAGTAATAAGTTAAGAGAGGCCAACTATGTAACTGACAGAATGCATGCTGAATGAAAAAAAAAGAGAAATATAATAATAGATGATTTATTATAGAATTTATATAGATGAATGTGCACATAAAATGTATAAATTCCAATTTTTTTATGTAACGGATAGTAAGTCAACAGATACTGGGATACTATTGTATATACATATGTATGTGTGTTCTTAACGCAAGTGATTCAACAACTTAAGATTTTATATTTATAAATAATTGTTTTAAAATATCAGAATAGTCATACTTATATATTTATTAAACATGTACATATATAAACAAACTGAGTGATAAACAAGAAAAGTTAGCAAGTTGAATCTGAGTTCAGATTCTGAGTTATCTGCTTTATTATTCGTTATAGCATGAAATTACTCTAAGATTAGCAATTTTATATTCATAATATTATTGTACTGCTACTATATTTTACTTTCTAGATTAATCACAGATTTTCAGCAGTCATCATGTTTTTTTCAGACTTTTGTTGTCTGCAATATAAAATGCAGAATAAGTAACCACATAAAGTGTGTATATCTATTACTGAAAATGTTTTTCTCTTTAAATTTAAGTCGTTTAGCAATTTATTTTACTTTAAGAGCTCCATTCTTTTTGTATAAACATGACATGTCTTTACTGTGAGAATTTGTAAATATATTAAAATGCTATGTATAAATATTTTGTTAAGTATACATAAGGAAATGATAAATTGCTGTAACAATCACTCATTGGAGTCAACACATGTGTTTTTTTATAAATTGCTTATACTGTATATATATATAAATTAGTATATTAACAAAATGTATTAATCAATTAATCAAATCCCTATAATATTCATTACACCTTTTTTTATTCCATTAAAGTAATCAACTAATCAGCTTCTCCAAGACAAATGTTTCATGATTGGAAAAAGGTTTGCACCATGTATAAAGTATATTAGCAGGTAACTCATTATCAACTAATAAATAATGTTTAGAGAATAAATTAACCAGCTGATTGGCTGGCTAATTAAACTTTGTTAGTAAGTTAATTTATATATTATTTCAAGTTAGTAGCATGTGTATTGGTATTACATATGCATATGTAGCAGTTTTAGAATATCACATAAATATATGTGGGTGGATACATTAATTCAGCACTTTGGGTTCTCTTTTATGAGTAAATAATGCAGAAATGATTGAACAATGTACATCATTCTACTGAAAATTTAACCAATAATAAATATTATTTTTAATATTTACATGATTGCATATATATTCTGTATATTAAGCTTGATTTTAACATTGATACATATTTATTGATTGATTGTTTCTCTTTCTTCTAGTTGTCTAGAGTTATTAATTTTAGTATTTTATGAAATAGCAGTAATAAAACTATTAATTTTGTCTTTTAGACATTTTTTATATTGATAAATCATAAAATAAAGACAATAAATAATCTTTACAGATTATTTTTGGCCTTTCACTTTCTTATTTGAAATTTTATCTCATCACCTTAATTTATTCTCAATAATAAAAGATTTACCAATTGAAGTTAATCTGTTTTTTTTAAATCAATTATGGTAAATCTTTTTCAAAAATTTATCACTTTGACCTTTTAATTCCAATTTTCAATGAAAAATAAAATCACAAATTATATCGCAGTAAGAAAGACAAAATAAAAACATAATGCTCATATGAATTAGACTTATTAATTTTTAGATACTTCAACAATTCATTTTAATTGTTGTATTTATTAAACATTATATTAAAAAAGTGAAACTGAAGTATGTTATTGTTCATGCTAAAATTATAAAGATTGATGGACAATAAATTTAATGAGACCTTCATAATATTATTTACATGTTAAAAGGTTTCAAATTTTCAATAGCCAAATAAATAATATTATTTTTATATTTATTGTAAGTCACTAAAGTGTTCTCCATGGTTTCCTGCACTGATAGAATGGTTCCATTCTCAGCACCCGAGTTTTATGTGCAGCTTCCAAATAATAAATCATTCAATTACTTTTTAACAAATAATATGATTGTCATGAAAAAAACTAATTAATTGACTTTAACTAATAATAAAAATAATAATAAAAAATATTTCATAAAAGGTCAAGTGAGCTTCATTTCAAAATTTTTAGCTCTCAAATTTTCTAATCTACCAACATCCTAAATTGTACAGAGTAAAAACTAATCAAGAAGTTAATTTCCCAAAAAGATTGAGTCATCAAGCTCCAGACATAACAAGTTTTGAATATCTCTATTACCACACTCAACATGTACAATGATTTCATTCATTATTCAGAAGAGAGTTTTCTGCTGAATATGTGTGGAAGTTTTCAAACTGCTTTATGTTTTAGTTAGCTGAAAAATCACTGGTGATTTTATTATTATTTAAATCAGTACATGTTTAAAATATTTATTTTTGAAATCACTATCAAAAATAATTGAAAAAAGTATTTCAAGGTTTAAACCCAGTAATTCAATTAGTTGCAATCATTTATTTTGCACATATCATCATTATATGTCTTCTGCCTGATATAATATAATATTCTTTTTGAAATCACCTGTAATTTTTTTGGAACCTTTTTTTATCAAATTTTAAATATAAAAAAAAAAAACCCAACAATATCCAAATTTCTAAGTGCAATAATCTCTTTTTATTCATGTAAACTATCTTATTGATAAGGCATTAAAATTTCACATGCATACCCACCTGTATGAGCATCACATTAAATCATCTCTCCATCAGTTACTGCCATGCCTTACTCATGCAGTCATCAGTGACATGATTGCTTCCTCTCTAGATTTATTATTGATTTTTTATTATTTTTTATTATGTATTTTTATTGACATCTAAATATATAACTTTTAAAAGTAAATTGTATCATAGGATCATAGTATATATATATATTCAACGTTTGCCTGGATATTTGCAATGATGGTATTTTATTTGTACTTAAATATTGGACTATTTTCATGCTATTAGAATCATTTATATTTTCACTATACATAAATCCACATAGATTAGAACAAAACATTATGATTTGAGTAATATTATTATTTTTCTTTCTTTGAGAGTTATTGATATGATCAATAATAAAAATATTAAAATAGAGATCTTTCATGAATATCAAAATTTAAATGATATTCTAGTCAAGTTGGCAGAAAAATGCAGTTGCTTAGAGCATTATCAAAAATTTAGCAATTATAAGCTTTGTTTATTAAAATTTCTTTTTAATTTCAATTTTATCAACATAAAAAACTATTTATATATAAGTATGACACATTCTAACTTCAAAATATATATGGAATAAAAAGAAATATTAAGAATAAAACACAAAAAAAAAACAAAATAAAAATGTTAATGAAAAAGAGGATTGGAGTTAAAATTGTTCTGCATGTAATCAAAGCATAAGAGTGTAATTGCAAAAGCATGCAATTTATTATCACAGTGCAAAAAACAACTGATAACCCAAGGAGTTCATATTGTTTAATCAACTCAATATAATTTGCAATTCAATTTGTAGTGAAATGAATATAATTTCTCAAAAAAATAAGAAAGAAAACATTGGTATGGAATATGATTTATGTTTTTTATTACTTAGACATTATTTAATTTTTAATTAAATCTAATAGTAAAAACTTTCTAGTCAATTATCAAAATCTTATCTGTTCTTCTATAAAGCTTCTTATAAAGTTATTTCTTTTTATTTGTCACTCTTTTTTATTTCACATTTATGACAAAACATGATCATTGTCATATATTGTAATGTTACCACCATTTTTGGTATTGACCTGGGATGATTGCACAATTAACTATCGATATTTCATATAAAATATAAAAGTAATGATAAAGTAATGAAATAAATAATGAAAATAATGAGAATGAGAGATCTCAGGGAGATCATTCTGAGAGATCAGCACAGCTAACTATCTTAAGTATAAGCATAATTAACTATAAGTTCACCAGATAATAAATAAGTATAAGTATAATTCATTCATCATCTGAATGATCAACAATAAAATAAATCTACAGTCAATCTTATGACTGGATTTAAAATGGGTCTATTGTAGACCAGGCTAACTATTTAGCCTTTGCCAACTTGAGGCAATTATTTAAACATTAATTTGTATGCACAAACTTAAGTGCTAATCTATCAGAATATATAACTATAAAACAATAATGCTGGGATATTAAAATATGCTGATTGTCGTCAATACCCTGGCTATTTAGTACCATTGTTGTACTGACCAACTATAAACTTGATGTCTAATAGAGACTAAACTAAAATAAATTGTAGTGCATGGAATTTAAACAATATTCTCTTTATGAAAATCCAGGATGATCATCAACTGAATGCCCATACATTAATATACTCCCTTTCATATAATAGACCATTATGCATGAATCTAGCTCAGAGAATACAAGTTCTATAACTGTTATTGTGAACAATAGATGACACAACATATAATAAACTAAAACTATATAGAATTAAGTTCACTCTAATAATTTTAGCAACTGAATATAAGTTTATTAATAACAATAAAAAATAACACTAAGCTCTGCAAAATATGGCTATATACATAAATTAAGCCTTCTGATTTTGATTAGTATACAAAAAATAATAAAGGTATCACCTTATGATTTACAATACCTCATAATGAGTTTACATGAAACACATAGATATCATTGCACAGATGCATTGTGTAATAATTTGTTAACATATTTGACTTACCATAAAATAAAATAAAAATAAGTTATCACATTTTAATGATACACATACCACAATGGGTTTGTATAAAACATACACATATATTTATATATATATCATCCCACAGATGTGCAGTATAATTTGATTAACATATTTGAAGTCAGATAAAAATAAAATAAAATTTAAATTATCACATTTTAATGATACAAATTAGAATACACTTAAGTTTTTTTAGTTTTGATATCAGGTCAGCTATTATATATTTTAATAATCTTATTTGTATGCTAACAGATACTTTATACACCTTGGGTAAGAAGTGTTAAAAAATAAAAAAGTATTCAACTTGGAAAATAATTATTATTGCTACATAATACATATAAGATTATTTTCACCACTATTTTAAAATAGCTTACATTAGCAATTATGACAGTGAATTAGTCATATTTTATTTTAGTATCTGCATTCTTACATAAAGAGGCTTTAAAAGATTAATTGATGTTTAATTATTCTTAGTATTAAAGTCATCATATTATTATAATCTTATCTATTGTTATAAAAATATTGCTAATGATTTACCCATTAGTATTAATATTAATTAACATTCTTAATACTTTTTAAATTATTTTGTTATTAGTAAAATAATCTTCCACTCTACCCATAAACTTTTTCTCTGCACTATATCTAGTCACCTTATTATTTATTTGAAGAAATTCAAAATTGATAGATTTTGTATCACTAAACCTAAGTTTTTGTCTACATAGTTGTCTGTTCTTTCATATTTGCAACAATTTATTTAATTATGTTCAAAATATCAATAGCAGTTTTCATACTACTCTAGAACCATATACTGTAAGCTTATATATAGTGCTATAATACCCCCATATTCAGATTGGTTTCTGATTTTTTTCTTTATTAATGAGAATTAAGATTTTGGTACTAACTAACTTATGCATCTAGCACCATCTTTTATTCCTTTGCACTAGTCAAACTAATAGCTTAATTTAATAAAAAATCTAAAAATCCTAAATCCAAGCTAACTTGCTTGCATAGTTATGTAGAACTGATACTAAGCCAATCTCTATATACTTTTAGACTTCTGTTGGCTACTTCTATCCTTTGGTATCCAATGTCCATTGATTTCTCAAATTTACAATAAATGATTCTAACATAGAGTAAGTAGAATACTCTTGTAAAAAAATGGGAAAATTTTTTTTTTAATCATGTAATATTATTAGTAGTATATCTTAAATTATAATACAAAATGTTTGTAAGAACATCAAACAAGTAATTCATTCTATTTTTATCACTATTATTAAACTACTATTATGAGGTCATATGATGTCTTATTGGTTTTAATTCATCTTAATTTTTCTAATTAAGAATTATGCATTGAAATCCTAAGAAATCAATGGAAAGTAAATGATAATGACAGATCCAAATTCTCATTTTCTTTTTAATACAGATGTTGAATGTAATATTTGTTAGTATACACTATTGCTGAAGACAGTTAATGGAATTAAATAATATGATTGAATAACAATATTTGATCATTTCTAATGCTACAATTTATCACATTCTTTAGATAATTTAATCTGGAAACCATGATCAGAATTATATCATAAAGCATTGAGGAAGATTCTCATAATGCAATGATTAAAGAATTAATTTGCCTCGCTTATAATCCAGATTAAAATGCAAAATAAATCTTAAAGATGTTTTCATTAACAAAAATGTTCTATACCAAGGTGTTTAACCCATAATTATTTAATAACAGTTTGTTAATATGCACTAACATGGTGAACACAGATTTGAGTTTAACAAGATCATTGTTATTGCAATAAGTACAAAGGAAAATATAATTGTTTATATAATACATTAAAAACGTGTACTGAAATAGTCACAGTTCTTGGTCTTTGAGTTCAATGGTTTACTTTTATCTATATTAAAGATTGTGCCATATTGTATTGATAGATAAATATATTTTAAAAGTATTGTTGAAAAATAGTTTAGCAATGACTGTAAAAGTTATAAAAAGAAGTTACTAAAAAATAAAAAAAATAATATTTGATGAGGAGAAAAACAGGATTAAAAAAATAATCTGTAATAACAAGTCACATGAAATTGGCAGAATAATCAATATACATATATACCCACACACTCGTATGTATATATAATAAAAGATAATATATAATTATTTAATTAAAAAAACTCCATGTGTATGGTGTCTGAAAAAAACAGTAATGTAAATTATTTGTTCACTATATTATAAAACATTCTGCCAAAATGCCCACTGGCAATCAAATCAAATAGTTTTATAGAAAAAGTTAAAAAATAAATTCTAGTTAATGTTTTTGGATAAGTGCAACATGCCTTCCGAAAAGCTTTTTTTTTTTTTTTCAATTATAAATATTATTTGTTGTTTAAATTCTTTATTCTTCTCTTTCACTTAATTCTTAAATTTCCTCCAATAATTTTTTTCAAACTCTTATCTTTTATGTTATCAGCTCTTTTAAAAAATCTATAGCCTCCTTTAATAATTTTGAATACTTATTAGCTTTTTTTGTCTTTCAGAACTTATATTTTATTAAAACTGGTTGTTAATTTAATGTGTGAGCAAATGGTTTAAATAATAAAAACGAAATATCTTCTATACTCTGTCCAATATATTAAAGGAAACTGATTCTTCATGAAATGTTTGTAAAAGCTATGATATTCTAAAGGAAGTTTATATTTTGAATGTAAATACTGCTTTATTTTTTTAAAATGTAATATAAAGAGTGTGCGTATATTAATTTACTTTAAAAGAAAACCAATTTATTTCTTTTATATAAGGCAAAATCATCTTAATTTCTGAATTATCAAAATCCCTTAAAAAACTCTTAATAATGATGCTGTGAACAAAATTATTGCCAAGCAATTTTTTAAAAAAAATTGAGATGTTATAGTAAATTGAAATTATCCAAATAAATATTAATAAAATACAATGGATAATATAAATTAAATTATAATAATTCTATATCTAGTTCCTGATATGTGTGCTATTTTAAGTAGCAAGTAATATTAAATGCTTAAATTGCCGAGAAATAACGTAATAAGAGATCTTAGCATTCACTAGAAATGATTTAACTATACTTTATGTTTGCAAAATATAAATGAATATGCTATTATGTGTAATTGTACCCAACGAACTATAGAAGTTATCTTATTTTCACAATTTAACAAAAGGTAGTAAGAAAAATATTTAAATAAAACATATAAGTACCTCAATGTAAAAGGACTCCATGTGACAGTAAACGTCAAGAAATTGGTAATAATTGTTTCCCCATTATAAAATAGTGACTATCTTGAAAGACAAATCTATTTGGGAGGATGGAGAGACATTAGGGGAAGAAGTTTTTACATATATCTAATGATGAAATTATAAGCAGAACAAGGCTTTTGGATAATGAAATTAAGATTATGAAGAGTGAAGTGATGAGCATCTCTCATGAACTGCAGGCTCAGAAAAAGAAAATTAAAGAAAATACTGAAAAAATAAAAGTCAAAAAAAATTTACCATATCTTGTATCAAATGTTATTGAGTTATTAGATGCTGATCCTCAAGATTTAGGTAAAGAAGATGGTGGTACTAATGTTGACTTGAATTCATTAAGGAAAGGCAAATGTGCTGTTATTAAAACATCTACTCATCAGATTTATTCACTTCATGTAATTGGTCTGGTTGATCCAGAAAAATTTCACCATGGAGATTTAATGGGTGTTAATAAAAATTCATATTTGATTTTAGAAACATTACCACAAGAATATGATTCTCAAGTTAAAGCTATGGAAGTTGATGAAAGACCTACAGAACAGTACAGTGATATTGGAGGATTGGATAAACAAATTCAAAAGCTAATTAAAGCTGTTGTAATACTTATGACACATAAAAACATTTTGAAAATCTTAGAATTCAGCTTCCAAAGATGTTCTTTTATATAGGACACCAGGTACAGGCAAGACTCTTCTTGCTCATGCATGTGGCACTCAAACAAAGTCAATGTTTTTAAAATTAGCAGGTCCTCAACTTATACAAATGTTATTGGTGCTGGAGCAAAATTAGTATGAGATTCATTTGCTTTAGCTAAAGAAAAAGCTTCAGCTATTATTTTTATTGATGAACTAGATGCTATAGGAACCAAACATTTTGACAGTGAAAGGCAGGTGATTGGGAAGTTCAATGTACTATGTTAGAACTTTTAAACCAGTTACATGGATTTAGTTCTAATTCTGAAATAAAGGTTATTGCTGCTACAAATAGAGTAGATATTCTTGATCCTGCATTATTATGTTCTGGTCAACTAGATTGGAAAATTGAATTTGGCTCATTTTATGCAAATTCATTCACACAAAATGAATATTTATTCTGATGTCAACTTTGAAGAATTAACTCATTGTACTGATAATTTTAATGGTGCACAATACAAAGCTGTCTGTGTAGAAGCAGGTATGATTGCTCTCAGAAGAGAAGCTACTGAAGTAACTCATGAAGATTTTATGGATGCTATTTTAGAAGTGCAGGTCAAGAAAAAGCTAATCTGAATTATTATGCTTAAATAACTTACTCTAATTTTCTGGAAATAATTTAATTTTTTTTGCATTAAAATATTATTTTTTAATTTAAAAAAAAAGTAATATTAAATTATTTAGAAGAAAAAAAAGTAATATTTAATTTCCTGGAAAGCATTTAAAATCTTATTCTGGACATCAAATTTTACAAATTGTATCAGTAAACAAAATAGAGTAATTTATACAAGATAAAAGCCAAACTTCAAACATTTACATAATTTCATATAATTCTATTGCTTATTTATTAGATTATGTAAAGTATTTATAAACCATATTTTCTTAACTCCTTTTCATAAATTATTTTCTAAAGTATAAAACATACTTTATCGAATAAATAAAAATACCATTGTACATAAGTAGATGCATAACAAACTTAACTGATTTTAGACAACTCAGTTACATTTTCATTATTTTGTAATTTTAACATATTACATGAATATGTTGAGGGCTATTTATAGTATTATCATAATATAATATATAAACCAAATCTTGGCCACAGTATAGAAGTGTCTATAGTTATTAAAAAAACTAAAGACACCATAATATATTGAATCTGAACTGATTTCTGATTTTTATGACTATGTAGCCAAGTTGGCTTAGATTGAAAACATTTATATGTTTTTAATTTGAGTTGATATCTTGATAACATAACAGAGAGCTAAATGATATGTGCTAAAAGTAGGATGCAGTAGATTCTAAAGATCCATGTGCACTGATCCAAGACTTTCACTAATGAAAGCCATAAGCTTGAAACTAATCTTGAAATATTGGATGGGACTGCATAAGATAAGGATATAATAATCACTATCATCTGATATTTGTTATCTAAAGCCTACAGTAAGTGCCATTGGGATGATGAAAATTAGGCCACTATAATATAATAGATACATATTGTAATGAGAAAAAATAAATAAATGAAGAGCGTTAAAATCTTAATTTACACCATAATATTATATTATACATAAGACAGAAATAAGTTTAAGTTATTAAAATCAATAAAAATGTTTAATCAAAATATTAATTTTAATAAATTATGTTTACTCAAAATATAAATTAATGTATCACACTGAGATAACAAAATAGACATTAGGACATTCTTCTAAGATTTCTTATTTTGGAAAAATATATAACTAATTCTAAATATTACAAACTTTCTTATGACTGGATTTAAGTTGATGCATCTCAAATCTAATTTATATTACCTCATATAATAACAGAAATCAATTTAGTTAGAATTGTAATAACTTTTACTTAATATTTTAGAAATTAGAAAAATAGGCTAAATAAATTATTTCTTCTATTTGTCATTCATTTTATCACCTTTATTACACAAGCAATAAGAAGACAATCTACAACTAATGACATATGTGGGCATAGTCATTATAAAAATGCTTGTAATAAAAACTAATAACAATTTATTTAAATAATATTACCACAGAATATTCAAACTCCACTTTTTTGTTTCATACTTATATTTAAAAATATTGGGCATTCATTCATATATCCTATATAATATTCACATTTATGTTTCTGGTGTGCATTTTCCTTATAGCTGCATATCTTTGGTTAGTAATCTTTCAAATAATCTATTTTTTTAAAATATAAAGTATTAAACTAAGAAATAAGTTCAATTTTCTTAATAAATATCACCCATCTTAGAGAACATAACCCCATTCATAACCCTCTCAATAGAATAAACATGTGTAATACAAAGCCAAGTGGATTATTAAATATGTGAGTTATGGAATAAATAAATATTTAAAAAAAAATTTAACTGTAATTACCATAGTTCATGAAATTTCTTAATTACCTGTCAATTTGAGAAATTAAATAAATAAATAAATACAAACTTTCAGAGTGAGTGACTGAAGGGAACTTGAAAGTCTGGGTTCAAATCTCCCCTTACATCTAGATTAAGTATATATAGTATAAAGCAAAACTCTCCATATAGTAGTGCCATCTTGTGCTAGAGCAATCAATGGATGCCAGAAGGCATGTGCATAAAATCCCTATCTAGTGCCTGCTCATCCAATATCCCCAGACTAGTTTCTGGCTTGTGGCCTTCATCAGTGAGGAGCCTTGGATCTGAGAGCACTGCACCTAGATCTTAGGATCTAATGCAACCCTCCAGCAGCCACCTTTTAGCTCTATTTAATTACTAAACTGATGAAGGCCACAAGCCAGAAACTAGTCTGGGGATATTGGATGAGTAGGCAGTAGATAGGGATTTTATGCACATACCTTCTGGCATCCATTGATTGCTCTTGTTAGCACAAGATGGCACTACTATATGGAGAGGTTTGGGAAAAGATAAGGGGGATTTAGATATAAAGATTATAGAGTTGACAAAAATTATGTTGTGGAAATGGGATAGAGCAGATTATGGGTAAATTTAGAGTGGGGAATGTAAAAGAAAGTGGTTAACAGGTTTATCTGGGCATAATTGCTGAGATATTCTTGACTTCGTTTAAGGAGAAGCCATAATACATCACATCACATCACATCTTTGTTTTGAATTGTTTAATAACAATTATGTGCTAGTATGAAATAGTGATCATGTGATGTTTAGTGGTTATATATAGTATACTGTATTTAAATATTACATGTATAAATAAAACTATTAGGAATTGATAACAAATAAGAAAGATAAACAAAAATTTTCACAAATTGTTTTTTTCCCCCTGAAGTTATGGTTTAGTTTGTTTTATTTTTAATCATTTGCACTTAGCATTGAAAATTATACTAAATTCTATAAATTGTAAAATAGTAACTTTGTTTTTCTGTTTCCGTGCATATAAAATATTAAAATTCTAGTGTTATGTATTACAAAAAAGATGTTTATCTTTCATATCGAATTCAGAATTCCAGTAAACAAAACTAATCTTTTTTAACAAATATTTAATTACATTTCAGTTTGTTTGAACTCATAATAAAATATAATATTAAGTTTTAATATAAAACAATTAATATTACTTTTAAATACTATTGTTCAAAGAAGTAAAACTTGTATTCTCATTCAAGTTTTTTTTTAGCTGATTTTATTGAATAAATAATTAGATGAATCATTAAAGATCAAATTAAATAAAGTTATTATTAATATTTATTATAATTATTAGTTGTAATCAATATTTACTCCTGGTAATCATTTTAATTGCTTTTCTCCCGATTGACTTTTATCTATTGGATTTTTAGATTGCTCAATGGATTAGTTTACTGTACAAGGTTACATTGGAAGTGGCTGACTTAATGTACAGTCATGGGATCATTAGCTTCAGAAACTATCACTTTACCATTGCACCAAATGACACAGGACAAATTCATAGATCGTGATCATCAGAATCTGTCATTTTATTATAGTATCAAATCTATACAGGACTGCATCATATTATTGTGACAATTAAAGTGCATCCATCTCTTCTTTTTCTTCTCCAATATAAGTGAGAATTATTCATTTTTTTAAATATATATATGTTGATTGTTTCTTTTTGTCCATAGTATTTTTAAAATCTTCATCAGTCAGACACTTTAGAAAATATCAGTTAACAATTTTGTTAATGTCCAATTTTTAAATCCAAAATCACAGAAAACATATTTTAAAATTATTTCTAATTTTTCAATACAATTCTTCCCAGTATCAGCCTGTGAAAAATGTATTGATGATTGGATCTTCTTATTGGTGAATAATTCAAAGAAGTAAAAATTGATTACTTTGTCTACATATTTTATTATTAATTTTGAAAGTATGCTACTAACTCCTAATATTTATATTTGAGAATAATATTGCTATTTACCATAAGTGTGTTGTCATCAGCAAACCTAAGATTTTTGACTTTTTCCCATCAACTATAACTAGAATTTTTGAGCCACTATCCAAAATTTCAAAATGATCTTTTTAAACTATCAAACACCATTTGATCACCATTTCTTATGCTTTCTCATAACTGTTATTAAAACAGGAAAAACTTTCCATACAGTAGTGCCACTCAGTGCAAGCTAGAGTAACCAATGGATACCAGAAGGCTTGTGCATAAAATTCCTATCTAGTGCATATTCATCCAATATCCCCAGATTAGTTTCTGACTTGTGGCCTTCATCAATGAGGAGACTTGGATGATCTTTTAAATTATAGATAACATGTACTTTAAAAGCAAAAGAATCTCTAAGGCTCAGACATCTATGTTCACTGCTTTGGTTTGTTTTATGATAACTACACCACTATTTTATATATTATATTATATTCAGTGTATAAATTAAATGAATAGAAAGGTGATATGAAGACCTGTCTATAATTCTCTTACATTATAACGTGTTTTATTTTACCACAGTCTAAGGTTATTTTTTACTATAAACTTCTAGCCCAATATAAATATTTTTTATAATAACAGAAATGTATTTTGTTACATCTATTCTTCTATGAACAATCCACAGTTTAACATGGTGAACTGAAATTCAGGGTGAATTAGGCAAACATAAAATTAGCATTTGATTGTAATCAGTGGCAGTTGTTCGATAGCTGACAGCTCAAAGCCTCAGATCAGATACTATCTATAAGCTATAAAAAATAATTCTATTTTTTTTATATTCACATACAATTATGGGTCTTTTTACGTATTGTTTATTCTTAATTTGTTTTTAATAATTACGTTAATACTCTAAAACTTACTGTACAAAAAATGAAATGATAAATCAGAAAGTGACTTAATTAAGACAGTGGAATATTAATTAAACAATTAACGACTTGGATGCTTTAATGATTATTAATTTATTCTTGATAATAATGTCTAAACAGGAAGTTTTGTCATTAATGAAAAATAAATATTCATTAAAAATACTTTTCGAAAAAAAATTATTAATGAACATTGAAATAAGGTAATTAATAATTAATACACATTATATACTGTACATATATTTACATAGGTAATATAATAACTGAAATACAGGCTTGTTATATACCTGTAGCTATATATATGTAATATAGGGTATATGAGCACAGACTTTCACACCACCCAGATCTCTCCACTCTATCTAATAACACTGATACACCTAAACACATATATGCTGAAAAGATAAATAATCAGCAATATATGTATTTCATGCTAAACCAGCAATTATCAGTTGGTCCAGACTATCATCTTTACACACATATACAGTATAAGTGCTCAGATATATATTAAGATAGACTATCCTCATAGTTTAATGGACAGGCTTCAATCCACTCCACACTCCAACTCTTCAACCGTCCATCCAATTGAAAATCTGATGATGGAATGCTCAAAGGCCACCCTGAGGCTGAGATTATTGTCATACCAATGTTGACCTAAGATCAATCTGAACCCCACATGTACAGGACATAATCCATTTAATACATATGCAAGGATGGGCAGACATCTCTATAATGTAATAACTGAAACACAGGCTTGTTATATACCTGTGGCTATATATATGTAATATAGGGTATATGAGCACAGACCCTCACACCACCCACCTCTCTCCACTCTATCTAATAACACTGATACACCTAAACACATTTATGCTGAAAAGATAAATAATCACCAATATACGTATTTCATGCTAAACCAGCAATCATCAGTTGGTCCAGACTATCATCTTTACACACATATACAGTATAAGTGCTCAGATATATATTAAGATAGAATATCCTCATAGTTTAATGGACAGGCTTCAATCCACTCCACACTCCAACTCTTCAACCATCCATCCTTTTGATTAACAGAATAATCAAAAAGATAGAACTTAAACTTAACAGCATAAATAAATTTATATATTTCTAATACGTTCATGAAGTAATAATAATATCAAATCCACTTCATATTTTATGATCCAGGTTAGAATCTAAGTCAAATAAATGTGAAAATTTTGCAGTTTATAAAATATTTAGGATTTTTTGGGGTAGCTATTTAAAGTCAGTTTGTTATATAATATTCAATAGCATTAAGTCAGGTCTACTGATAATATTCACAATTTGTATATAGTGGACTGATCATGAGATTTTGGTTTTTAACTGTAAATAACCAATAAGCAATGCCTAAAAAAAGATATTTTTTATGTTTCATATGATGATGGTTCACTAAAGATAAGCTATCATATTCTATATAAATATATGTGCTGAACATGTTCCCATTATTACTTTCTTCATATAGATCTCAATCAATAATCATGAAAACTTTTATGCCACTGGTCATCTCTCTGCACTAGCTGTGACAATAAAAATATGTATTTGTGCAATCATATTTTTATCTCTTAATGCAGGGACAGATATTCTACTTCTAATCTTTAATTATGGCAAATGTAAAAGATAATGTACAATATGCACAACTCTTGACTTTAAGAAATCAAGCATCATACCAGTTTAACAAATTGAAAGACCTTTGTTATGCTCTTACACAAGATTACATCAAGAATCCCATCAGTTCTATTTTAATCAGGACTATCTTTTTATTAGAAGACCTGCTCAATATTCCAAAAACAAATAAATGGTATTACATTCAAATATCAGCCTTTCAAGCTAATTGTGCATGTGCTTTGCGAGTGTTAATGATAAATGAATACTTTCCCCTCCAATACAAGATATAGTATTTATGCAGGAATAAAATGAATCCACCTATTCCTACAACTCAAATGCTTATATATGAGCAAATCTGAAGTACTGGCAAGGAAAGCGTGAGCTAAGACCACTCACTTTAAATTACTATTTACGATGTCTGAATGAATGCCGTCGGTGAAATTTGAATGTAATACAATTGTAAGCACAGCACTATATAAAAATAAATGCTTATTTACATATGATTAAGTTTCAGTTAGATTGACATTTAGTAAATTCTAGACAATTTCACCGACATCATTCATTCAGACATCGTAAATAGTAATTTAAAGTGAGTGGTCTTTCCTCATGCTTTCTTTGCCAGTACTTCAGATTTGCTCATATATAAGCATTTGAGTTGTAGGAATAGGTGGATTCATTTTATTCCTGCATAAATACTATATCTTGTATTGGAGGGGAAAGTATTCATTTATCATTAACACTCGCAAAGTGTATGCACAATTAGCTTGAAAGGCTGGTATTTGAATGTAATACAATTGGAAACACAGCGCTATATAAAAATAAATGCTTATTTAAATAATGGTATTGTAATTTGTTATTTTTCTATGAGTATCTTCCATTGCTACCACATGAAACATAATATTTATTTTCTAATAGATATTCTATCTTATGTTGTTGTTGTTGTTGTTATTATTATTATTATTATTATTATTATTATTATTATCATCATCATCATCATATAAAATGTTTATAATGTATACTTTTCTTTGTAATATAACAATTTTATTTTTTATTTTAAGAATTGGTAGCAGACTAATTAAAATATACAATTTGGATATTATGTAAATTTGTTTATGCATGTATATGTAATATAAAAGTCACTGCATCATTTAAAAATGCTTTCAAACATTTGGATAGCTAAAATAGGATGCAACAGAAAATTACAAGTAGAGTTTTGTAGTCAAATGTTTTTAATCTTATGCTAAATGAGAAATTTATATATCTTAACACATATCAGACAAATGTATTTAAAAATCATAAAAATCTGTTTTCAAATTAATTTGTTTAAAACCAATTACACCGATAATGCCTCTTTATCATATTACTGATATTTATCTACTGCAAATTAGCATTTGTTTCTACTTTGATTTAAATACAAAAGCAAAATATTTAAATAATATGGAATTAACACCAAAGATATAGAACAATATTGTATGCATAAACAACTTTATATAATATTCAAATTGTATATTTTAATAAGCTTGATGACATTGATTTCTTTATGAAGAACACCATTATCTGGTTAAAATATATAAAATTTTATGATGGATATCAATCAATATCACAAGCCATATTTATCTTATACATTTCCCTTACTTATACTGTAAACTCAAATTTATCTGGAAACTTTTTTTGCAAATATTCAAGGATTTTTAAGTGAAGCCAATTATGCTAAACATTAAATTATTGATTGTTAAAAGAGTATCAAACTATTTCTAAAGTAGAATGGTAAATAATGTCTTTTCCCCTATTGTTTCTTTGTCCTGCTGTAAACTATTCAAGCCTGATTTATCTTTATAAAATGACAGCTTTCAATAACCCACTGCAGAACAAAAAATTGTAAAAAAAAATACTGGAGAGTAATAATAGCCGCTAGTTTAAAGAAATGTGGTCTCATGAAAGATTTATGATTTTTATTTTATTCATCATATATATCAAACAAAGTATCTAAATATTTATTTGTTATCCACATTAAATAGCTATTAGTTAGATTAAAACTAAAACTAAATTGTATGTCATTTGAAAAGCACACTACACAATAACCACTAAATAGCATAATCATCTATTGTCTGTTGATTTCTCACACTTATATGTAGATGATTTTCGAGTAAAGTAAATATTGTGAAAATTTAAAAAAAAAAAAAATAATACGTTGTTTGATAATAACCACCATATCATTATTCTTATTATATATAAAAAAAATCAAAAATAATTTATAAATAATAAAAATAAAATATGTTCAATATTTTTAATATTGCTACATTAAATTTGATAAAATTAAATGCAGTTTTTCTCTTTACATATATATATATAATCTTATTCATGAAGCAACTAAGTTCAAATATTCTACCATAACAACAATTCGAAGTCAAATTCAGTCTTTTCAACATATTTGTAGATAATGTCTAATCTTTCAAACCAAAGCTAATTTATCTGTTAAAATAAAGATAGCTATATTTATCTACTACATTCTGATCAATTATTGATATTTAAAAAGTGAAACTTTAAATTAAGAATGAGTTTTGTAACTTATTGATCAAGCTAGTTTACTGTTTTAAATAATAATCAAAATACAAAGAGTATTAGTCCATAGGTAGAGCTTTTACTGGAAAGTCATTCTTCCTCACAGAATGGCTCTAAAAAGTTGGTTTTGCAGCAGTGAAAGGTGCCTTTTATATTTATTTTGCCCTTTAAAGGCCTTATTTTACTGCTAATGTACTCCTTAATTCACTAAATCTCAGTTTTAATGCATTTTTAACACACATTTCCCTATGTCTACCATGTGATTATCTGCATTTAACTATCTCATCCCCCCCCCAATCTGGTGGGTGGTTCAATTGTTTTATAGACCATAAATGGTTTTATTCCCTCTTAGACTCTTAAATATTTTTCCTACTCCAATTTCCCTGTCACTCAGAACTTGTTTATAATTTTTTGTGTGTTGTTTCAGTTATTTAGGCCATTTTTAACGATTTTTTTTCAGACCTCCCCCCTCCTCTGGGGTAACTAACCACCTAAAATTCTACTCAATTTTCACATTACTCAACTAAAATTAGTAATAACAAGTTTTCCAGTGTTTTTTTTTTTTTTGCTTTTGCATCAATATATTTAATTTTTCCATTTCAAAATTGTTTTCTTCATATTACTTTTCATTCTTTCAAATAGTTTAAAGATGGCCAATGCCCCTAGCGGAAAAAAATATGCAGAGTCCTAAACTACATGAACTAAAACCTTCGAAATTACCTAAATTTTATCCAAATTGTATTTCAAATAAAACTTAACTAAAAACATCATCATCAAAGAACTTATTTCAAAGTTTCCATCTCCTTGCCCTCTGGATTTTCTTCCCTTTCAGGTTGTGGTTTGCTCTATCAGAGGTAAAAAGCAAGCCAAAAAGAACAATGTAACCAATCATAACACCATTCCAAGTACAATGGGGAAAACTAAAATTACTCATCTACAAAGAACAAAAATTAGCCTATTGCATCTAAGCATAACTCAGAAATCTCCTCATTTATCCCTGAAACATCTAAAGACTTTACATATATCAATTCCTCCAAAGTTAATGTCACATATGGATCCTTCTATCAATCCACCAGAGCAACTAAACTACTCCTTACCAAAGACTCTTCTTTACCTGGACTACACACCCTTTTCATATCCCCTTCCCATTTCATATGTATTCCCTTCCCCATCACTATTGTACTTGATTTTCATTTTGCCATGTAATCATCTCTTTGTAAACCTTTTTTAACTGTTGTGTATTTTGTCTTTTTGATGAATAAAAGCTTTCATCACTGAGAAAAAAATTTAAACAGTATTAATTTATTTACAGACTTATTAAAATGATTAAAATTTACATATGTATAAAAGATAAAAAGGTAAATAGACTTTAATATCTCATTATAAAATCCTAGCTTATATATAAAGTTAATTGTTTGTTAATTTTAGAAATATTTTTATAAGCATTTTAAAATAAATATTAACACCACACAACAACACAATCACATTACTTTTAGTTTTCTTCACTCTATTTCTGGAACTATTTACTGTAGGAGCTAGTCATTAATTAATAATTAATGAACACTAGATGATAATGTTATGATACTATTGTGATATTCTCATTACTAGACTGTTTTCTGCCTATTATATCATTTAGTGAAAACTTAGGATTCAACACTAAAACTAATAAATTTATACATCTACCAACTACTTTCTTAAATAAAAGGCAAAAAGAGCCAACAATTAACATAAAACTGAAATTACTAAAATATATAGTTAGTACACATTATCTATATAATTATGGAAGAAAATTTTCTTTAATTCAAAATTTGAAACTTTAGGTTATTATCATGTATATTACAAAGATATTAAAAATGGCATTTAAATCCCAAGTCCCTACTGATGAAAACAAAAGTCTGAAGCATTACATGATGTGGATATTACAGCACTAACATCTACTTTCTATTGCTTACTCAGAGCTTACATTAAATGGCATTGAAGAAGGATGAAGAGAACTGCTTTTAAAATATATATATAATTTGTAGTATACGTACTATCATAGATTCAAGCATTAATATATTAATATAAAAAAGGAATTTTTTTAAAAATGTAAGTTAGATGTACATACATGCATTGAATATTGGGATCAAAGCAATTCTGATAAGTAAAAAATAATTACATACAAGTAATTTTTAAGTTTTTGATTGATATCTTTTTGTTTATAAAAATTGTCTGTTGGTGATTGGAAATCACTGAATTGGAAATCGTTGGTATAAAAAAAAATTGGGAAAACTTAATGAGTCCTAATAATGATAACAATTAACCCATAATATATCAACAATCTCAACATGTATAGTCAAGGCAACCTCCTTTAACAATAAAAGATGGTATCTTTATTGTTAAAGAAGATTGCCTTGATTACAGGTTGAGATTGTTGATAAATTAAGGGATTGATTGTTGTAATCTACATTTATAAATATTAAAGTCTTGAATAATTGGATTTATTGTCTTAATGAGTCATGTTTGTGATATATGATATAAAAAAATTAAAAATTGTCTTAAGGATAGGGAGATAGAAAAATGGAAAATACTTATGCAAATGGTATACATTTGTAAAATGTACACTAAGAAAAGTAGTTATTAATATAAAAAATGACCATTTATTAGAAGTTTTTCTTATATTATTTTCTTTTATATATATATGTCAAAGTATTGACCGGGAAGCGAACCCGGGTCAGCTACTTGGAAAGCAGCTATGCTAATCGCTAGGCCACCAACGCTTGACTATATAAAAAACTACATACCTGGGTCACATGCGTTCAAAAGGATTGGCTGATATCTGAGTTGTTGTTTTTCAGTAAAACTATTAAAAGAAAAAAACAAAATCAAAATGTAGACAAATAGCAAAAAAAGTATTTGCAAAAAAAAACAATTCATCCATTTTCAGTAAGGAATAATTTTAATATTAGTTATAAGACGAAATATATAATTCAATTACTTTCCATGGATTAATAATAGACTTTTTTGGGGGGTTTATTCATCGATGTTTATTTATATTTGATAATATTAGCACAAGTATAATTTGTTTAAAAAATCTTAAATGGCAACATTATTAATTTCATAATACGTTTTTTTTAATTATTTTATAAAAGTTAACAATCAAATAAAAATGTAGTTTTTTTAATGTTGTAGAAAAGTGCTTTTTTAAATACATAATGGTTGCTAAGATATATCTTACATTTTTTTTTGCATTTTCCCCCATAGCTTTTAGCTAAAATACAGTTCTTTTCGAGATTGAAAATAAACTCGAGCCCATTATACGGCATTTCAAATTTAGAAAAAAAAAATCTCACTTTTTTATACATTATACATATATTTAATCGTAAACATTAATTAAATTTTGCTTTTTTTGCTAAGGTTAATATTGTTCTAATATTTTTAGATATATATCATTGACGAATCATTTGTAAAAACTGTGGAACTCCCCCCTCCACACCTTCCTCACAGTTTAAAATTGAGTTTTATAAAATGTTCTGAAGATCAATACCACATAATGCAATTTTTATTGCCAAAACTCAATTAACAAGTTTTCTGCCTTCGTTCAATGATGATTAATGTTATTATAGCTTAGATATAGATGTTAAATTATATTCTATATCAACATATCATATTTTATTAATTTTATACATAAACGGTCATATTCATTTAACAACAAACCTATTTTCTTTATGCGTGTGAAAGCTTTTAAATAGATTTGAAAACTGCTTAACACTTTAAAGCTTCAAACATGAAATATATTAGAAGAAAAAAGACTGATAGCTCTTAAAATGAGTATTGGTTGATCTAGCCCCTTCAGTTAGCCATTCTACATTTGTATTAATAGGTCTAACATACAATATGATCAGCACATAATTTTAATAATTATTTTAATGATAAATAAATAAAGCAATTTACTCATCTTGAATCTTAAAGCTTAAACAACTGTGCGCTAGACACTTCCACATTTTGTTCGTTAGATTTAAGTGAAGTTATTGCCTAACCATTTAAGTATTTTAAAAAGTGTAAATAATAATTTTATAATCGTATAATATTTGTTTTTAAATCATTTAAAAAAATAAAAGGCAAAAAATAAATTATAAAATATTTCAATTAGTGTAAAGAAAGGGTAAAATGTATTTATTTCAATCATTAGCAGTATACTAAGCTCTATAATTACAAACTGGTAATTAAAAAGTATTTGCCATTTTAAAATCTTTTATCCCAGAATATGGTATTTCTAATAACATATACTTTATAAAAGCCCTTCAAAAATCATAAATATATTTTACTCAAATACTTAAAAATTTTATAGAATGCGTGGATTGCCTCAGTTGCAGATTCTTTTAATTATCCTATACCAGTGGTCTTCAACCTTTTCACACCTGCAGACCGGTAAAAATAAGAATAATGTTCCGCGGACCAGCAAAAATAAGGATAAGATTTCGCAGACCGGCGAAGTCTATAGATAAATTTTCTTAAAGATAAGCATAATTGTTATAACTGATCAAAACAGCAATGTTAAATATATAAGATAAAGTTTTATATATATGGAGTTTATATAATAAAATACTTTTTTTAAAATTTTTTTAGAAAAGTAATAAAAAATGTAATTCTACCCCTCCCCCCATAAACATCTGTGATAACTAGAAAAACAAATTAATTTATGAATGATTGATTAGATTTTGTTTTCGTTCTGTTTTCTTTTTTTTTTAATTTGGTAAAAATGAGATGAAAAAATAAATAAAAATTGGCTATATTAATTAAAAGTTTAAACTCTTATTATCGGGCCGCGGACCAAGGGTTGAAGAACACTGTCCTATACAACTAAATGCTACAACTTTTTAACACATGCAAATAATGGTTTAATTACCAATATTTGAAGCAAATATTTATTATTGTAGTCATCCTACTTTTGATTTTTTAAAAATAATATTATCAAATAGAAAATTATAAATATAAATTTAATACAGTATTAGTAACTCCACTTAAGGAATTAAGTTTTATAATTATTCATTGCTCTATATGGGTAAGTTAGAGATAGAATTACTGACTCTGGAACTCAAGGTTCATGGATTGTGGCTCCCCTATCAATTCTAGTGCTTAAACTACTTATGAACTCTCAGACAAATCATTTGATTATTTATCATTAATTTATTACATACATATGTATATATCTGAGAAAATCTGTAATAAAATATATTCCACCAGACAATATTGACAATTATCAACTATTACAGTAATATCAAAGATTTATTACCATAGTAGTTGATAATTATATACATATTTTGGTTGAATTAATTTTATTACACACACACACACAAATATACAGTATTTAAAATACAAGTCTTTTGTCTGTACTGAACTTCATGTAACTGAAGTGATTTGAATTCATACTTTCAAGTTCTTTATAAATATCTACTTCATCCTTTTCAACTGATACACATGTCTCCATACATCTCCAATATGCATACTTTGCATGCGAAACAGAACTCATCAATTGATCCAAATCATCTTCTCTTACACATATATATAATCAGCACTCAGTTTATATTAAGATAGCAAATCTTCAAACTTTAATAAACAGGTTTTAATGTTCCCCATTCAGCAACTCTTCAGTCATCCATATCATTGAAAACCTGATGATGGAATGCTCAATGCCTTGTTGATGATAATATTATTGTCATACCCATGTTGAATTTACGTCCATTTAAAGACCTAGAAGAGAGATGGGCAGAATACAGGCTAAATATGTAATATTTAAATATATTAAGTATATTGTCTATACTAAACTTAAGAACTTTATATGTTCCAAGTTCAATTCCTTCTAATTATCTTAAATTCAGTATAGACAATATACTTGTATTTAAGGATTACATATTCAGCTTGTGTTAAGTCCATTCTTTTTCTGTGTATTTAAATGGACATATTAAAATTCTATACATGAGGGGTTAAAGTGATTAAAGTCAACATGTGCATGACAATAATATTGGCAACAACAAGAGCTTTGAGCTTTTCATCATCAGATTTTCAGTGATATATGATTAAAGAGTTGGAGGATAAAGAATATTGAAGCCTGTCCATTAAAGTTTGAAGATTTGCTATCTTAATATAAACTGAGCATTATATATATATTATTCTTTAAAATTAAATATATTCAATTTATAGACAACTAAATACTTAAAATATATAAATAATAAATTTATTAATATCTAATCGATTTTCCTTCAAAAAATGAACCTTATCAAGATATTACAACAATTTAAAATTAAATTTATATTTATAATTTTCTATTTGATAATATTATTTTTAAAAAATCAAAAGTAGGATGACTACAATAATAAATATTTGCTTCAATTGTTGTAATATCTCGATAAGGTTCATTTTTTGAACGAAAATCGATTAGATATTAATAAATTTATTATTTATATATTTTAAGTATTTAGTTGTCTATAAATTGAATATATTTAATTTTAAAGAACAGTATATCAGAAAGACAACATAATGGTTTTGTAATGCCATCATTGTGATATATATATATATATGGGAGATGATCATCTCAACTAACTGATGAGTTCTGTTTCAGCATGAAATATGTATATTAGAGATTTATCTTTTTCACATGTATGTGGTCATGCATATTAGTTGTGTAAGATAAAGTGGATAGCTGTAAGGAGTTTGAAAGTTCAAATCCCTTCTAATTATATATATATATATATATATATATATATATATATATATATATATATATTATTTGATAAGGTTTTATACTATGGTCATTACTACAATGAATATGTAGAGTTTAAATATTAAAAATAGTTTGAAGATATTTCATAAAATTCAAAAGTTTTCTTAGCTATTCATCACTATCAGTTAATAAGTAGGTCCTAGTTATTCCTATATAGAGAGTTAACATTTCAGAATGTATAGGATAATCACATGGGTCTTAAACACCAATCATAAAGAAATATTAAAAGATTTCCCAAATTTTATTAAGGTAAATAGTTGAAAAACTTGAAATTTTTTATTTTTGAATCAAACAGCTCAATAATTAAAATCAAAATTTATGAATGTATTTGTTTCTTAAGTTACATGTTATTAAGAATAGTCATGTGTCAGTTTTAATTCTGCAAAATGTTATGCTGAAGATGGAAGGCTAATTTTGAATATGTTTACTGCTAATAATAATAATACACAGACATTTGTAACCATGTATTGCCTTTGTAACTCCAAAAAAATAAAAAAATAAAAAGAAAGGAGGGAAAGAAGAAAATGTGCTAGAAATGAGTTTTGTAATGACTATATAAATCAATCTGCTAAACATAAATACATTTATTTATAAATCATACTGGTCCATTTTACTTTTTAAAAATATTTTGCAATGTTATCTTTCTTCAGCAGAAAACTTTTCTTTTAAAAAAATCTTTAATACCATGTCTCTGTAATATCATATATTCTTTGCCTTATATTCCCAATAAAAACAATTTACCTTGTATTTCTTTAGAATATCTTTGAGATAATTCTTACAACATAAATAGATCATTAAAATCACACTCATGTTCACCATAAAAAATTGTTTTAAGGTTTGATTTACAATAATAGACTCAGTAATATCACATCCAATAAGATGAAGAATATATTCAATGGATTTATGATCATGCTATTACATTTAAAATTTTTGTAGAGTATCCTTAAATGATTTTTTAAATATCTTTATATTGCATAAGTAATGTGTCCAAGTTTCAGTTCTAAACAGTAAATTAGTAAAGTAATATAGGCAGATAATTTACTAAGTAAATGATTTTCTGTGATGAAATGTTTTATTTTAAACTTTATGCAAGTGGTAGAATATTAAAATTTGTGTAGCACTTCAATATATAAAACCATTTTTTACTTGTAAAAATACCAACATATTTAAATTGGTTTATATTCGCAAATTGATATTCATCCAACCTAAAATTTGTTAATGATTTTTCTTTTATTAATGACTGATAAAGAATTTGAGTTTTCTGAACATGAATTAATAAATCAAAGACTTTATATATTGCCTTCAAAACATTAAGAATATTCCATAAATTGTTTTTTGAACTAGAAAAAATAGCACAATCACCAGCATATTATAAAAGTAGAATACAAAAAAAAAGTTCTTGTTTTTGCTTTTAATCAATTCAAATTCAAAATCCACCTTCAAGCTTATATTTCATCCCTGATTCATTAAATTGCCTATTAAACAATTCCGAAAATCACTGTCATAAAAATTGAAAATAGTATTGAAGCAAATACATATTCTTGTTTAATGTCAGTTTTCATTTCAAATGTCTTAGATTTTCCATGTGGCATAATAGCATTATCTCACATTCCATCATGTAAAAACTGTGTAATATGAATAAATTTTGATGGACAAACAATTAATTTCAAACAAAACTATAGACTTGTCATATTGACTAAATGAAATGTCTAGACAAAACCAATAAAAGCAATATATAAATCCCTTCTTTATTCCTAATACTTCTCTTGCATTTTCTGGCAACAAAAATCATATGTATAGTGCTTCTTGATTCTCTAAAACTTTACTAAACTCTCACAATCATTAATCTATGACTGAAAGCTATGTAATCAACAAAATCTTTGAATGTACTTTTGCTATAGTGAATAATAATGATATTCTATGATAATTACTAAAATCTTTGTACTTGCTTTGTTTTAAAAAATTGGAAACATAAAAATATCCTAAAGATTGGGTGCCAGAACTTCATATTTTTCTTTAAAAATTCTAATATTTTTGATGCTAACATATCACCTACAAGTATTTCATCATGATTTTTGGCCTTTCCATTTTTAAGTTTACAAAGAGGGTTTTTGACTTCAATAAGCTGGATATTTTTATCTAAATTTAAATGAAAACATCACCTCAATTTTTGTATCTTCATTCAAAAGATGTCATTGAATTTAAGCCTCCATATCTTTATATTTATTATGAAATTTCACATTTATTCAAATCACTAATAATAAAATTATAGTCAGAAAATCAGTCATAATTCTTTTTTTCAATGAACCCATAAATAATTTTGTTGTATCCATAATAAGCTCCTTAAGAGAATTTCTTGCTTCAGGAATATGACAATTTTAATGTGCAATAACTATTGAAATTTAATATAGTAGATTTTTTAAAATAACAAACAATATTTTTTTGTAAATATAATTTAGAGTAATATTTATTTTTAATACAACTATCATTTTAATTTTAGAGTATACTAATTTATAATCTGTCCAACAATCTTTACTTGTAAGTGTTTATGTAATATGAACTATTCTTGTTTTCTGATTCCTAACAATAATGTAATCTATTAAAAGTCAATGCTTTCATATCCCTTTACACAGTTTTTTTCTAAACAATGTATTTGTGATAGACAATCCACATGTCATACAAAAATTTGATAAAAGAAAGGCATTTGAATTTATAGCATCAATAGCATTACTTGCCATAAATTTTAGTCAAAGTCTATTATTCATATCAAGAAACACACCAAAATATCCAAGAAGAAAAATTTAATCTTTTAATAGTTTTGCTGTATTAATGCTATTCAACAAGTAATAAAGACTCCCTAAAATTTCTGAATTTAAGATTGAAGCATAGAGCCTAATAAAATGAGCACTAGTATCATTGTGCAAAGCACATTTTAACACTATTAGCCTTTTATTTATATATTGAAGAATTCTAGCAGTGAAAAATATTAAATCAAACTTTATAGTAATTCCAACAACATCTATTCTCCTTTTACTGATTGATTTGTCTTGCTGAAAAGACATATCTATTCTATTAAATTTCCTTCCTCTGGACACAAGTGTCACTAAAAACAGCTATATCAATCTCAAATCTTGACAGCTCTTTAGCTATAAGTGCAAACCTCCATTCTGATCTTAAAGAGTTTGAGTCAAGTAAAATTTCACAGTCCATCTATTAACATTTAGTCAATAAGTAGATTTATAATATTTGTCTTTAGCATTATCACTCCTGATAATCCACCAGGTGCAACAACCTAGCCAATCTGTATGAGACAAGCCATTTTTAAACCACAATTTTTAGGCCCTTAAAGTTTCATGGTTAGCATGAGCATCACTAAATAGGACTATTTAAACATACAATATTTTTTGCAAACTGAAAATTCTTTTCTCATTCAAATCTAGTTCCAAAATGACAAGAAAAAATCACAACTAAGGACTACCAACCTATTACTCATTTCTGTCATAGTTTTTTTTTTTTAATTTTTTGAGAACTTAATTTAAGAATAAAAAAAAAATGGTGTCAGAAATTGATGTGTGTGTAGTTAAAAAAGAAAATAAGGTTTCACTAGTACACATTCCTATTGGCATGGTTAGTATAGGAAAAATGACTGAAGACATTAGATTCTCATGATAATAAGGTCTTACAATAATTTAAGTGACTAAATAAGAAAAAGTGGAAAACAGAAAATTATGTTTGTATTGTAAACAGTACCTGGCCTTTGATTAATCAACATTTGCTTTATTAACAGTTGGTTTTCATATCTGGAGGTCCTTCACTCATGGAATCTATTGGTGGCCTGAGTACAACACCCTGACTTGCTACTAATATATTTTACAATATTACCATTATCTGAAAAAATTATTTTATTAACTTCTATCATTTTATTTTTATATTTTTCAAGTTCATTTAGGGTTTTCTTTTTTAATCTGCATTATTAGATATTTGTTTTTTGAATTTCATTTTATTCAAAAGTTAATTTCCATTATTTTATAGTATATAGTAAAGTCGATACTAATGTCATTTGCTTCATTTGATAAGATTATATATAACTTCATCATCAAAAATACATTAAGCAGTTAATGTTATTGGCACTTCTTTATGTATGGAGTGTATTTAATATTTACCCTAACTAGGAAATGGTATTACTATTGCTTTTAATTTATTATATAAATTTCAGTGACGGAGTTACCATAGTTTTTAAAATTAAAGTTTAATACAGTTCGCCTAGACTTAGTTTTGTATCAAGTATAATTGCATAAAATTCTAATTACATATAAATATTTTGAATAAAAAAAATGCAATCTTTTTCCATTAAAAGATATCGTTGAACTTTTGGTCAATTATATGTACCGTTTTTTTTTTTTTTTTGTTTTGTTTTTTTAAAATTAAATGTCTGATTTTTTAAAGCTTGTACATTGTAAAAAAATCTTTGGGAATGTTGATAAAGGGTTTTTTTAAAATTGTAAATAAATATTGAAATTCAATTTTTTTTTTCTTTTTATCTGAATGCATAAATAACTCTAATTAATTTTTATAACGTTTATTGGTTTTTTTTTGGCATGATCTGTTTCTTCAAAACATAATCTGTGTAGGAACAAAAGTTATTTTAATCGTCTCTTAATACAAAAATTATTTCCTATAATTAAAATTAAATCATTAATTTAAGACCTAATTTAAAGTTAAACGTAAATAAATTTTGTAATAATAAAAGCAATTCAAGTAGAAAAGAGTTAAATACACATGGCATTGGTAGTATGCAAAACTTTTACTAGCTGCAATTAATCTCAAGTTCAAACAAGTCTCTTTAATGATAAAAATGTCCTGAATAATTTGGTGCAATGACTGAGTAGCAGATTCTGTATGTAGTTCATAAATTACACCAACCCTCATCATCACCATGTTTAAACTTTGTAGAATTTCAGGGCAAAGTCTTTTAATTATTTTTTTTTTTTGTATATGATAAAAAATGTAATTTTTTTCTTTTTTACATTAAATATATAAAAAAATAATAATATTATATTTGAAACAAATGTAGCAACAACCAATTATAAAATATATTCCCTTCTTGCATTTTTTTATTTATAATATATATTACTATTGCTTTTATTATTATTATTTTTTTTTGGTTTCAACTATTTAGCAGTCTTCTTCAGAGTTTGCTTTGTTTCTTGCTATGTGTCTGCCTTTTTTTTGCATTATTTTTATGTTTAATAAAATATCCTCTTTTTTTGCATTTTTGATTTATGCAATGTTTCAAATTATTGTTGTTTCTCACAAATAAAAAGGTCAAAAAAAGTGTATAATATTTTATTTCTCATAAAAATCAGTGAAAAAGAATAAATATTTAATACCTATGAAATTATATCATATAACTGCATAATACTTGTATTTTTAATATAAAAAACATTTTAAAATATTATATATTGATCCGGATTGATTTACAATTCAATGGTTTTATTACTAAAATTAAAAAGGGAAAACAACTTCATTTTCATTAAATGTCTAAGGCTCAATTTTTTTTTATTATCATTTAAAACACATACGCATTTATATTTTAAAATAGATTATTTAATGTTTATAAAATTGATTGTAAAATAGTTTACTTTCACCGTCTGTTTTAATCAATTTGATTAAAAACAGGCAAGCTTGCTAGTTATATATTCCTGTTGCTTTTATTGTAATTATTTTTAAAGTTAATTCTAAAAAGCGGAGATTTTGTTTTGTATTTGTCGTTTTTGTTTCAATTATCCCTGGTTGGAAGTCTTAAATTAGATTGAGCAGGAAATTAATATTTGCCCTGCCTGAAATATAGAATGGACACTAATGAAAGTTTTTCGCGGGAAATGTAACGAGGTAAGGATAGCCCACCAATTTTTGGAGAGAGAAGAGATTCATTATTAGATACACACTTGGATTATGGCCTACAAAGAGATACCATTGTGAGAAGCTGTTCGGATGTTTAATTCCTACTAAAAACTTAAATAATTATTGACAAACTTCGTTGCTGTGCAAGATGTCAAAATCCACTGCTATGAGTTTTGCCATCATTAGAATGTCTGGCTAATTTAAACAAAGGACAGACTCACGCCTACCAGCTCTCCTTCAGTCATGCCATGAACCTCTAAAATAACCACTGCCTCTACCTTGCCACTGTCAAAGGACCTGAAAGATGAACTATTATCAAAAGTGCACACTCATCACTAAATCACTAGAACTCTGCCTTACCGTAAGCTAAACTTTTTCCTATTCTAGCCAGGGTAAATAAATTGTGTTTAATTAAATCTCTGCTCAATCTAATGATAAATATGTTTTAAAATGGTATTAATTGTTTTTTTTTATTATTTATTATCTGTATGTACTCTTTTCTAGTATTTAAAGTGTGTCTTGGAATCTTAGTTTTAAGATTCCAAGTTTATTTGCAATTTTCGTTTATCAGGGGGTACATAAGGAGATTGTATTTTATATGTTTAATATATACCTGATTATTTCGTTAACTATTACAAAACACATTGGCAGTTTTTGTAGTCTCTATTTATTCACCTGTCCTTAGTTGTAAAATAAAGAATCTTTAAGCATGTTTCGTTTGCGTTTTTTGTGCAAACAACAAAATCTTTTTGCTGGCTGTTTGTCAAGTTATTTCTTTGGGTTGTCTGAAAGTAGTCATTTCTTTCTGGATTACGTAAGATCATATTCAAATATCTTTTGCTGTCTTGTGTGTGAGATCAACCATGTTTACTTTGAATGTAGTATTACGTGCAGCAGTCCTGCAGCATTTTAACGACAGTAATTAGAATATTACTGCTCGAAGGTTCGCACTGGTTTCATTGATTTCTGGCAGGACAGTATCTGTTTTATTATCTCTGATTTAGGAAGCTAGAGTTGTTGTTTGTTTTTGTAATTTTACAACTGGCCAGCAAGAAGATATTATCCTAACCATTTCATATATTTTAAGTGAGAGAATTTTGCTGCCAAAATGTTTAATGCCTTCATATTGGTCGTACTCTTGTGCACTCTCTGGTAAATATGCATATGTTACTATAAGCCACTTTTGTATTCATGGCTAGATGCCTTCATTCTATTGCCCAACTTTTAATAAAATTAATAAATTGTTTAAACTTAATTTGGCTGATGTTTGTCTTTGTGCTTTGATTTCTCAACTGTCTAAATAATATTTAAGATATCTTGTTCCTCCCTGAGTGTAGTTCGGTGCCTTTTGATTCGCATATCCTTCCACCCTAAAATAAATGTCTAGTTCCTATTTTCGGACTAGTGGCGCCCCTGGGGTCAGTATATGCGAATCTCAAAGATCTTTCTCCCATTACAATGTATATCATGATAGAACAAATCATGTATCAAGATCACATGTGGTTTTTTGATGTGTAATATGCAGTTAACAAAATATATTTGCTCAACATTTGTTCACATCCCAATTAATATAAAAAATAAATTCAAAAGTTGCAAGAATTCTCCAAAAGTAAACACAAATTTCACAGAATTAAAGTGTAATTTTCTTAATATGCAAACATATTTTAAAAAATGTGTGAAAGAATAAAAATATCAAAATTGTATTTGTTTCTATTTTAAAATACTTATTCATCATTCATTTTGCATAGCTCTTTTATTAAGCAAGTTTGGCTACTTTTGATATTCACTAGAGCAACAATTTATGTAAATTGGAGTTATTGTTTAACTTTTATTCTTTTAAAATGAGCAGGTAATGCATACATCTCATTATAGTGCATTGAGCAAAAGTATAATGATAAATATGAGAGCTAGAGATTTTTAGGTTAAATCTCAGCCTATTACTTCTAATGTTAAACATAACTTAATCTCCTAGATTTACTAAACTATTAATTTTTTATTATAGTGTTGTTGTTGTTGTTATTATTATTATTACTACTACTACTACTACTACTACTACTACTACTACTACTATTGCTGCTGCTGCTGCTGTTAGTGCTGCTACTGCTGCTGCTGCTGCTGCTACTACTACTACTACTACTACTACTACTACTACTACTACTACTATTACTACTACTACTACTACTATTTTAAATCCTCAGATCATTAATCATGTATTATTTTTCATTTTAATTATATTTAAGTTAATAAAAATATCCTTTAATTTTAAATATGTGTTACTGTAGAACATCATTTTCAGTTAATATTTATGAAGAATTTCACAAATCTTATACTTAGTAATTTCATTGAATAAAATTTAAATAGAATATTAAGAGATTCTCAACAAAAAAATTCATCCTATTAAAAATGAACACCTAAACCTAAACGATAGCCTTTTTGCCCATACATTCTGTTACAATATATATAGTAATAATATTTACTATGTTCACATTAATGATTATAAACAAAACTTCTAAAAAAAATTTATTGGCTTATCAATACAAAAAAAAAAACATTATTAATTATTACTATTATTATTGTTGTGGGTCAAATAATATTAATGAAGGAATAATAATATTACTGATATTATATTATAGGGCAAATTCTTAAACTTATCCAATATGTCTTCCCATACATATTTTATAAATACAACGTTTATGAATAAGTGTATCAATTTTTTTAATTGTGGTTTATATTTAGTTATAAAACACACACAGAAAGTTAATTTTAAAAGAACAACACCTAAAGTAAAGAAGACATAATACTACTAATAATAAGAATAAAATTATAAAAAATAATATACTGTATAGTAATAACCTTATTATTGTACATACATGATTAAAATTATACTGAATAATGATAAAAAGTTTTAACATAATATTTAAATATACATATATGTTCATAAATGGTTCTAGTTCATGAATATATTCAAATTTAAAATGGTATAATAACAAAATATTTAAGTAAATGTATTATTATTATTGGTAATAATATGTTGATTATAATGAAAACATAAAAATATATAAAGTAAAATTATTTATTTTAATATTTACAATATAAATATTTGTTGATAAAATGGTAATATGTATTTTTATTTTTATTAATTAAGGTAATAGAATACTTCAGATATTTTTATAATTTTAAAATAATTTCATTACAAATTTGGAACTACAATTTTTTAAAACTTCAAAAGATTGCCTATGACATATATCCTGGAAACACAATGGTCCTATGAAAAGCCAAAAGAGTAAAGAATTTTCAGTAAAGATGATGATCTCATTAATCATGTGATGCAAACCTATAAATATACCTATGTGTTCAGAATTGTTTAGTTTACTTTATTAACTAATTGCAAGTGAACTATATTAAATTTAATATTAGTCATATTGATATTTTGCAGCACCTTGATAATGAAGTAGAGAACTAAATAAACATTTTTCTTAATGACAATTGTACCTCAAAACTGTTCTCAATAGATAAGTAAATATCTAATCACATTTATCATTTTGTAATACACTTTAAAAAGAATGAAACTTTAAAACTTAGATTTAAATATAAAATTTAAAATTACATGTGAATGCTACTCTTATTTAAACAATGTTATTCACTTATATAGTCTCCAAATTTGTATTTTTCTTGATGTTATATTTACTACAGCAACCTAATGTTTTCTGGATAAACACTAGTGCATTGGAGAATTATTATTAAAAACTGAATTTTAATTAATGAGTTTGTCTGGATAAATAGTTTCATATTGGATAATTATTTTTAAAGTAAATTTTTAACTAATGGATTTTATCTTCATAAATATTTCAAGAAAAATTATAGTTTATGGATGCCATCCCTTAAGAGATTAATAACTAAGTTCCACTCTTAGAGAATAAGACAGCTTATTGTGAATTTCTGGAATAATTTTAACTTATTATTATTGGATTCAAACGATTATTTATTATATCCCACACCTAGGAAATGAAACAACTTATTAGCATTCTCTGGAATAATTTTAAATCTAATAATATTGGATTGTACTTAAAAAACTCAAACTTCATTACTAATTATTTTATTATATTATAAGGATTAAATTTTGCTTCACCCATCTATTAGGATGTTAAAGGATTTAATCACTTTCAAATATTTTGAAAGAATCCACCAGAATAAATATTTGGATTTTTTAAAATTAATTTTAAATTATAAGGACATATAATATTTCTAAAATTTGTTTAAATGTTATATTTAGTTATCTTGTTCAGTAAAAGTTCTCACAAAAGGAAAAATATAATAACAGAATGTACTTGTAGTATATTAAATTTATGATTGTCATTTAGTGTGTGTGTTATTAATTCATTTGTATTATAGAAACAGGTTATTAATATTTAAAGTTAATTAATAATTATTTATAGTTAAGTCATAGTACATGACATTTTATATGTTTTATTGATCTATTAATTTAATCCTATATTTCTATGATTAAAATCTAAAGCATATAATTAAGATATTTTATAAGTATTAACTTCTTATTTATTCATATAGCTACTCTCAGGATTTTATACAGGTTTTATTGTATATTCAACTATATTTCTAGCACTGAACTATTGTAACTCCTGACAACATTGTATTATCATTTTATTTGTAATGTGAGCTTGATAAGTCTCTTGTGAAATGACACCAGTACCTATTGGGATTAGGTTAAATAAAGCCATACTTTAAAAAGAGGAAAAAGAATATTGTAAGTTGGGTTAATGTTTTGCCTTTATTATGAAATAGCTATGTTTATATAAGTCAGATACCTAGAGGAAACAGATTTTATCATTTAATTAAAGTTGCAATAAAATATTCTTTTATTTTGTTTATTATTTATAATTAAATGTTTTGAAAATATCTTAACAATTGTCTCCAATAAAGTGTTTTGTTTTGCATCATGTCAAGAAACATCACACATTTAGTTAATAATAAAGCAGGAATCATTTTTCACTAATTGAAAACATCACAAGAATATTTACAATCATTGCAAAAAAAATTGTTATTATTGTTGTTTCATTCATTTTTTATTGTTAATAAATTAATTATATTTTATTAATTATCTGATCTTTGTCTTTAATTAGTTAATGCTCATTATTGATTAATTTTATATTGTCTCATGATTTTATTATTATTATATGTTCTTTAAAGATATATTATGTTGTTTATTATTTTTATACATTTGTATCAAATGCATCTTAATATTTAATTGCTTAAGATATAAATTGAATACAATAAAATTCACATTGCTATGTAATAACATTAATAATAATAATTTTTAACTTTAACAATAATATGTACTATACTTTAATAGTAAAACTCTGAGATAACTTTAAAATGAATTTAGATAATGTGAAATCTTAGAACAAACTTGCTAGCCAAATGTATGAATGTTATAGGATTTATTTATTCTCATATATCCAGTTTTACTTTAAGTCACTGTAGAATCCAGATATATTATTGTGATTAGTTTTAAATACATATTTGTGTAGTGTTTCCTTAAAATATCTGTTTATTATAAAGAATTTTCTAAAGTGACAAGTGTTTACAATGTTAAACTTGAATCTATTCAATTAATAATTATTTGAAATCATGTTATCATGCATTTCTTATCAATTACAATATATATTAGTGATTTGAATATATATGTATGATACAAATTTAATGAGAATTCCTTTTGTATTTTTAAATAATTTTCTAATTCAGATGTAATAAAACAGTCACTAATTAAAACTCATTGGTTTGGCACACTTGATAGAGTATCTAATTTGGAATTAGGAAGTCCTAGAATTGATTACAGTGCTTGCAGTTCTGGCCCATGAATATCTTATATGTTCATGAGAAATAAAGTCAGTAGCCTTTTTTTTACTCTGCATATTTAGCACAGTTGGTAGAGCATCTGACTTGAGATAAAGAGATCATAGGATCATTTCTAGTGCTCACAATTTTGACTCTTGAAATTCTTATGAACTCTTGAGCAATAAAGCCATACATTCTTTTTTACTTCTATGTGGTTTGACCCAGTTGGTAGAGTGTCTGACATGGAATTGGGGGGTTTCAGGATCAATTTTGAGTCAGATCCTAGTATAATTTTCACAAAACTATGTTAGTTAACTAGACATATAATAATAAAAACCATTTGGGATTAAAAAAATTAAACCTTATTGTAAAATCAGCTTACTTAGGGTTTTAAATGGTCACTCTCTTTAGGAGCAGTTATGGTCATTCTTAAAACAAAATTTATATTGATCTTCACCACATAACCTTTATGATTACTAAATAAATGAATTTGTTGATATTAGTTAATCGTAACAGTACCACCAGGCCACGAATACCATTACGATATATATAATTTAAATAAAAATGAAAATTATGAGACTGGCATTAAAAATTAAACAATAGCAGCAATTATACATCAACATTTAGAGAAACATATCATGATTTTTTTTTCTGTATATGTCAAGTTGTTCTCTCTCTCGATTATATAGTTATGGCTACAAATTCTATCCACTTTAGGAGACCGTAATAGCTAGAGAATTACTGAAAAAATCCTTTAGTTAAAATAGTTTCTAGTTTATATTCTTTCCTATCATACACCAATTTCTTTTTATATAATAAAATCCAAATAATTTGTAAATGTAAGTGAGTGTAAATTGAAATAACATATTGAAGGGAAGGAAAACATTTAGTGAAAAAAAATATTTCTTTTATTTTAAAAATGGAAGCTTTCTGGTTTTATAAAATCATAAATATTGTCTTTTTAAATTTCCAGTTGCAATTGATTGGAAACATCCATGACAATTTGTAGATTTAATCTCGTCTTTCTCTTTCTTTTTTATTATTGTAAATACTTGTAATTTAAATTTTTAAAAATATTTATTAAAACAACTAAATTTGTTAAATAAATGTGTTTGATTTAATGTTTTTGGATGAATATCATTACATTTGATATTAATAACAAAGTTGATAGCGAATAATAAAATGTTTCGCCTTCAAATTATTATTAAATTTAAAAAAATTCTAATTTTGAAGTGGGAATTTTTATATGCAATTCAAAGTCGATTCAGGCTAATATAAAAAATTAATAAGATTTTATTAGTTAATGAGTAGAGAAATATAAACAAATGGTGATATATGTTAAGCATGGCTTATAACTTCTTAATCATATTTTAAATTTTATGTAGCTATGTATAATTCAAATATTAAATATTAAGATTAAGAGTTACAAATTAGCAGATTAATTTATAATTGGAAAAATGGGAGGAAAACGAGTTTGCTTAATTGAGTGAAAGTATTGTAATCAGACCTACATTTTTGGTGCTAAAACATCATAAAATTATTATTTTATTTAATAAAAAAATATAAGTGAGATAGAGGTTAACTTTATATTGATTGTATAAATTCAAAGGGAAAAAAAAATTTTTTAATAACAATAAATAATTCAGAAGATTGACTACAAAATAACACTTTTCAAAAAATTAATTATTCGTTATATATAGACAGTATTTACTACTAAATATTTATATAAGAGCATTCAAATTCATTTATATAAATAAAAATATTGTCAGTAATAGAAGAGGATAATGAAGTAAATTCTTTAAATGATTGCTCTTTATTAGTGACACAATACATAAAATAAACAAAACTAAAATACACAGTTGTAACAAACCAATAAAATGTACAATATCATAATCAGTAAAGAGAGAAAGAGTGAGAGAGCAGTATAAACGGTTAAAAATTTGTTTTGTGATAACTTTACTAACCAGTCCATGAACATTTTTTCACTATATTATATGCAGCTGCTTTAGTCTTTTTTATTTTTGATAATTTGTGAAGCTATGATTTAAAATCTTGAGCAGAATTTTTTATTTCTGAAAACTTTAACAACTTGACCAATTATAACTTTCCATTAATTATTTCTTCAGCTACATTTCCAGGTGAAAATAATTGTTAGTGCACATTTTTAGACTATCTTTAATGCAATCATTATAATACAAATAATATCTGATTTTGTCATTGATATCAAGACAACCATAATCCAATGTTTTAACAAATATATTATTCTTCATTTACTTTACCTTTCCATTCCAATAAAAATATGTGCTTACAATTATAGGTTCATACTCATCATATCTATTAAGTCAAAAGAAAGACTACTAGGTTTTATCATCATATTTTCAAAAATAATGTTTAGTATCTTTAAATAAACATTTTGTAATATCATTACATTATATATAGATTCACACCTCACTTCCATACCATAAATTTGGCAGTAATAATACAATTATGATAAAATAGTCTATCTTTAAATTAGTTACTTGGATTAATATATTAAAGTCTCAGTTGTATCTCAACAGTTAAGGCTGCACTTCTGCCTAAGTAATTATCAATATATTTAAACCAATCTATATTATCTGCCTGATAGCCATCAACATTTTTTTATCATTAGCTAATAAAGTATCTGATGTTTTTAAACATTATAGTTGCAATCAAAATTATTAAAAAGATTCAATATAAGATCTTTTAAAATTAGAAGAATAGCACCACAATCAGCATATCTTGAATCGTGAATACAAATTGGTTTTGTGTCTAACCAGTTCCAATTGATAACCACCTTCAAATTTTTACTTTATCATAAAGTCATCTATAAATAGTTTTAGAGAATATTTTCATAATGAAAATAAAGCTGAAAGTTTCACAAATTGTTTAATTTCATTTCAAATAATTTAAAACTTTTCCACAGTATTATGTCATAACAAAAATTCAATGAAAAATTAACAAATTTTAAACATTGCCACATATTTCTCAATTGATTAAATAGCTAAATCAATAACAGTAAGGTATAAATAATGTGCTTGTTCTCAAGACTTTTATTATATTTTCCAGGCAATAAAAATATATCTGTAATGCATGTTGATACTCTAAGTCCATACCGACTCTTTGTAAGTCATCTATCTTGGTCTGGAAGCAACATAAACAATAAAAAATTTAAAAGTAGTCCTTTTATGGTAATTACTGCAATATTTTCTATCATTTATATTTTTATAAATTGAAAAATAGAATCATCCTTAAGAAGAAATGCTATAATGTCAATAGTGCATATTTTCACAAAAAGTTTCAACACTGTTGAAATTAATATGCCACTAATACATTTTTAAATATCTTCAAGTTTTCCATAAAAATCTACAACATTGTTTTTTTAAAAAAGATTTAATCTTATTAAAGTGGATATATATATATGCATCACACAGATGCTCACATTATTATTCAAAAATATGCATAACTATATATAAAT
>JAQFVV010006706.1:76840-406159 GCA_028023455.1 Epiperipatus broadwayi
TTCATAACTATATATAAATATATTTAGGATGAGTTATTGTTTATAATGAATAGAGGCCAAAATCATTTTTTTGTCTTATATTTTTTTTACAAGTTTGTTGAAGCTTTCAATTCTAAATAATCTATAAAAAAAATTAGCACACAGAAAACAATTTTCATGAACTGATTCAAGAGAGTTTTTTTTCCTAGCCAAGTGTCATTTTAAAAACTCGTATACTAATAGCTATGATGTCAGATCTCTAATACCAACTATGCTCATTTGCATGATTTTACTGATAGTTGAGTGATAGTTTTATCAAACTTTTCAACTGATTCTCTATCTTCAACTAACTTTTTTAACTTAGTTATCACTAAACAATTCCATCTGATCTAAAACTGACCTTATGCTCTTAAAATCAGTTGGAGTTTTAAGTTGTTTAAAAAGGTAAAGTAACAAGATGTGTGTTCTTTTATTTACAATACATTATATTTAATTTCAAACATAAAAATTAAGTAATTTATCAGTAATATTAATTGTTAGGGCTTAAAAGCAGATCTGCTTACAAAAATATTTATAAATGTAGGTAAGTTGATGGAAACAAGTAATTAATTAGCACAATTTGTTTCAACAAATATAAAATGCATTTATTTATAGACTCAAAGAGAACCTATGTGTACTTATATATATATAAAATTAATACAACATTTCAAACTATATGTAAACTCTAAAATGATACATTTTCAAAATACTGTTAACATCAATATATCAGCTTCTTTGTTAAATTGCTGAGCAAATGTTTGCTGAATAGTTTACACATAGTTTAAAAAAATATATTAATTTGTTATTTTATGTTCACCTATAGATTATCAATTCACAATGGATTAAACATCAATAGAAATGATCTCTATCTTGTAAAATTTATTGTTTGGTGATATTTAAAAAAAAAAACTGTCTTTAACATTTGTGTTTGATTTGATGTTAAATCTAAATAATATCATTTGTCAAACTTTAACCATGATATAAGATCTTAAATAATATGTATAAATAGACATTGGACATTTTGGGTCATGGTAAGTTTGATAAAGGTCCGGTGCATTAATGTACATTTATATAAGCATAAATTATTAAAATATAGAATGGAACTTATGGAACAGTTTTGTTATTATCTGTTATTTTCTTCATGAATGTGGATGAAAAGTATAAGAAAAACATTTATGATAGAGAATAACATGCTCTCTGTACTTTTTCCCACTATATAAATAGGTTAGCTAAAGATATTCTAAATACTTAAAATGTTAAACTTTTTAATTTTTTTTTTTTTACAGAATTAAACAATTGAATATGCTGCTATTTCTTCACTAAATTAATACAAATTTAACTACTTATTTGCATAAAAAACACTGTCTACTAAGCCAAAATGCTTATACATATATATATATATATTATTTCCATTTATTTATTGCTATGCATATTACAAATTAACTTTCAATTTGGTTTCAGTTGAAAGTAATTTATACAGTATCACTGTGCTTTGAGCTTTTAAAATCACTTCACTTTTGCATTAGTTTCCATGGTAAATTTGTAGCTAGAGAGAATTTTTCTGCCAAAGGAAAAGTGAGATAGAATTTATTCACCAGAAGAGTTTCAAAATATTCAATTTGAAATAGGGCAGTTAATAAAAATGTTATTTTAGATGTAGAAAAAATAATAAATAGAATGTCTAAACTAACATAATAAAATAATTTTTATTCCTTCTAGCAACTTTGTTGATAATTGATTTTTGAACTTTTTAATTAAATTATTTAGTATAAAAATATTTATTACTTTAATCAACCTTAATTGAATTAATATAAAATAATGTAGACTTTTTTTTAGCTGATAGTGATCAGTGTATTATAAATTTTTCAATAGCATTATGAGATTATATCAATTCATTTCTTATCTCAAATCCCCCATATCTCAGCCATCCACCAGCACAAACAATTATATCACCCTCTCTAATTATACATGCATTTTCCAAAAAATCTTTGCTCTTTAGAGATTTCAAACACCTTAATTTTCATGTGTATATTGACAACTTGATATCTTTTACCATTTCACTCTTATGCATGGTAGGGAATGGTTTTTATCTCTTCAATACTTTGTGGAAAGGTAAACAGATAATGTGCTATAGTTACTTATTTCCAAGTTTTTTGGTTTTTGTCAGTGCATTCCTCATCTCACCTCACCATATCATAGTCATCTGATATGGTGAGTTGAGATGAGGATATGCTAATAAACAACAAAAAAACTTAATTGCAAAATTAAGTATATATCACAGAGGCTTTTCTACATCTAACAAGAGTTTTTCATGTGAAAATTTGAATGATTTAGATACACACTTAAATAGTGTTTATTTTAAATTATTTATTTTGTCATCAGTTATTCTAATAATCAACTTAAAGATGCTTCTCTGATGTCATTACAGAAGACTCTCCCCTATCTAAAATCTATGATATTTGCTTTCAAGATTTAGTATGCATACCAAATTTCATGGATACTAGCCAACCATATATAGTGTATGTTTTAACATACATATATAATACATATATTTTCAACATGTATATATTTAATGAATGCGTACTTGTAATATAATTTTGTTAATAAATAAATTAGTACTATGTACATTTAAAAGCAAAATCAAGAGAAAAAATAAGTTTTGCAATCACCTATAAATGTATAAGCCTATTTTTTTTTTTTAGTGGTTATGTTTAATTTATGAACATTAGGGTAATTAAATCAATTGTTAAATGGGACGGTAAGAAATTACTAAAAAACTGTTTGTAAAGTAATGTAATTTTTTAAAAAAAAAAATTACATTGAATTATAAAGTGGAAAGAAAAAAGAAATCTCAGAATAATCTGACTTAAACAAAAATGCAAAAAGATGATTTAACAATCAGTAAAAATAAATAATTGTTTTGACTCATTGACTTAATTTCTACTATATAAGAAAATTGTGAGTGTGTGAAATAAACATATACAGTTATTTTAAAGATTTAAATTAATAATAAAAAATATATACAGGATATGACAATTATTTATAGTAAAATCTACTACAAGAAAGGCCTTTACTGTGAACTGATTGTATAAAAACACTTTTGCTTTCTAAATAAAGATTTGTACAATGAAGGCAAATTTTGCAATGAAGTTATCTTTGTCATATTTTGTAAGACTTAAGTTATTAATTTAAATTGCTTGCCAATTTATTTGTATCTTTGACATTGAAAATATGCTGTTGTTTTTAAAAATTATCCTAATGGATATATATAATAATTTTAATTTAAGTCTAAAAATTAGAATTAGAAAATTGTCATGGTAAAAAATATTTCTAAATAAAAAACTGTAACAAATAAACACCATTAATTGACATAAAACATATAAATAAAAGACATTTGAAGATCTTTTTGTAAAGTAGAATTAGAAAGCAATTAATGCCATCAAAATAATTTTGCAATGAAAAAGTGAAAGTAAAGTAATTTTTATTAGCATAAATTTGGGTTTACCTTTTACTATGAGGCAGAAAACAGAGTTGTAATGTAGTGTGAAGAAAAAGATTATTTCTAAATGAGAAAATAAAAACCCTGACTATAATATGATTAAATTTAAGATTGCAAATTTTTGTTAAGATGAGTTTGAATATGTTTTTATTTTATGCTTTTAAAAGTTTAATTTTACTTTTCTCTAAAATCAAACTGAACAGTGTCTATAACAATTAATTTTGTGTATTTTTAAATAAATATTTTTCATTTTGGATTATATTTTTTCTGCTTAAATAATTGCTTTAATTGATAACTTTGTTCTAGTCTATGTGATAGAAATAGATTACTCTTAAATATATATATTTCAATGTAAATTATAATGAACAGATGATATAATTTATGACTTTATGGATGAATTACAATCATTATAGCATAACTACATATATATATATTATAGCAATATCCTATTCGTAAGTTATATATTAACAGAAATAGATGTAATCATCAAAAAACAGTCAAGACAATCCCAATATCAATAACAATCAATAATTTCCAAACTGTTGTCAAGGCAATCTCCTTTTAACAATATATATATATGTAAACATTTATGTTTCATTATTTATTTTATTTTGCACAAAGTTATTTACTTGTTAATTTAATTTATTCATCATATATAAACTAATTAATTTATATTTTACCCAAAAATGTTTATTTTAAAATATATTCAATTTAAATAAATGTTAGAGAAAAGAATCTTGACAATAATTTTAAACTTAATAAATTAATTTACAATAATTGTATGCATGAATGTAATTAAAATTAGTAAATAAAATATATGATTAAGGATCCAACTGTGCTAAATTTCATATAAAGTTATATTTTTATTAATTTCCAAAATGTTCTAAAGCATGTACATTGAATGTGCATATACTTATTTTAAATTTTATATAAAAGAATAATTAAATAGTACCATCTTGTTGGTTCTAAATTGTATATAACAATAAGTATATAAAAACATAAAAGGAATATGTTAATAATATAATAGAGAATTTAAAAAATTCAGTAATACCATTTGAACTAGCTGCCGTAAGCATCAGATGTTTACTTAAGAATCTTTATTGATATTCAAACACCAAAATGCATTGCTGAAAGACTAACTAGAAAAGGGTCAAATGTCTGATCCTCTTTGATGTCTTCCTGCATAAATCAAAAATTTTATATGCATTAAAAAATTAGTCATCAACATTCTGTAAAAATCTTGTATATAAATTGCATTTATAAACAAACTTTCATTTTTCAAAATTCTTTTTTAAAAAAACTTTCAGGAGGAAAGAAAACTGTTAATTTGGAAATAAACTATTCTATTATTGTTCTTAATTCTGTGGAAATTATTTCCTTCTCTATGAGCTGTCCAAGTTAAAATGTTCCAGACTGCATTATTCTATTTAAAAGCCAGGATAATTACTCCAAAGAAATAACTCTCTAAAGCAAATTCAACCTTCATTTGCAACAAGTTTCACCGATCACAAAGATTTTAAAACAAAGAAATTTCTCACATGAATTTTCAGAAAAAACTATAAAAAAAATAAAATAGTCTTATATTTTTTGTGTATAAATATTATGCATGCATTTTTTTTATTTATAGAACTTTTGGAGATATCAATAACTTGTTCAAATAATATAAAATTTGTTTATTTAATTTTATACTTATATGCACATACATTCCCAAAGTATTATTAAGTGAATAAGTAAATATTTAGCATATATATTATTAATATCCTAGATTGTGGGGAAACTTACATGATTTAATTTGGTAACTTTTGTTATTTTCATTAATTTCATGAAACCTTTCATTTATCTTCAGAATTTTAAGAAAAGCTTTATGTATAATCTTTATTTAAGAATGCTTGCAGCAGTTGATAAACTTTGTAAAACAGTCAAATCTGTTAAAGTTTACTAGTTTAATTTTATTTACTATTCTGTTAGTGATGTTGAATAAAATATGAATAATTTTTTTATTAATAAATTTGTATCTGTATGATTTATAAAGAATTTACACTCATCTTACATAAGATCTTTAGTTATATGTCTAATTTAAGTTATCTTTATTATTTATTCCTGGAGAGTATTAATTATTGATTGTTTTAATTCTTTAAGTATATTTTAAAGTCAATAAAATCACTCTTTGATTTTAGATACATGCTATTACAGAGTCTTATTTTTACTTTAATACTTATGTTTATAAAATAAAATAGAACTAAACAAGAAACGAAGTATCATCATTTATGAAACTTTTAAAAGTATTTTTTTTAAATTTATTTGATCATTTTTATATTTAGTAAGTAAATCTTCCATACTCTTATTAATTTGTAAATTAATACCTAAACTTATGGAATATTTATAACCGTACTTTTGTACAGTTACAAATTGCCACTCACATCTGTGGTGTTATTAAATAAGGGCTTTTACCATTTTGTATATATATATATGTACAAAAATGTAGGTAGAAAAATTAATATTTAAAATTTTAGCAAAATTTTGGGTATTTTTTAAAAAAGATTTATAATAAAGAGGTAAAGGGTTTACTGTTGTTCCTTGTAATGTTTTGTAATTATTACATCTAATAGTTGCAGTGTAAAATTAAAAATATATATTAATTTTTATTTAATTTTTTTTTTAATCATGAATAAATAAAGTTGCAGATATGAAAATTTTGGATGTAAAAAGATTATTGTTGATATTATTTATTTATTTAAATATTATGCATACAAATATTGAACAAAATTGAAACAGCTCTTTATAATCTTAAAAATGATGAAGTCCTAAAGTATAATAGCAATAAGTTTGCATCAAAATTATTTGAATTATTTATTTATGTACAGATTTATGAACTTGTACCACCTGATTTATGGAGCTTCTATTGCTGCAATTTTTAAAATATAGGAAATAGAAACAACAAAGATTACTGTAATTATCATGAAGTACCTATTACTGATATTGACTAAAACAAAGTACCTTCAAGAATTTTTTTGAATAGCTTAATCAACTATTCCCAAATATTAAATACACCAATCACAAAACAAAGTAGATAAAAATAAAATAAAATAATTGAATAGTTTATTGTTTAGGAGCTTGTAAAAGACCAGAGATAATAAACTGAAGCTGATGACCATGGACCTTGAATTCCAGTCTGCCACTCTACCACTGCATTAAACTATTCAAGACATCAGATTAGATAATTACAAGCTTTTTAATATAATAAATTATAATAAAATAATATACTATGAATGATTAGCAGCTTGGAAAATCACACGACATCCATACAGAAGTAAAAGATTGAACTGTAATTCAGAAGCCTTTAGCTCTTTAATCTATCACCCCACTAGCTCCTGAGTCTGCTCCTCTATATTGCAACCACACAGAACAATTACATAACTATGTTATATGTGTAATTAATTCAATCAGTCAGTTTTATGTAAAATGGGATTGATATTACGTTTCTAACTGGTTAGAATATATATTTCATACTCATTTATTAATTATATAAATAGAAACACATTAATGATTATATGAGATGGCACTGAGAGTGGTCGGTCGTGTGAAAGTCTGAGTTCGAACCCCACATATATTACATATATATATGCAGGTTTAAGCCTGTACAATGTATTAATGATTATAAAAATTACTTTCAGATAAAGGAAATAACACTTTCTACATATATGAATGTGTTTATGTGTGTGTAAACATATATTTTAATTTTAACTTTGTCTGTTGTTATATTGGCATTACATTGTCATTTTGACTATATTCTCAGCCACTAATTGGGTATTAGAAATAGATTATTTAGGGGTGTTATAGAGAAGCCAAAAAATTAAAGTATATATACTCATGATGTAATTATTTTTATATTGGCATAATATGTCTATCACTTAAAGTGCAAAAAAAAAAAAAGATTTTTTTTTCAGTAGCTAAATAATTTCCTAAGTAAATTAATATATATATTTAAGATAGATGGCTCTTAGATAACTTAGCTACAAGTTAGGTAAAATTTGCATAATATCAAATGAGTTACCTTTCGTTTAGAACAAATCAAAAAATCATGTATAAAGAAAACAGCCAACATGAACGCGTTATAATATCCATGTCGCATATACGACAGATATGATCAATATGGTAATTTCTGTTGCTTATTACTTGTTTTTAAAATATATATTTAAATCATAAATAAATTTAAAAAATGGAGAAATAGATAAACTCATAAAATGCATGAGGTTTCTATCATATTACTACACGCACACACATAAAAACAAAATTCAAGACTATTTAAAATTGTAACTTATTATATATATTAATAAAATTATTTCTATCAAAAACTCATTTTTTTGTCGAGATAAAGATTGAATTATTAATTATATTTTTTCTTCTATTTGTAAATAATTCATTATAGAAATACCTACACATATACAAGTATATTTAGATTTATAAACCTCTAGATAAACAAGAATGCGGGAGTATGGTATGCGCACGCAACTTTAAATTATTTTTTTATGAAGTGCATACAAAATTTTCTCACAGAATTTGTTAAATGATAATTATTTGTACATATTATATTGAAAGGAAATAATAGCATGAAGTATTTATATTTTCTGAAGGGTGTGTGCGGATCAAGTCTTTTAATATTCATTACAAAGGAATGTATTTTTTATATAAATCAAGTACACTAATAAAGGGAAAAAATGAAACACAAAATTTTTTTCTCATACTGACCCAAATCATTTAAAATTCTTTCATTTGTTTGTGAATATGATTTTTTTACTTATCAATATTGTAGTCATTTATAGAGAATCGCTTTTATAAAAAAATATATATAATTTTCTAATAAATATAAATAAAGGTTATTTTTAAAATTATCCATTGAATAATAAAAGACTTTTAGTAGGGAACGTAATATTTTTTTTCATGTTGACTGAATGCAATTTAAAGAAAAATATGATATTTGCATCAATGGCTGCCTGATATCTCATTTCTACTCTCAATAGTAAATGTCGCATCATATTACAATTGGGAATTTTTTTATTTACGGTCAGAGCATCGACACAAACACACTGACCATAATTATGAGACTTTATTTGCCAACTAAGAATAGTCAGATACCGATTTACTGACCAATTTTAAATTGCTAATTAAGTTAGTTAGAAGAGAGTTTTATAAATACTATATAATTTTATAAGAAATTTTCTATTTGTTTTTTACAGGGTATATATATATATTTTATATGTCAAGTGCGTTGCCTGGGAAGCGAACCTGGGCCAGTTGCTTGGAAGGCAGCTATGCTAACCGCTAGACCACCATCGCTTGACAGAATATATTTTAAAGTCCATATATATATAAACAATCAAGTGTTTGTATGAAATGTCATCATTTTCAATTATTTTCAATCCATTGCAAAATAAAGGTTTTTCTGAGTTTTTTTTTCAATAATGTTAATGCTCTAATCTATATATTTTACTTTTGATTTTTCAGTTAATCCATAAATACATTTCTTCATCTCAATATTTGCTGTATAGTACGCAATGCATGTATTATTTTTCTTATAAATGGAATAGTTAGTAGTATGATTTGAACCGGGATGAGTGAATCTTAAAAATTATTTCAGATCTCAAACAAGTTTACGATTTTTCTTTTAGATAGAAAACTATCATCCAATTCAGCTAACCATCTATAATGTTCAATAAATACACATCTAGCTCCTGTTAGCTAAAAAATAAAGTCCATTATTAATCTGAATTATAAGGCGAAAGTCGATGCACTGACTATAAAAATAAAAAATACAATTATATTATGACGTAATCTTTACTATTGATAAGGGAAGAACATCATACACCTATAAGTACTAAGCTTATGGTTATATTATCTTTATATTTCTAGTCGCAGATCCATAATTAAACACTGGGATTAAACATTTATTTAAAAATAAAACTTTTCTTTTCCAGTATATATTTTTAATAAATGCTATAACTATACAGTTTAAAAATATAATTTAAATGTAGCTTTTAAAAAGCACTCAACCCAAATTTTATTTTATGACTAATTTAATCCATTAATTTTTCATTTGTATTAATAATCTGACTACAATGAATTAATCTTTTCTAAATTATTATCACTAGTCTTTAATTTCTGTTGTAGCCTTTTTAGTAATTATCAATATCCTCTTATTTTTTGCTGTTATCTAAGCTCTTGTAATATTTTCTGCAGCTTAACAACTCGTCATCTGCAAAATTTAAATCATTTCGCTTTATTTTTACTTTATTCATATTTTAGTAACAAAATATTTTCAAAATAACTGCTGTAAAAACTTTTGAAGAGATGGAACATCTTGTTTTGTATATTCTTGAAAGATTCTAATTTTTTTTAGTCACCACGTAGCTTTATCTTTACTGATGAATTATATATTTTTTAGAATTTAACAATATTCTTTGTCTAATATTGTTTTAACTCTTTCATCTCATCAGAAATGTTTATAGAGTTAAATAATTTTTTATAATTTATAAATCCAATAAAAATATAATATATATTGTGTGATATACTTTATATTTTTATCAAACATTAATTCATAATTATATCTTTCAGTGAATATATAAAACAAAATAAAACAATCTTGGGTAGCCCACTTCAGAGATAAGGCTTCTTTAATAGCTTCTAATAAACGAACAGTGTTTTATTTATTGACTAAATCTAATAAATATCTAGATTGGCTTTGAATTGTTTACCTGAATAAAAATCTTTTGCTTGTTAAAAAATTTCAGGTCCATTTGATTTGACTTTGCATATAAGTCATAGATTGGGTAAAGAGATGCATTATGGAGTCCTTTACATAAATAAACAAATAATCTTTAATCATTTTTATCATATTAGAAATTATTGCTTTAATTTTAAATAACAGCTTTAAATTTAATAAAGATCTTTATAATAATTTTTTCATAAACATTGGGAAATATCAAAGTGTGTATTAGGTATTAGTCAATTAGCACCCACATGATGCTTTATGTCATTGATTTCATGCAAAATCACAGATATATGTCATTTATATGGCCTATAGATCAGGTTTGTTTATATTAGCCACTAAGCAGACCTATATGGCATTGTACACAAATATTACAGCCTGCATTTGTGCTTCACAGTACTATGCAAATAGTGTACACTTCACAGATCACTATGGTATGATGTGAGGGTGTGTAGAATTCAAGTGGCCATAACAATTTTCATGTGCACTCAAAGTAATGATTTTTCACATGACCTGATGTAGTTTTAGACAGTGATAATCATAAGCCCATCACTGCACTTCTGTACACATCTTCTTAAGGTGAAATGAATTGCAAAAGTGTATGTCCCAGCAGCATTTTAAAGAATTCACATGAAAAACATTTTGCACAAGAACAGATACAAGGCTACTAAAATGGCTGTGGTTTGTCATTGCTTTTAAAAACATAAGCTTGGTTTGATCAGACAATAATTTTAAAATAGAATTCTTACATTCTATTAATTAATGTTGTTTCATAATTTTTTTAAAAATAGTTTTCAAAATGTCGTCATGGAATGTTTCTAATATTTATAATTTTTTTTGTTTGATCAGAGTAGCACATGTTTTGGATAATCCTTCAGATCATCAAAACCATCAGTCTCCCTTCCTGCAAATTTCAGTGTTACATGCTGCCATATATAATGTAATTAAAAAATATTGGATCAGAGTAGTGCATCTTTTCGACAATCCTTTGGATTATCAAAAATAGTGGTCCCCCTCCATGCACATTCCAGCACTATGTGCTGACATGTCGAATGTAATTTAAAAATGTAATTTAAAAACAAAAAAAAAAAGAAAATGCATTTTTTTTAAGAAAATGGTTTTTTTTTAAAAAAATGTAAATCCCTATTAAAAAAAACAAACAGGTGAAAGTGTTATATTTATTTGTTTTTGAATAAATAACAACAAAATTGTAAATCAGTTTGGTAATGTTATATTTGTTGGTTTTTGACTAGCATCAGAGCCATCAAGTGGCATGAGATGGCTAATCGACTAGTACCATGTATTATTTATAGTTTTTATAAATGTACTTATATTCAAATATTTTTAGTTTTATTAGTGCTTCTTTCATTCCAACTCCAATATAACAACTATTCACAAAAGAAGAAACTCAGACCTATGTATGAATTTTGCAATATCAAATAACTGAAGCTCCATATTTGCCCTGACAGCTTAATACTTTTTATCACTTTATTCTTATGTAAGATGGGGACTGATTTCTATTTACTTTTAACATTTGTAAAAAGATTGGTAATCATTACCCTATAGATACATATTTTTTAATTTTAAGTTTTTTTAATATTTCCCATTTCAACTGAAAGAGTGTATCAGGTATAATTTATATTTATATATAATCATCTTTAAAATAACTCATTGCATAGCAAATACCTCTCTAATATTTCTTTAAAAAAGAATAACAAGTTATTTATTTAAAATTGTGTTTAATATTTAACATTTATGAAAAAATCACTCCTACATATGTGCTGTATAGATTTATACTCACTTGAGGAATACTTTCACATACTAAGTGAGAGCATTTCTCAAGTGATACAAATGTACATAGCACATATATGGTGTGATTCTCTAGTAGTCTGTTAAAGAATAATAATAATAAGACAGTACTCATCTAGCAAGCTTGAAGATTTTAATATTTTCCTATCATTAGTTTATCCTCTAACTTAAAATAGATGGACAAACATTTTCTAAACAATTTTGAATAATTATCTTAAATGTTCTATAGGCTAATCACCTAAAATAAAATCTTAAACTTGTATGGAATCAGAATTTTGGGGGGGATTTCAAATCTTACCTAGCAGGATTCAAATCCCAGACTGCAGAATGACAGGTAAATATGCTACTATTATGCTATGACTTTGTTTATATATATATATATATATATATATAAACACACTCACAATATATATATATATAATCATCAAAAATGGTATGAAGTTTAATCCATTATGTTGTTTTTTATATACTTAAATAAATCATAGGATATAATATAAAATAAAATACCTTTATATCCCAACAATAATTATATATATATATGTAATATACAAATCAATATATATATGTAATATACAAATCAATATATATATATCAAAATACAGTACAATTTATATAAATTATATTCTTTTAGAAGTACTTTCGACTATACACTTTGTAGTCTTTATCAACTATATAACGTTGAATAATCAAAATGAGACAACCCTTAACAATACCCATAGTTCAATTCAGATTTCCCACAATTCTGTTATCTTAACATTTGATGACTGGCGATTCATTAACATTTGACGATTTCTTGAAATCAACATAGCCTCTTTTATTTTACATTTATTATGACAACGTTCAATTTGAATAATTTTCATATTTTTATAATCAAATTTAAATCCATATTGACAAGATTTATTATGATCAAATATAACAGATGATGAAGGTTTATTTACATCTGTTCCATATTGATTCTCTTTTTGAATTCTATTATATAAAAGCATATGTTCTTTTATTCTCTTCTCAAATGTACACTTAGATTCACCAATGTATTGTATGCCACATCCACATATCAATCTATATATAATAGAATTTTGATTAAACTTTGAATTTTGAATATATAATACATAAAAGCTTGTTTCAACAAATATTGATACTGAGATATTAATATTTGATCATCATTAGTGATAAATCTGCCATAATAATAGAGGTATGATTAAAAAATTATTTACTAAAAGCAAATAAACATTTTATTGTTTAATTTTTATTTTTAGATAATCATTTTATTAGTATTCTGGTCCTTTTGTTTTTGTGTGTACATAGGTAATGCTGATTGCTATTTTTTCAGCTTTTTTTCAAAATTGTGAATAGGTATTTTTAAATGAATCCCAAGTTGTTCTAATGTTTGTAAATCAGGGATTTGTGAAGCATTGCTTAATTATGAGTTTGATATTCTAATTTCCTTATTAAATAATTTTTACTTTATCACAGAGTGTAGTATCTTGTTGACACCACTAAGATACATGTCTAGTGTTTTGAATTTTTTGGATAACAGAGTATGCCTCAGCTATAAAAAGGTTTTGTCCCACAATTAATGAATCACCACAAAAATAGTCTGCTTTGACATTAATTTTTTGTAATTTTATGAATTTAGAAATGCTCTGTAATGCTCATGTTTATGGTTTAAAATATAAAATATATATTTCACAAGAGCTTTTTATTATATTTACTACGTAACTTTTAATGGTGACCTGATGTAAGGTTATGATATGATTACTAAAATGAAAAAAGGACTGAGATAAGAATAAAATTTGAATATATATAATGTAATGATCCAGTAAGCAAGACTGACCTTTTTTGGTCATTTGTAACCATTCATTGTCTAAAAATATTTTTATATTTATCATTTTTATTATACATTATTATTTATTACTCATGTGATTATTTACTAATTATGTACTTTTCATGATTGGCTTTCTTATTCAATGCCTCCAGGATTGAATCACATATTCAAGCAGAGGGGTAGAATATCATTGACAGATTAGCCACCAATAATATCTATGGTCAGACTGAGGATACACAAACAACCCTGACCATCTTTCCTGACCACAGCACCCCTCCATACTGCTTGGTTTTGAGAACAAATCTTAGGTGCCATTTCCATATGTTATACATAGCCAGCATGCCTGGATGACAGGCAACCAAACCTAGCACTTGAAATATACCCAGGCTAACTCACAATTTTAATCAAGAGACCCAGCACATTATTAATCAATACATGGAAATATTTCTAATCTTTAAATTTCTTGTGACACAGTTAAAGAGAGAGAGATAATATAGACCATGCAACATTTTAAGCAAACATTTATTTATTCACACACATATTTAAAATAAATATAACAGTATAATTTAATACAAAAGAATAAGTAAATATACATTAATTGTTAAGAGATTCAATATTACTGATTTTCCTTCATTATAGTTCATTTCATTAAAAGAATATAAGTCTAGACAATTTACGATTAAAAAGTATATTTGCCTAGGTTTTTTATTATTTCATGATGATGTCATCTTTTTACAGTTGATACTTTCTTTTGGTTTGATTTCCAACTGGATGGCCTTTTGTTCTTCAATGATAAGTTCATGTGTTTCCTTGAATATTTCTGATGGGCATGGGAGAATGTCACAGTGTCTATGCCAGAGCTGAGACATTTATCCCAGGTGAGAGAAGTGACCCAGGGCTTTAGCCCAGCTGAACACTTCAAAGGTTTTATAGCAATACATGTTGCTACTTCTGTGGCTTGTACATTTATGTTTTCTGCAGCAAGTAAGGACAGACTCATTGAGGGTCATGTTAACATGCTCTCATTGCTAACATCAGTGATGATTGAATCGATGAACTGGTGAAGTAAAAAAAATCTGCAATTACTGATGAACTGAACTGACTTTGAGAAAACTTCCAAAAACCAGATTGGAAACTGGATAACAATGAACAAGCTGCACTCTATACTTGACTCTCCCATTGTCTAATTTTTATCATAATTTGGTTTTAATTAATTTCACATTTTTATCTAAATTTTTTCTTAGATTCATCTAATATCTTATTGGCCAAGTATCTTTCAAATTTTAAATGCATTCCTGCCAATGAGATAGCTTACAAGATTTTCTAATTAATTCTATTGACACTTTTATTTTAAAACATTTGACATTCATTTATTTTTTTTAGCATTCACTTTTTTTAATTATAAAAAGAAGAGAGCAGATTTTAAATCTTTATCTCATGATTCTTTTTCCCCACCTTTACTCTTAATCAAAACAATTTATTCTTAAAACAAAAATGATGCAATCTTTCTTTTTATTCATTTCATTTTTAAATATCTGCTTTTAAACTATTTTTGTTTCTCTTTTTCTTCATAATTTATTTATTTATTTTAAATTATTAAATTATTAACATATGTAATGCAATATATACATGTGATTTTACAACATATATGTTGTGATTGTTACAATATATATAAATTAGAATAACAGTAAATAATAATAATATATATATATATATTAATTAAACAGAAATATCTTCACTTATATTGCAATCATTCTCAACTTAAATACTGTAGACAAAAGAAAAGCAGACACCACACGATCTTCCAAAAACTGTGTTATATCAATATTATACAATATTTACATTGATTTATGAGGATTAATTCTTTAATTTTGCTTTTTTTATGATACCTTTTCTCATTTAATATTCTTGTATGGTCTGGCTAAAAGTAAATCTAAAATTGCAAGATTTTTCATAGTTAAAGAAAACTGGGGGAGTATTGAACTTTATTCTTAGCAATTTTTACATTATTGTATAAAGGATATATATGCTTTTTTAAAAATAATGTTCACTCCAAATATATTTAAAAAGTGTTTAGTGATAAATATAATTTTCATTTTATATTCTTCCAAATGTAAATTGATTGATTAAAAATTCTAAAAATACTATTGTTAAAATGCAAAAAAGTAATGTTATACATCAAATTATATGTAAGTGCAAAAAATCATACATTGGAAAATCAAGATGCACTTTGAAAAAAAACTAAAAGAACACCAACTATTACACAATTGTGTAAAAAATATTAAGAATAATCAATTCAATACTGCCTGTTTTCTTTGACCATGAAATATCCTGAAATTATTGATTTACCTTTAATCTAGATTATACAAGAATATTAAATGAAAAAAGTCATCACAAAATAAAAAAAATTAAAAAGGCAATCTTTATAAACCTATTAAAAGATTGTATAATAAATAGACATTCTGCTAATATCAATGTGTATTGTTCCTACATTATTTCAGTTGATTACGATATTACAATGTAATCAAAAGTCTTCTATTTAATTAATATAGATATTATTATCTACTGTTGTTATAATTTAAAATTTACATTTAGCATATTTTTAATGGGTAATTTATTATATCTATTATAGAAGTATTAGCCATCATGGTGAATTTATTGACTTTTTATCTCTGAGTTTAAGATTATGAAACACCACATTGTTTTTTTCTCAGTTGCCTGATAGTTCTTAATTGAAATCAGTTGAGTTTTCTTGAAGGCAAAATGAATGTGTGTGGAATGATTTTTTGAATAAATATGTACAATCATAACAGACAAAAATAAATAATGGTTTTTATTGCCAGGGGAATGTAATGTCACTAGCCAAGATAGTGGTTGGAGGCCAAAGGCCAAGGATATTAAAAATATCATTGAAATGAACCCAGGTTGCCATTTGATGACAAAATTTTATTTAGATACTTCCAACTGCAGATGATTTTCAAGTTAAGGAAGATTAAAAGAATTGGGGAAATGATTATCTCATATTAAGTGGAACATTATTGGACTTTCAGAAGTTAGAAGAAAAGGTGAAGAGATAATTGATTTAAAAAGTAGCCATATACTGTACTACAAAGATACAGACATTGAAAATATAAGAGGAGTAGGATTCATTATAAATAAAAAGTGAAAGAACAATATTGTGGAGATTGATGGTGTACAGCATGGCAAGGTTTGTTATTTAACTTAATAGCAGATATCAAATGCAGCCCTACAAGTTCTCATTGTCATGATGAATTAGATGATTTTTATACAGATGTATGAAAGGGTTTTGATAAGATGTAACAACATTTTAAAATTGTCATGAAAGTCTTTAATGCTAGAATTGCTATTCAATTGAAAGATGAAAGTGCTGTGGATAAATTTGATTATGGTCCTAGAATGAGAGAGATCATAGACGTGTGGAGTTTGCTGAAAAATAAAAACTTTATATTATAAATTATTTTTATGAAAAAAAGAAGTTAAATGGAAATAGACATGGAAACATTCAAATGATGGAACAGCAAAATTGGATTATGACTTTACTGACAGAAAATATGTAATTCAAGATTGTAATGTTCTTAATAAATTCAACACAGGAAATGATCATTAATTAATGAGATTAAGATATATGTTAATGCAAAACTAGAAAGACAAAAATTATTAAGAAAAACAACATTCACAGTTGATATTCCTAATCTTCAGAAACATTTTAATGAATTTAAATTGGATCATGCAAATCGTTTTCAAGAGATTTGAAACATAATTCAGAATTGAATGAAATCAATAGGAAGAGAAGTGATACAATTTTAAAAACTGCAACAAAGATAGCTGGTACAAAAAAGCAGCAATTGACCAGCAAAATTTATATTGAGACAATGCAATTTATGAAGAAAAGAAGAAATATAAAAAATATAATAATGATGCATTAAAAAAAATTGAATACTATAATTGTGAAGTAGCAAGAAAGGTTGTAGAAAAAAATAAGTCTCAAGAGTATAAAAATACACCTTGGTATTGTTAGGAAATTTATTTCTGCAATGAGAAAAAAAGTTGGAACTACTAAAAAGAAAGATAATACCATAAAATGTGTAGAAGAATTCTATCAGGAATTATAGGCCATTCTATCTTTTCCAAAGACTTTATCATGTGGTTGAAGTGTTTAGTATTCTTTCATTTTATATTTAAAAATCCAAAGCACATGTGCAACAGTTTAATGCTGTTTAAATATTATAGTTAATAATTATATTTATAAAGTGCATACTTATTACTTAAAGTAATATTTATTAAGGCTATAACATTAAGACTATGCACCTGAAAAAATGACAGTAGGGACCTCTGCAAATCTTTAACATAAGATTTATTTAAAAAGACAAGAGCATGTAGTCTTAAGGTTATAGCCTTAATAAATACTACTTCAAGAATTATATAGCAATAAATAACAAGGAAAAGCATTTTCTCCAACTACTATTTCTTCTGAATTTCCCAGAATTTTAAATAAAAAAAGTGAGACATGCAATTAAATTTATAAAGAAAGGAAAATTCAGGAAATGATGGAATTATAATCGATATCTTAAAAAAAGAAAGTAAAGAAATAGAAACATTTTTGGCAAAGTTATATACCAAATATTTAAATAATATGATTGGAAGAATGCAGAATTAGTATTAATATTTTAAAAAAGGAATAAACAAGATATTAAAAGTTACAGACCTATCAGTTTTTTACAAATTTTTTTACCAAAATAATTACAACTCATCTACAGCAAACTTTGAATTTTAAACAATCAAAAAAAAACAAGCTGTTTTTAAAAGGTGTTTTAGTACAGTAGATTATATCCATATATTGAGAGAAGTTGTAGAAGGGTCCAATGAATATGAGTTGCCATTATGCTTTGAATTTGTAAATTATAAAAAGACATTTGATTTTATAAGCATTTCTTCTGTGATTAAAGCATTGGATCATCAAAATATATATCCAGTATGCTGTCATAGTCTGAAGAATATTTACAAAAATGCAACAGCAACAATTATATTACATAATAATACTAAAAAGATTACCATTGAGAAGAGTGTTATCACAGTGTGATTCCATATCTCCTAAACTTTTTACAATAGTTTTGCAAGAAATATTTTGTAGATTACAATGGAAAGCTAAGGGAATAAAAATAAAAGTTAATGGATATTATTTGTTATTTAGATGCTGCAGATGATGTAATTGTACTTATGAATAATGCTTTAGAGTTTCAGGAAATGTTGCAAGTTTTAATCAGATGAAAGTAAAAAAGTAGGGTTAAAGGTAAAGGTTAAAAAGACTAAAGTAATTAATGTTGAATTAATTTTTTCAAAATAAAAAAATAAAGAATGATAATGATGAGTTAGAAGAAGTTACCAACTACAAATATCTTGGCTAGATTATTACTACAGATTAAATATAATGGATAAAATTAATCATAGAATTAAACTTGATTGGGGTGCTTTTGACAGAAATAACTGAATATTAAAAGAAAATATACCTATAAGTTTAAAAATGAATGTTTTTAATAAATGTGTGTTACCAGTTCTTACTTATAGATCTGCAATTTGGACACTTAACAGAAGAGCAATACAGAGATTTTAAACCACTCAATGAAGTAGGTAGAGATGTATGTTAGGAGTAACATGAAGAGATTAAAAATGAAATACATTGGTGAGAGTACAAACAGGTGTTACTGATATCATTGAAAGACTTAAACAATTGGACTAGACATATTTCTAGAAGATATAATAATATATGGACAGTTGAAATCTTGAACTGGATTCCAAGAGATTGTAAAGACCTAGAAAGAGACCACATGTGAGATGGATGGATGAAATATGGAAGTGAGGCTAGAAATTGGGGATGAACTGAACTTGGAGAGATCTTTATCCTGCAGTGAATCGATAATCATTAAAATGATATATATATATATATACACACATTTATTAAAGAAGTATGAGCTTCTGAAAAAAATTAATTTAGGAAAGGTGCATATGGAAAAAAATAATAAACCATCATGAAAGATAATCGAGTATATTTATACATCACTAATGTAATTGCATTATTATTTTTTATTGTTTAATCTGTCTTTATCAGAGAATTAACATATATAATGTGCAATCATATATAGAATTATAGACTATGAAATATTTAAATTCTAAATTGCAAACTATAATAATACAAAAGTCACCTTTTCAACATCATTATCACAAATAACAGTAAGCTTGAACCCAATTTATAATAAGCAGATTATAAATAATAAATCAGTAACATACTTCTATTAATACAACTTATAAAATACAATATAAACTGGATTAACAGAAGTATGTTACTGACTTATTATTTATAATCTGCTTATTATAAACATACTTCTGTTAATACAACTTATAAAATACAATATAAACACTGGCTCTAGGAATACAATGTTAGTTTCAGATCCCCTATATTAGGTGGAATTAAAAAAGAATAACAAAGCTTCACTGTAATATTTTGAAGTCAAACTGAAGTAAGCTCATTACCTTTAAGTGTCGTTATCAAAATGAAGAAAACTTTTAGTTTCCTAACAGCAACAATGTTTTAACTGTCATCATTGTGAAAACAAAAATGGCAGAGAACGTTTCAAGTCAAATACAAAATAGAAGGGGAAATGTGAGTAAAAAAACAGCAGTATAAATAAACAACTGATGGAAGAAGTGAATCCAGTTAAAAAAGAAAGCATCTTAGGTGATTTGGACTATATGTCACCCAAAATATCACAAGGGAAAGAGGAAGTATATGTCATTGAAGGCTTCGAAAAGTTTAAAAGTGAAAACGTTATCTAAAAAGCAAAACTGATTAAGAAGAACAAAACAATAAAATTCTAAATTTGAAACTAATAAGAGAAGTAACTCAAACAAATTATTTGATGTTAATAACCAAGAAGTCAAGTATGAAGAGGCATTATAATCAAAAATGAAAATCTATGCAAATACATTAAAAACTGAAGGGAATAGAAGTATGTGGTAAATAACATTATGCAAGAACCTTATATTAATATATTGGATTTAATGGATGAGGAAAATGAACAATCAACTGTTTTACTGAAATCATTCAATAAATAACATTTAATAAGGATTGAGAAATTTAAGGAATAAAAGCGAACAATTCTTTTACCAAGAACATAACCACAGACAAATTCATTTGACATGCTATATGCTAGACATTCCAGCTAGAAATATCATCTTTGTAATATTAATAGAGTTTTGTTGTAATATGTGTGGGCACGGGTCTGCAGGGTCGATGATGGAAGTCATTGGCAGTCTGGTTTGTGGGTGTGGGCTTTGACAATTATTGCTGGTACCCAGAAAACCTGCCGGCAGAGTACAGGGACAAGTTTTCAGTGCTGTTTCCATTCTGATGGGCTGCTGTGCTTCCTTGATGGATTGTTTTGAGCAGTGCAGATCTGTGCTCATCACTCATTATTTTTTTCCCCAGTTGGCATTCCAATTTCAGGCAGGTAGACTGAAAGTAGTCCCTGCCCATTTGGACTATTGAATTGGGAGACAGAGATATCTGGAATGGATCAGCTGTAGTCAAGGATTTAATGTCTAATGGCCTTGGGACTAGGACTTTATTGCCTGTTGTGGCAGTTGGTGCAATGCTGGATGTCCACCTATTCAGCTGAAGCATTTGGGTCTTCACTTTGAGGCTCCAGGGAGAAGATCATTGGGTGATGGATGACTTATCACTGGTTGGGTCATATAGAATCATATACAGATACACATTAAACAAAATTATAGCAACCCTTTTATGGATATAATTGTTATTGAGCATATGTACTTTTTATAACCTGGTCAATAAATTTACCAGTGTACCTGAAAAAAAAATTGTAATCTTTTAACTAATAAAGATTACTTTTGAAAGATAAAATACAATATAAACAATTCATCAATTGCTAAAAAAAAGAATCATTAATATAAATAAAATAACTATTACCAAGTGCTTTCAACTTCTATGACTCCTTATCAAGGCAGTAAAAAACTCCTATTTTCTCCTAAGTGATAAATTCAACATTTCATTGCATTGGCCAGGAACAATTAATTGGAAAACTGTTTAATTTTGAATTCATAGCACAAGATGAATTTGGTATATGATATGACTCCTTAATCTTGTGTTTTTATCATGTGTTTCATGCATTAATATTGTAAAATTCTTTGGATTACATATATGACCAGTATTATTTTGGTAAACATAAAAGCTGAATAAACTTTATCTTCTTCCCTTGCTCTAATATATGTATATTTATGTTGTCTAGGTTTCCCCAATATATATTGCACTACAATTTATCTGTGGGCAACTAATAAAATACACAACACTGCTTTTATCCTCTTTACTTATTACTCTCTTAGAATTATTTATTAATCTATTAAGATTAGGCAGAATCCTCCATGCCAACTGGAAATGCTGACTTACAAATTTTATTATATTTTTATTAATATTGGGAATAAAAGCTAATGATATCCATAGTTTATTATTCACATTTACATTCTCACTATTATAACATTGTTTATAATGTTTCAATGCTTATGCTTATTATAACCAACTTGTATCAAATCTTGCATGTAACAATTTATATTTATCTTAAACATTTCATTTGAACACAGTCATTGATTACATGCTAAAAAAGCTCTCAAACCAGCTAGTTTGTGTACTAAAGGAACATTAGATGTTGGATAAATATAACCTCTATTATCTATATGATTTACAACCATTTTATATACCAATCTATCATCCACACATAATATTTGCAAATCCAGGTATTTAATATCAGAATTGTTCCACCTCTCTATTGTCTAAACTAAACCATCCTGATTTTGTAATCTATCAAAAATTTGTTTTATAATGTCCAGTTGCCCATATATTAAAACATCATCCACATATCTACAATACAATGCGTTCTCATTCTTAACCAATATGAGATGCACAATTCACTGCTAATCACAGCCAAACCCATTGGCCATCCTTTTTCCATTCTATATAAATAACTACCATGTGCTGCCACAATATCATTACTTATCCAATCTAAAACATTCACAATGAAAGATATTTTATCCTGTGGCATTTCTATAACAAACAATATGTCTCTCAAAATCATAATAGATGCAGACCGATCCACTGACCCACATAATTCAACCACATCTAATAAAAAAACTCATATCCCTTATCTACAGCTATTTTATCAAGTATATTAATGCAATCAAATAAAGTATATTCCCCAAATCCAAAAAAAATCTAAAATCCACTAAACCAAAATCCTTGCAAGCCTTGGATAATATGCTCTTGTAAAATCCAACATCAGAGGATCACCAACCTTATGTGTTTCTACATTTGTAGGAGTTGAAAGCACTTGGCAATAGTTATTTTATTTATATTAATGATTCTTTGTTTTATCAATTGATGAATTGTTATATTGTATTTAATAGGCAGATTTTACTTGCTTTATTCGAAAATAATTCTTGCTTCAGTGATTCTAGAAAACCATGAGAAGAGCTGCCATAGAAATAATGATAGTAATGCTTAATCTGCACCATAATATAATAAAACAATTGTCTTTCTTGTTTTTCTTATATAATCAACAATTTATTTTCAAATTTAAAACCATTCTTAAATTTTTTAAATAAAATGATGAATGTTTTTTTTTTTAAATTTTTCAAATAACAGTTGTTGAATATGTGGCAATATATTTCAAAATTTTTACTTTAATAAGTTAAAAATGGTTTAGATTTTTTATTACTACATCTGTTTTATATAAACTTTTTTTAATGATTAAGAACTAGAAAATTTTTATTTTTATTTTATGTCAATACTTAAATTTTGTTTGGAATGTAATTTCACTAGTAGTTAATTTTTTTTTATCTATGTAAAATTTTATTTGTATTACATTTTTCTTATTTTAAATGTAGCATTTTTCTTTTCCATAATTATTAAGTATTTATTATTTTCTAATATGATCTCAAATAGTATTTTATTTTTAAATGAGAAGTAATATCTTCATTTTATTCATTTTTAGTAACTTCTAATTATATATTTAAATTGTAAAACAGAATATTTAAATTTAGATAGCATTAGTGACAAATTGTAATTAAAGAAAAAGACTAAAATACCAGCATTTTTTAATTTGAAAGCAAAATAATTTTATTTATGAGCTTCTAGTCTGTTTTTGGGTTCATGAAATACTGAAGTCTTTTTTAGATTGTTCTACAATTAATCAATTATAGATTGAATGTTCTATGAATATACATTAAACAAAAGACATGTGCACCACTCTTTAATGTATTAAATTAAAAAATAGTAAAATATTAGAATGTTTTTGGATTTTCCTTTTTTTACTTTTTTCTAACTTCTTCCTCAATATTTGCAATTATTAGTTTTTTAAATGTTCTTTTATAGTTATAGTTATATAGATTGAACACCAGGTCAATAACTATATAGTTTAATAATCTCAGTTCCTTTTGACTTAGCTTAAATTAAAATTATAAGGGTTTGGAACTGCAGGGTTTTTTTATCTTGATAGTAAAGAAACAAAAGAAATTAATGGTGGGTACCAGGTTTGTAACTGCATTAGTTTTTCTTTTGACTACCAATCCTAACTGTTAAAAGCAGAAACTAGCCTGAGATGAAGATTTAAATGCACTATTACTTATTACCCAAGTTTACAATACATAATATTAGAGTAAAAATCTGCTTTTGTTTATATAAGATTTAAGTGAGGTAAAGAATCAATGAATAAATTACTGGATAATATCTGCTGTGAGTGCAGATTAACACTTAAGCTAGAAAAGTCATCTGATACTTTGCTTGGTCTTTAACTTCCATAAAGTTTCAAATGTACTTAGCTTTTTGAAGTAATAAAATTTAAATTATAAATAAAAGAAGTTATATATGCTTATTTTGATGAGCTTTTAATAGCAAAACTAATTGAGCTACAAGAAATAATGATAATACTGTAATATTTTGATTAATGAACACTATTTTGTCATTGAGTATGTTATCATTAATTGTAGCTGCTACATATCTTTTATTTCATGAATGAGTATATATATGTGCATATTTATGCATTGACACCAAACATAAATAAAAATTTATTAATAGTGACCAAAGAATGTGATTGATTTTAATAGTTATTCTGCTAAGAAATAGATTCAGACCCTTTTAATTTTTCTCAGACAATTTAATATAAATATATCATAATAAAAATAATAAATATAACGGTAATAAACTATTATAAACAGTCTTTCAATCTGCAGAAGTAGTTTCAGTTAATTTCTTAAACCTGCCTCAACTGCCATTAAATTCAAAAAACAAAGCGGAAGCAAACGTCATCAATTCAAATCTCATTTTATTTATATTATGTATATAAAATCTTAAGTCGAAAAAAAAAGAGTAAACATTTTTTAAAAATATATAAGTATTTGGAAATAACTGACATGAATAGGAACAATATATATATATTGAGTTAAAAATATAAAAAATAATTTTCAAACAAAAGTCTGATTCAATTGGCTATTGATTGCAAATATTTTTACATTTTTTTTATTTATAAATAGCAACTATTTAAAAATATAATCATGATTTCTGTAATGATATAACATACAAATATATAATTTAACACTATAGAAGTGCAGACAATCCAATTTATTTTGTTATTCAGTTTTGAAAAAATAAGTCAAACTCTGAGGTTAAATAATGAAATAATTATTAGTATATAACATAATTGTGTAAATATATATATATATGTATTTCATTGATTATATTTATGAATGTGTATGAAAATAAGTAGATAGTTTGCTAAGTTACATACTACTCAGCCACAAGTTGAACATAACTTTTGTTTTTAATCGATCAAATTACTTTTTTTTCTTGAATAAGTTGAGGATAAATCAATGAAATTTAATTTTTGAATTAGATAGATTTCTATCAATTTTTATATGTGATATATATATTTCATGTGCTTGCATTGTGTGTATGTATATATATAACATCTTGACTTTGAAATAAAAGGGGATCTCCTTTCTCTATTAATTAATATCAACTATAAGATAAGAACTATTGTAAGGATACCAGAAAAACTTATTATGCTGCAAGACTGTCAAGTAGTAATTATAGTTTTCTAGTAATATATAGATAAAGTTATTTCTGATTGATGACATAAATATAATCTTCCAATTTCCTTTGTTTAGATCATAATGAATCCATTAAAACATATAATTGAATATATACATTTATAATAGAAAGAGTCTTTGCCATTATTATATATGGTATAAAAATACCTATTATAGAATATATACTATGACTTTGAACATATTAATTAATAATCAAAAAAATAAACTAAAATAAGTAGAACCTACGTAACATATAATTTATGAGGAGGGAGTGATCGGTTAAATTTACCATATATATATAATATAATAAAAAGTAAGATGTTACATGACTTTATATAGCTTGCATTTGCAAATATGTAAAATTAAAAGCATGCTAATGCAAGCTATATATATAAGTCATGTGACAGCTGACTTTTTATTATTACTATTATTATTTTGCTGTTGGGGCTTTGGCTAAATTAAATGGTTAAGCCTACTAATATATGGAGTATCTGAATTAAGTTCAGGCCCATATGATTTTTTCAGTTGGAGAGCTGACTTTAAAGATATGTAGATGTCTAAAAGTTTCATATCTTCTTCTTGACAATTAACTTTTAGATAAATGCTTAGCTTGAGTTGGTTTTTTGAATCTAATGTTCCAACTCCTCACTGAAGAGACCCATAGGTCGAAACCGGTCTGGGAATGGGGACAATCCAAGATAAAAATGACTTGAATGCCTTCTTTTGTAGAAGCATTTATCATAAAAAAAAGCTTGTTTAGAGCTTATTAGCATGCTTTTAATTATATATATATATATTATGGAGAGACTGTGGTTAATTTAAGTATGTGTGATGTATTATTCACGTACATATAGGAAAACAAAAACTATCAGAAAAAAGAACATGAACATGGATTTATTCCAGATATTGTTAAAGTTGTTCATAAAGAAAGAAATGATATAAAAAGAAATATCAAAGAAACTTCATTTATTGCATAAAATGAACACAAAATGAATTAGAGAACATCAAGCATTGGTGGCCTAACAGTTAGCATAGCTGCCTTCCAAGCAGCTGGCCCAGGTTCGCTTCCCAGTCAACAGCTTTGACATATAAGAAAGAAAAAAAGTGAATTAGAGAATCAATAAGTATTCACGAAAAAAAAAAAATTTAATAGTGAATTTTTGTAATGTTGATAACTATGAGTATAATATTAATATGATAAAATTATACAAAGTTATTGATACAATTATTAAAATATATACAGTAATCTGTTCTTTATATATATATTGATCATTGCCATTAATTAGGTATTTTAATATTTTACCAATACAGTACATGATTTATATAAAAAAAAATGTTTTGTATTTATTTAACAAATTAGAACTAAAGATCTTTATTTTTTATTTTATATATATAAGCCATAAAATTGTTTTAAAATTGTACTTCTTTGAAGTATTGTAGGAATGGATGAAAAATTGTACTTTTAGCTTTTATAACTTCTTTTATCTAGTCAAAAAATTAGAATCTTATATATGTGACTTGTTAAGTAACAAAGCATAGCTGAGGTAATGAAAGGTCCTGGATTCTGCTCTACTAACTGTCCTTTTTTTTTTACATCACATTTTAGAAACAACAAATAGTTCATATTTATTTATATATAAAACGGACATATTAAAATTATAAAATTTGTAATTGTCTTCAAGGTGATCGATTTATGCCATTCTTTAATGTTTTTCTCCAAAGAAAGATTTCATAAAATTATTTTACAGATTATTTCAGAAACAATTTGTTTTTTTTTTTAAAAAAAAGTTATCTTGGAAAAAAAAGTATTTAAACAAATAAATATTATGTTGTAAATATACATTAGTGTTAAACAGCATTGAAAATAGAAATTAAAAAAATACGTGTAGATAATTTAAAACTGGATAAATGTTTGTAATTATAATTTTAATAACATAATTTAGCTTGTCACTTTCAATAAATGATCCGAGAGACATTTTAACTTTGTTTTTTTTTTCTTTTATAAATAATTATGAATTTATAATTTAAATACTTTATCTAACCTTTGGAACAAATCTATGTGTAATATTTGCAATAAAAATTTTCACACAAATTTTAAGAAATAGAGTGATAATTATTAAACAAAATGTTGATGATCATAAATTAATTGAGTTACTCAGAAAATCAATATTTGAACATACTTGAGATTATACGAAGCAAATTATTATAAACAATAATTGATTTAGATAATAGTTTGCAATAATCTAAACATTTTTTTTAAAAAAAAAAAACACCCACAAATCAAACAAAGCTTATATGAAGTGCAAAACTTGGAGCAGTGGTAAAAATAACTGAATAAATTTGAGTGTACAATGTATATAAGTAAATAGGCTAAAATGCAAATATGTTAATATAAAATAATGATGAAGCATTTATTGATATTTTAATTGAGTTTTTGAAGAAATGATTTGAAAAAGTCGATTGAAATTAGTAATTAAATTTATGACAAGGAGAAGTGGCTACTAAATTTATTCTTAACAGTTATAATTTTAATAAAAAAACCTAATTTGATGGAATATGATGATTTTAAAACAATTATTTTTATATGGTTAAGGTGTTGTTGTGGGACATAAACAGGTAAATTTCAAATAGACTAAAGGTATTCCTATCTGGAAAAAAAGTTTAAATTTAAAAATGATAGAGAGACAAAACACAGTTGAAGTAGTAGTAATTATTTTAAGAGTATGTAAAAGTGGGGAAAATATTTGCTTTACTGTTTTTTTTTAAAAAAATTATAAATTGAAGTAGGTTATTTTGTTGGATTTATTTTAAAATAGTGCAGCTTTGAAAAAAAAGCCTTTATTGAACAATGGGTATATGGATCAATAGATAAATGCAAAGTTTCAATAGTTTTCTTACAAATAAGCTAGCTATAGGAAAGCATGCAAAGCAAGGATGTCAAGAAGAGGTGTAGTGTAAGAATATTATCTATTTTATGCTTTATTTTGTATATACTCAGAGGATTTGTTAATGTTGCTTTTAAAAGAGTGAATTAATATTGAAGCTAAGAAGGTTAATGGCATCAAGTTTGCTGATAATATGGCTGTATTTTCAGATAGTGAAAATAATATTAATAAAATGTTATATACAGATGATAAAAATTGGTAGAGTGATTAGTATATAAAATAAATGCAAATAAAAAAATGAAAATGGAAGTAAGTATTTTCAGAATGTCATAGAGCAGACTAATGCTCGTAACATAATTGGATAACTGGTGATAAAACTAGTTATAGAAAAATTAGATTAAGAAATGTAATAGGTAGCAAGTTTTTTTAATAAGGGTAAGATATTATTTTATAAACCATTAAAATTGAATGTAAGAAAAGATTTGTTAAAGGTTTTGTTAAGAGTATAACTTTATATGGAGTGGAAATGTAGACAATAATACAAAAATGAATAGAAAAAAATTAGAGGCTTTACAATTGTGAATTTGGAGAATGAAAAAGTTAAATGAAAAACTTAACATCCAAAGCATAGAAATGGCAATAGTAAGTGAAACAAATATTGTTTTTTAAAGAAATCATGAAAAAAAAAGAGGAATTAGGTTGAACATTATGAATTATGAAAGATACATTGAAAAGATCTTTAAAAATTCTAAGAAAAATATTAGGGTATGAAAGAGGTTGGTTGATGATCTTAGAGTTGAAGATAGCTATGGATATTTAAAAAATAGAGCAAGAGACCAAAAATTTTTGCAGAATGGAGTCTTGTTTTGTATGTCGAACATGTCTTTTAGCAAATAAATGATGATAGGAATAAAATTTTAATTGGATGATTTTTTATTAAATTATATGTTTTTTAATATAAATACAAAACCTTTATATTATTTAAAAATTATAAATAATAGAATCAGTTTTATTTTAAATGAAAGAATAGATCGTTCTAATCTTTTTTGCTATTCTAATTTTTGATTTTAGTCATGCTAAAAAAAAAAATTAATTTTAGAGAAAAGTAAAAAAGAAAATAATTATCTTTATTCAAAAAAATTATAGGGAAAATTTTTGTCTTATTAATAATTAAATTAAGTTCTGAACATTTCCAGGTTTGTTACAATACTTTGCTGAATTGTTAATCATTTAAAAATAATCATAATTATTTTTTTTGCAGTAAAATTGTTGTTATGTTAACTTCTATCTGCATATATTTTCAAGTAAATAATTAGGAATGATTGCAGTAATTAACAGAAAATATTAAACAAATAAGACCAGATATAAATTTAGGGGAAGGTGTTGTTCAAATAAGTTTAGATGATTGACATTTAAAAATGCAATAAAAGAAATCTGGCATTTTTATTCATGCATTAAAAAGTAAACAAAGAAAACTTAAATAAATACAAGAAAAAAACCTTGAGGATAAAATATTGTTTCTAGTTTTATTAATTGTTTACTGACATGTATACAACTCATGTACAAAAAAGTGTGCATGTGTGTAAATATTTGAAGTATTTTCCATTTCTAATGGATTTTTTTTCTTTCTTTTTTTTTTTTGCTAAAACAAATCATAGTATTTTTGTGAAATATTAAATAAAGTTTGGGTTTTATGCGTATACACTGTATATGTATATACATAAATATATAATGAACCTAGAGATCCAGATATTTATATCCATAAATCATCTGCTGAACTAAAGTTGTTTATGAAATACATGTATAATAAAAATGAGTGATCTGAGTTTTTGCAGTAGTAAATGATTGTGATATAGTGAAGCTTGATACAAGATATATACTAATCATATTAAAAAATAAATAAATAATTATATCCAATATATATACACATTATCATTATTTTCAAATATTATTGATATATTGCAGACTGAAGATTTGTCTTACCTTTATCTTTATAGTTTATTTTTTCACAGTTTTTTTATCCATTCATTTTACATATGTTTTTTTTAAAAAGATATCATATAGATATATAAAAATAAAATTGGAGTTATTAAATGTATAAAATTTATTGTACTTATCCTAAATGTATAAACATGAAACTACAGCCAGCTAATAGTTTATATATATATATAAACATGAAACTACAGCCAGCTAATAGTTTATATATATATATTAAAAGATTTAAACACAGACTTTAAGCTTTCTTCAGTTATCCGCTCTATCTCATACAACCGACACATATGACTATACACATGTGAAAAACAAATGATCTCCAATATAAATATTTTGTGCTGAACTAGCACTCATCAGTTAGTCCAAATCATCATCTACCATACACATATATAATCAGTGCTCAGTTTATGTTAAGACAGAAAATCTTCACACTTTAATGGTAAGGTTTCAATCTACTCTACACTACAAGTCTTCAGTCATCCATACCATTGAAAATCTGATGATGGAATTCTAAAATCTCTTATTAATGCCAATATTATTGTTATGCCCATGTTGAGTTTAAATCACTCTGATTCCTCATGTATAGGACCTTGTCCATTTAAATCCACAGAATAGGGAGAGGCAGGATATAGGCTGAAATTTGTAATATTCTAAATACAACAATATTTCATATTTCTGAAGTCTAGATATAGTAAGGATTTGGGAATTCCATCATCATACATGAGGACTCAGAGTGACTTAAAGCCAACATAGGCATGACAATAATATTGGTATTAACAAGGAATTTGGGCATTTTATTATCAAATTTTCAATAGTATGGATGGCTGAAGAGTTGGAGGGTGGAGAAGAATAATGCATGTTCATTAAAGTGTGAAGAGTTTTTATCTTAATATAAATTAAGCCTAGAATATAAATAGGTGCTGGTGACAATAATCTGGATCAACTGATTAGTACTTGTTCAGCACAAAATACATATATTGGAGCTCATTTGTGTGTGATCATGTGTATTGGTTGTATAAGATAAAATAAATAACTGAAGGGTCATACTGTGTTCAAATCCCTTACATTACATACAGACTCCAGGTATATAAAATATGCTTGTATATATAAATATGTTTGTATAATTTCTATAATTATCATACAGTTACGTATCCAAACAGTAAGCGTTACTGTCATATATATATATATATATGGTATATATATTATATATATATATATATAGTATATATATAGTAATATATTTCATATATATATATATATGTAATAAAAATTTATATAACACTACAATACTAGCCAAAACAATAACATTTTACTAAAATTCTTACATAACCATGATTTAATCTATTAATATATAGATTTTCTCAAGTGAAATTCAATAAAATTTTGTTGTTTTGGTTAGTATTGTAGTGGTATATGAATTTCTATTTTATTTTTAATTGATAATATAGTGTTAGGCATTATTCAATATATATATATATATATAATTATTCAAAACAATACAATAATTAATACATTAAAAATATTTTAAAAACAAATATATACTATAATTTAATAGAAGTACTTTCAACTATCTAATGTAATGGTGAGAATTGTCCCTCCACGTAACAAAATCTAGAACACAGGCAAAATACACTAAAGCTGATCGAATCTGGATGCTAGGATCCAGAATCCGGCCAACATTCAATCCTTTCACCTCTGCTCAATGATCTAACACCCTATGGATGACATTTCTCAACTTACACAGACATTCAATTTAACCTCGGTCCAGCAGTCACTCAGGGTAAAACAAAAGACTCATAAATTAACTAATTTAACACTGATTTGGTCAGATATACACACATATGACTAAGAGATTAATTAATATATCAATGATTGGTCATGAAATTTAATAGAATGATCTACATATAGATATAATAATGTATATGCAATTAAATCTAGAGTTGGATAAAATGAACTCGTGGACAATAAAAATATGAAAATGAGTTATAATTTTAAATATTATTAATTTAATAAAACAATAACAAATAGTAAATCAAAATATACACAATTATGTAATGAGAACGTGAGAGATTATGCTCACAGGCATTGCATAACTAAGGAGATTAATGTTACATATTATCTCATTATAAGTGTTCAACAAAATGTAGTGCGGTATGGGAGTTTATGCCTATATTAATATGCCAAATTTCTAGCTCTTTTATAGTCTGCTAAATCATATGGAACTTTATAGCCAAAGTTATATAAATAATGTAATAGCACTCCTATTGCGTCTATCCATATAAAGTTAAATTGAGCATATAAATAGACTCAGAGATACGCAGGTTAGTGTGTTAACCTAGATTAGAGTATACACTGATGCTAGATAAGCATTAATATAAAGGGAGAGAAAACTGGTTTATAATAGGTTTACCTATACTCTATGGCACATATTAAAAATATTAATAAAGCTAGAAGATGCGAATGGGTCATTATTCACAGGCTGCAGCCTCCAAAGGCTTGGTTGCCCTACAACCACTCAACTTGCTCCTAATAGGAACATTAGTAGGTCAGGGAGTCGGATAAGCATTAATTATGAATAATCTAGGTCCTTGTGCCCTAGTTCTAAAAGTGTGTGTTTTACCCGAACTAAGTGGATAAGTGTTACCTCCTCCAGCAACTCATCAAGAATCATGCAGCAATTAGATAATTGTACATTGTGTACTTAGTAAGGACACACCCACAATTTATACATATATATAACACAAATATGTAAAATTATATTATCATGCCTTAAAAATAGATAGTGTCTATTTACATATCTATACAACCCAGTTCTCAAATTTAGTATTTCAAATATACTATTTAGGAACTAAATTAATTAGTAACCTAGTTTAAGATTATCACCTGTGTTTCAACATATATAAACCTAAGGTGGACAAAGCATATTTGCAGGGTAATTATGAATAAAACATTAAAATATGCTTTGAGAATATCTCTGTGGCTAGTTCCTATGATTGTACAAGCTACATATATAAATAGTTATAATTTATAACTAGAGTTAAGCAAACTACAATTTTAACTAAAGAATGACTGATTACTAGAATATTAATACCCAAAAATTAATTAGTCAAATAATAATATGATTTCGAAACAGCGAGTGAGAAAAATACTAATTCAATTATTTAATATTTATTATAGCAAAGATTTGAAATTATCTATGCAGATCAATAAGCTAAAATTATACTTATAAATACTCATGGTTTCGAGTTATTTGGCATATTAAATACATATAATATTAAAATGATAAAATTATATGATAAATTAAATAGATTAGAAATAGGCATAAAAGACCACAGAAAATTATACATTTAATTTAAAATAGATTATTAGAGTTTTACATTTTAAAAGAGAATTCAAGTTTTACAATCAGACAAGATTTAAACATTAGCATTTAACAGTTATCTTTGAAGATTTTAGGAAAGGTATTTGGAAAGGCAGATTTAATTAATAGCTAGCTTTTAAAAGAAAGAATTGAAAGTCACAGTTTATGAACAGAGCTCAGTGAAAATTTACCATTGTAGTCCTGGGCACTAGGGAGGATATTAAGCTGACACCTTTGCGATGATTTAAAGTTAATGGAGGTTTTTCTATGGGTTGCATTTCTGGTGTACAGCATTATATTTTATTGGACCAAAGTTCTTTCCATTTTCTGGCTAAGGAGAGAGAGGTGAGGGATGCCTACTCTACCCTGACATTTGGAAGGTGAAATGAATTCTGTTTAAAATTTACTTATTATATATATGATCGATTCTTGGTGACAAAACTAAGTATTTATATCTTTCTACTTTTGGCCACCTATTTATTTTTACAAGCTTGTCTGCATTTATTTATTTTAGAAAAATATGTTTAATTGCTAAAGCTAGTAGAAAAACCCATTACTTCATTTTACAAAAACATTTTTAATTATAACAACTAATTTAGATTTTGCTTTTTCTACTCTTTTTCTCCTGTTTATTGTGACAATTCTATAAAATTCTGTGAATTTTGTTATTAAAATTTTAGATTTATAAAATTAAGTTCACACTATTTTAGGACTATTGCGTGACCTAATTTAAAAGTTGTTTACCAGTAACAACTAAAAGTTGCCTTGATAATTAGTAGAAAACTAATTTTATTACCATACATGCAAAATAACAACAGAAATGGCTTATATACATATGCAATTTCAATAACATAACAATAAAATTGGCTAAATAATTTAAAATAAAATATTTCTTAAACTAGAAATATTTATAAAATGAATACATATCTGTAATATATATCAATAACATAACAATAAAATTGACTACATGATTTAAACTAAAATATTTCTTAAACTAGAAATATTTATAAAAATGGATACATATCTGTAATATATATGTATACTATTAAATTATAGACTTACCATTAGCATATATAATAACGTGAAAGCTAAACACCTTCAAACAGATACGCTTTAAAAATGCTTAAGTGACAGCCAATCAGATGGAATAATGGCATTACATGGGACTCTACATTCTAAAACACAAGCCAGAACTATTAGAAAAAGATGGGACCCATCTTAATCTATGCCTCAATTATATTTAAATAAGCCAGACTAAAGCATTTTGAACTAAGAGTGTGAAGCTTAAATACCTTCACATTTAATCCACTAAATATTATATATATAAATTAACTATGTGAAATCATCCGATTTACAATGATGCAATATTTTAAAATCTAATGAAATGATACTAATAAATGTAAATATATTAAATTTAAGCATAAACAGATAATATTATAATAACGTGAAAGCTAAACACCTTCAAACAGATACGCTTTAAAAATGCTTAAGTGACAGCCAATCAGATGGAATATATATATATATATATTTATATATGATTTTGCATATGTAGTAATTTAATGTTGTTTAAATGGGCACTCTGAGAGGGTTTAAATCTGGATAGAGATAGATGTGGGAGTAAAATATGTAAAACAGGCAGGTGGATAAAACTGATTGTTTCACTAAGTAGTCATTATCAACTAGATTCAAATTGTATTACTAAAAACTGTTACAAATATATACAAAAAGAATTACATCATACATCAATTTTCCCACAATTCATTAATAGCAGCCTGTCTATTTATCAAATGTTGCTTTCCATTTTTTATTAACATAGCTTCTTTAATTTTACTTTTATTATTATTTCTTTCAATACACAAAATCTTAATTTTATTAAAATGAAAATCAAAACCATAATTACATGTAGCATTATGATCAAAAAATACTGAAGGTAATACATCATCATTTCTAACATTCTCTTGACTTGATTTTTGTACTCGTTTATATAACAACCAATGCTCCTTTGATCTTTTCTCCAATGTATACCAAGATTCAAATATATATGACTTTTCACAAACACACAGCCATTTATATATTGCACAACTTTGATTTAAAATACTACATCTATTTTTTGAATTATTTATCCATCTATTTAAATTAGGAGTAGCATAAAATGCGACTCTACATATATTTTTATATGTCTGTTTTATAAATTTCACTTGTTCATTACAAATAAATGGCATTGATAACCAAGTATATTTCATTTTATCAATATATATAGCACTTAAAATATTACTATTATTATTAAAGTTAGTAACAATATTATAAATTAATTTATAATTATATCCATTATTTAATAAATCCATAGTAAATACATTTGTTACTTATTTTATCAGAATTATATTTACATAACTTATTATTCCTAAATAAAAATGATTTTAAATTAGATATTGCTTTGAATAATTATATATATTTTATTATAATTGGAATACAGACATTGATTAATAATTTATATATATATATATATATATATGCTTATATATATATATATATATATATATATATATATATATATTAAAAGCATAAAACTAAACTAGTCAATAAATGATCAAAATTGCTCCAAATTCACAACTCAACCAGAGTAGCTAAAAATAAACTCTAAAACACAACTGGTGATTTCATTGCTACAAGTAGATTTCTCAAGTATAAGTTTATTTTTTGGTTAGCCTGGTTGAGTTGCGAATTTGGGATAATTTTGATTAAATATATATATATAAAGAAATGTTAAATCAAAGTTTACAATAAAAAATATAGCAAGATTTATTCTATCAAGTATACTTTCAGTGATTTTACATCATATCAAAGTATAATTGTATATATATTAGTAAAACATTTTTCAGTCCCTAATTAGAAATTATTATACAGAAAATTCATTAATTATTTAGTTTTTAAAATAGTTTTCTTAATAAATTTTATTTATTTAAGTAGATGATCATTTTTTAATCTTTGCTTTAGTAAATTATAATTTAGTAAACTTCAACTTACTCTATAAAGTATCAAGGTGATAGGCAATTTCATGCAGCATACAATTTGCCATTTTTATTTGGAGTGAATTTCTGATGTTTTATTTGCAGTCACACTAGATTCACTAGTTTATCTTAATGCAGGGGTGGGCAATTGTTTTGGCTCGGGGGCCACAGAGATTGGCGGAGGGTCGCATCGGGGGCCACTTTGTGGAAGCGAAGGTTAGCAGAGGGCCACACCTTTTTTCGTGACACAATAAACATACTGCTTTATTCCCTGTATTACCAAAGAAATATTTGTTTGTCCATTCTTCATTAAACACATGGCATTCATCACCGATTTTACATTTTTTTGGAGGGTTCATGGTTTCACTAAAGTTGGAAATGTATATATTTGCTAATGCAAAGACAAAATTGAAAGTAACCATATCAACTGGAAAAGCACTGCACATCATATCTACTCTGCACATGTGTATTGACGTGGCCATCATAGTAGAAAATATGAGATGAATCTTCAGTCACACACAAAAAGGAAATCTCAGCTCAAGGCAGATTTTTCTGATTGTCTTGGAGGGCCGCATAAAACCTCTTAGCGGGCCGCATGTGGCCGGGCTGCTATTTTCCCACCCGTCTTAATGTATTAAATTGCAAGAAAAAATAATTGAATAGTTTATCATTTGAGAAGTCATAAAACATATGAGGATGTTCTTTGAGTTTTTTTATAACTTTGTACCTAGGTGGTTATTTTTATTTCATGAATTCTGATTATATATTGTCTTTTTTTCACAGCTACTATTATTTCTAAGTGGTTATACTGAAAAAATAAATGAATTTATTGATTTAGATCCTATACTTTGCAATTTGTAAAAAATGATTGTTAAGAATCAGTGTGATTAATGATTATGAGAGCTTGTGACAATCTTATACAAAGTTCTATTCAGTTAGCCAACTTAGCAGATCTTTTTTCTTTAGATGGGAATTTTTTCACTAACTATTAACTCTTGAATCTATTAATCTACCATCGGTTAAATTTGCTATGCAAAAAAAACATTATTTTATTTTAAACAAAATAATCAAACTTTTAATTAAATCTGTTGACTTATGAATGACAAAAAATACTTAACCCTCTTACTCATGCACAAAGAGAAGTCATGAACTGTAAGCCTTAAGCAATCAGTGACTACTGAAATATAATAAAACTGATTTCTAGATTTTGCATTTATCAATGAGACTTAGCAAATTTTAACACACTTTTACCCATCAATCTAAAAACCGGAAATTTAAATCATACTAACTTTTAAACCCAAATCAAAGTAATTAAATAGTTCTATACATCAGAATCCAGTTTAGTAACTATATATTTTAATAACTTCAATTCTTTATTAATTGTAAGCACTACATTGGCCATGATTATTATTAATAATAAAACACTTAATTCTCCTGTTCATTCAATATGATATGAATGCCTTTTATTGCAAGCATGAATAATCAAATCACCAACACGGAAAGAAATGCTGCTCTTGTCTTATATTGTATAAGTTAGGTTATATGTTTTGTTATTAATATTAATACTTCTAGTCAGGGGGATAAAGTATCTAGGATTAATAAGGTACTAAAATAAGTTGACCTTGGTCCAAAACCTGATTTAAATTTTAAGTTTTGAATTGATGTGTAAAATAAATTTAAAAATGTTTGCTGAATACATATTTACATTCGTTTCAAGTTTGAATCTGAACATCATTGATGAAAAGAAAAACTAGAAATATTAGCAGTAAAAATTTAAATTTGTCAGATAATAACTAATTACTAAGCCTACAATAGATGGAACTATTTGAAGAGCTGCTCTTGTTTTTTTTTTTTTTTTATATATTATTTGATTGCTTATTTATCTTGATATGATTTGGGTAGTCATATTATTGTGTCTTAATCATCTACAACATTTTATTACTCTATAAAATAACATTAAATATCAGAGTCTTTATGGGCAATTCTTTTCAGTCCAGTTTAGATCGATTTATTATCTGTTAAGTAATAAGTGTGTCATGGATGAAAGTACCATTATACTCATAATTTCAAATAAAATTATGCTTTATGACTTGGATCAAATAAATTTCATATTCCCATCTTTGAATTTTTTATATCAAGCTAACAGTCCAATATTTAAATGCACTACAAAGTTTGAACATAAACCAATTTGCTTGCATAATTATGTAAATCTGATGCTAAACCAGTAACTATATATTTTAGCAATTTCAGCTTTTATTAACTATAAGACATCATTTACTCTTTGACTACAATTGTATAAATTTATAAAAAATTATTGAATTCTTTTATCAGTGATGATTAAATAATATTATTTAGTCATAATACCATGTCCAAAATAATCATACATTTATGCAGGAAAATTATTCAAATGGAAGTCAATCTTTGATAATGTGCTAGTGCTTAAATATTATAAATCTCTGTACACTCTCCCACTGGTAAGAGTTTAAAAAAACTTAAGTAAATCACTTAAGTTTAGAGTGTACATTCTATATACACCAACTCTTACAGACCATGCTTGAATCAGGGCTTGAGTCTATTGTGTGCCTAATGTTATAATCAAATATTACAGGAGAAAGATATTGTCTCATTTTTAACTACCTACAATTAGACAAACATGACTTATAAATATAAACCTATTGTTATAAAGTGCTGAAAACTTTGAAATTATTCAAACAGATGTCAATCTCCAATAATGCACTATTTCTTAAATATTATAAATTGCCGCACTTTATAATAATAAGTTTTCAGTGCTTTACAATAATAGGTTTACATTTACAAGTCATGTTTGTCTAATTGTAGGTGGTTAAAAATGAGACACTGTCTTTCTCCTGTGATTGGTTAAATAGATTTGTACAATTGAATATTTGATTATGACATCAGGCACACAATAGACTCAAACCCTCATTTAAGCATGGTCTGTAAGAGTTGGTGTATATAGAATGTACACTCTAAATTTAAGTGATTCACTTAAGTTTTTTAAACTCTTACCAATAGAAGAGTGTGTGGAGATTTATAATATTTGAGAAATAACGCATTATTGGAGATTGACTTCCGTTTAAATAATTTCAAAGTTTTCAGCATTTTGTAATAATAAGTTTATATAAAAAAAGTATTTTTATTTCTAATTTAGTAATTCCAAAAATATGACAGAAAACTTTTTTTTCCGAAACTGTAGTATGTCATTAAGACTTAAAAAAAATATTTATGCAGAATGTTTTGTATAATATACATTTATAATTTCAATATACAAGATAATATATATTTGCATTCCTAAACGTGTCACGGTAGTTTGTATATTGGCTACTGAATTTTTTATGTTTTAATGTATTATAGTATATGCAATATGTGCATGTGATGATTAAAAATATTATTAACATTTTTTTAAAATTTAACTTTCAGTATATAAAGTTATAAGCTACAATTTGAATTGTAATGCTTGAAATCTAAAAACATTGCTAATTTATTGTTGTATGATAAGTTAGAATTGCTACTAATTTATTGTATAATTGGGATTTAGGATTATAATAAACTAGTTGGCTTCTTAAAGATTTAACTTTGATGTGAAATAATGTAAGCCATTGTTTTTTAATACAATGCTATTATCGACTCATTGTTAATTTGTAGAAAATTATTATTTTATGTACATTTTAATTAAAATGTAAAAGTAAAAATTGATTTTAATATACATATAATAACTAAATTAAGTTCTGTTTTAAAATGCTTCATTTAAAATAAAAATAAAATATTATAATGATAAAAAATAAATAAATGTAAGTATATGCAATACATTGAATAAAATTGTATGGTCAATTCTTTAGGAAGTCATGTGACATGTTGGCAACTAAATAATAGATTAAGCAATATATTTTCAAATGCAATTAAACAAATGGAGAATTTTTTTTTAACTTTATATACCAATCAGTTGATAAATCTTTAGCTTATAAATTTTTTATAGAGAAATAAATAAATTATTAACAACATAATAAAATCTTTATTTGAAAAAATGCTCTATAAAATTCTAAAAACAGGTTGTCAAGATCATAATAATAAGACCAATTAATATTTTTTTCAATTTTCAGAATATGATACTATAAAGTGTATTATTATAAAATCATATCTTGTCTGGGGCTGGACATCTGACTCACATGAATGGTAATAGACTTCTTTAAAAATATGGCAAACTTAAATTCGCTTTTTATGGGAAAAGTAGACTATTTATTTTATAAAGACTATATCAAAAACATTCTAAAAAGTGCCATTTTGATTGCTTTCATCATGATGATATAACTGAAAATCAAATAAAATGGAAAGTTACACATAGACAACATATTGAAGTCATTTAGAAAAAAATTTTGTTATAGAAAAAGTTAAAAGAACATACCAAAATAACAAATAAATAAAATAGTGAGATAGTATGTTCTATATGTGTATGAAATTGTGGTTTCTCAGATGGTTTATATAGTCATTGCAAAATTCATCTTTAGTGTATAATTATTTTTTACACGTTATCTTTTAGTTTTTGTTGTTGTTTTATTGTTGGAGTTAAAATTGTGGTACTCATTTGTGAATGGCAGCTGATGATGAATAAAACAATGCAAATTATAATAATATAAATATTAAACTTAAGATCAATTCCCAGTTTATATAAGTGATCTATTTTGGGAATTTTTGTTAAAACTACACTCTTCAAAAACATGTTTATCATTCACTATGGCACAGAGTATGAAAATATTTTTAACAAATAAAAATAACTACCTCTTATCATAAAATATGTTCACACAAGATAAGAAACTAAAACTGAAGGCTGTACATCATGTTTTAAAATTTGGTGTGCTTTAAAAAATTTAGATATTGTTTGTTTAAGTTGAATTTATGTAAATTATATTATGTAATAAAAGATTTTTTAATGTAAAGATTGTACGTTTCATAGATAAAAAGTCCATCACACTAACAACCCATACACTAACATTAAATTAGATATTTAAAAACTCCATATAATAATGAAATTATTATCAACATCTTAAAAGAAGCAGGTGAAAGAATAGAAAAAAAAATTGTCAAAGTTATGTACCAAATGTTTAAATGGTAAAAATGTGCCAGATGAATTGGAAGAATACAGTATTAATATTTATATTTAAAAAAATGATAAAAGAAAATATTAAAAATTACTGACCTATCAGTTTTTTATTAGTTTTATACAAAATTTTTATCAAAATAATGGCAGTTTATCTACAGTAAATTTTGAATTTCACAAACCAAAAGAACAAATTGAATTTAAAAGTGGTTTTAGGACAATGGATCATATCCAAGTATTGAGAGAAGATATAGAAAAGTCTAATGATTATAAATTGGTATTATGCTTTGAATTTGATTCTATAAATATTTTTTCAGTGATTAAAGCATTGAATCATTAAAGTACAGACACAGATTGTTGTAATATTCTGAATAATATTTATAAAAATGCAACAATTGGATTATATAATGAACCTAAAAAGATTAATATTGAGAAGGGTGTTTGGCAGGGTGACTCCATATCTGTAAAACTTTTTACAGCAATTTTAGAAAAAGTATTTTTTAGATGATGTAGTTGTTTGTCAAATATTTTAGAGCTTCAGAAAATGTTGCAAGAGTTATCAGATAAAAATAAGAAAGTATGATTAAAGGTAAATGTTAAAAAAATTAAAGTAATCTTCAATTGATTTTCTCAAAAGAAGAAACTAAAAAATTGATAATAATAAGTTAGAAGTTAAAAACTACAAATACTTTGGTCAGATTATTACCACAGATAAAAACATTATGGATGAAATTAATCATAGATTAAAATTGGTGGGAGTGTTTTTGATAGCAATAACTTAATAGGAAATATGCCTATATATTTGAAAATAAAGGATTTTAATAAATTTGTGTTACCAGTTCTTACTTACAAATCTGAGACTTGGACACTTAATAGAAGAGTACTACAGAAATTTCAGACCACTCAACAAAGTAAGGGGAGAGATATGTTAAGAGTAAAGAAAAAATCAAAACTAAAATACATGGGTGAGAGAACAACAGGTGTTATTGACATAATTAAAAGAATTAAAAGACTTAAGTAAAATTAGGTTGGACATATTGCTAAAAGATATAGTAATAGATAGACAGTTAAAAAATATTAAACTGGATTCCAAAATATTGTAAAAGATCTAGAAAAAGATCATGTGTGTGATGAGCTGATGAAATAAGTAAGTTTGCTGGGTTGATTTGGAGAAGAGAAGCTAAAAATCAAAAAAGATGGATTGAATTGGGAGAAACCTATCAATAATGGTTGAATATATATATGTATGTATGTATGTGTAATTACAAACATTACATGGATTTATCTATTTTATGTGCAATAATACACAAACACACATTACTGGATATCCTGAGCAATATTCATCAAATTATTCTAATATCTAATATTTGGCAAAAACAGCCAGAAGAGAATTTCAGTCAAAATCAACAATACAGTTATATGCTTATGTATATGCACATGTATGAAAAGTGCCATAACCATGACCTAACATTAAAATTTACATAAAATTTTTTCATTGTAGCCAAAAAATTTTCAAGCAATCTCATGTAGTCAACTCACCTTTAACCATCCCAGTTAATATTTAATATTGTTCAGAAAATAGATATTTAACTTATTTCTATTTAAAATGTAAAAGTTCTGGAATAATAAAATGTCATTTGACTGATTATAATGCATAATTGTAATATGGTATAATTTTTATAATAGCATGAAAAGATAATGCACTTATGATCATAGAACTCTTTGATTTAACAACCAACATTAGGCTTTAGAAAATTTGAAAAGTAAAAAGTTTAGATTCAATTTTTTAAATAAATAATATAAATATAAATTATATGCACTGAAATGCAATCAAAGGAAACCTATAATTGAATAATGATAAAATAAAGACAGCTAGAGAGCTTTCTTCTAAGTCGCGTATCTTTTATAATTATAATATATATATATTGTAACCCCTCACACCTATCACCAACACTAACAATTACCCGGGGGCACCAATTCTATGGATCATAGAATAAAATATTTATTTAACTTTACCTAAATCTATTCATGAGGCTCTTAATTAAAACTTTCACCTAAAACTAACTCATCACCACATGAAAATCAGGGAGAAAACATCTCTAGCTTCATACACTTTTAATTCAATATATCAAATATAAAAGGAGGATTCAATCCACTCCTATCAAAAATACTCCAATACATGGATAAGAAAAGGAATATTCAATTCTATACACTGCAATACACTGGGTAACTACCCATATTAAATGTTCAACTAACAAACACACTAACTCAATCCCATAAAATATTATAAACATTGTAAACTTTATAGCATATAGCCACAAAATACTTTTCATTCAGTCATAGCAAAGAAATAATAATTCTCTCTTAAACAACTTTCTAATTCTTCAAATGATTGATCCTCTTTTCCTACTGAATCCGATTGATTTAAAATCATTTTCACTGGAAATTACATATAATTATAAATAAGTTTAATAATAGACACACACACGTATAAGCATGTAATATACAGACCATTTAAAATCGCAGTAAGCAAGGAATTACTGTTAAAATATTAATTATTACTGCTAGAATTAATAAAGAATAAAATATCTCATATCTGACAATATTTAGGACCTGGTAATGTTTACAGAACGATTGGAGAATAAAATACTAATTACTATGGACAAAGCAAGATGAATAATTTTTTTATAATATGATACATTACTATTGGCACAAATCTGTAGTTAAATTGAACCTAAATAAGTAATAATATTGTATGTTATAGAAAAAATAACTATTGAAAATAATTATTTTGTAATTTATAAAAAGAAATATATTCGGTAAGATTTAATATAATAATTATTTTTTTAAAAATAATTATTCACCCTTTTGAATGGACTCTTCCATTCGTTTATTATGTGCGTGGATCATTAACGCACATGACCAAACTTATCTTATTAAAATAATAACAATAATAAAAATAAAATTACCAGCATAATGTATTTTTCTATTATGCTATTTGAGACGTTCTTGGAGAAAAATATAATAATAATAATACATATAATAAACATATTTAAAATAATAAAACATTCCTTAACTAATACTAAAGCTATCTAAAATACCATTACATAAAATAAAGTTCTCTTCTTTTTTCTTTCCAAACGAAATGAAATGAAAGTTTATAAAAGTTTTTACATGACTTTCCTTGTCATGTTTTCAAATAGATAAGGAAAATAATTATACTGCACAAGACAAATATTAACACAGAATGGAACAATTCCTACAGGAGAAAACAACACAATATTATTTTTCTTTGTTGAATCCATATGTGCATATTCAATGTTTTAGTTATCAACTAATGAATTGCTATTGACATTGTAAACAATGAATTTCCTTAATTAAACAATATATTTCATGACGCAAGTAAAATAGAAGTTTGTATTTTATTCCTAGGATATACTTAACATTTAATTTCACAATCATAAAGCCATTCAGAAATATATGTAGTTATTCAATTAATACTATTTGTTTAGATAAACTCATTGGTAATATTAATACAGCAATGTCACATAACTTTATCCATTTATAATTTCATTCATCCTACTAGTCCAGAAGAACAAATAATTATTAAAGTACATTTAATGACATATTTAATCTTATATTTTTCTTTTTCAAAGGTAAAAAATATAAATAATTACGCCGCTATTCTAAGACATATGACAATAAAATTACATATTCCTTGTGTATATTGTAAATTTTGAGTTTTCTTTTATATTTGACATGAAATTTGTACATTAAAGTTCTGAGAACGTTCAATGACAGTTCACATTTTTCACACTCATAAATGAAGCACGTGGCAATTGTTCCCTTCATAGTATAATTAAAGCTTAAAAACTTAATTGTTATAAAATAAACAAATATTCTTTTATCCTTCCCTGTTAATTTTAAATTTAAATAAAACAATTTTACAGTCCTATTAAGCATTCCCATTTCTTAAATAATAATTTATCTTGAATAATAGAATATAACACTTACGTATACTTTAGCATAACGTTGGGACAATTTAAACGATCAGCTGGAGCAAAATTGACGTATCTTTTAGTGGTTTTTAAGTGCATATTTCGCAAACAAAATAATATAATTAAATTTTTAACTTGAACTCTGGAAGAGGAAAAGTAATTTCACTATTAAACTTTGCTAAATAAATTAGTTATATCTGTGCTTGGTTAGCTATAACTGCCCTCGTAAAAGTTCTATAATTGACTGACCTGACTGACTACTTAAAAGTAATAAGTATTTCTTTTATAAACTTTTTAATAATCATTACATCATATTGTTCCCTTCCAATTTTTTACGATGATGTCACATTACATCACCAGAAAAAAAAAATTGCCAATCGCTTCTCCCACTGGCAAATTTTCTTAATTATGCAAAAACTTTAGACAGTAAAAAAAAAATAGAGATGAAAAAAAAAATTTCGTCTTTTAAATAAATGAAAAAAAAAATATTGAACTAATAATTAAATGTGTTTTAAAGCAGTAGAATAAAATTAATGACAATTGTTTTAATAAATAAAATATTTTACAGTATTTGTCATTATATAATTCACCTGTCCATAATTTATTGATTTATTTAAAATGTAATTAAGTTAGTTTTTAATACTATTATTGATATAATTAGATATTTGAATGTAATGTGGAATATTTAATGACTTAATAAAACATGTGAATAAAAAATGAAGTTGGATAATGCATGAATATTCAGTAGTAATATACTATAGATATTACACTGATATTACTGAAATGACAATGTGAATGATGATGAGTGAAACATATTTTACTGTTTATGCTATAAATTTAAAATGTACAAAACAAATGGACTAGAAAATCATTCTAACAAAACTGAATACTGCTTTATGAACAAATAAAACAAGTAAGTATCAACTCAGACTGTACTGATTATGCATATAACAAGCCACCCCCTATTCTATTACTGATTATACCCCAAAACAGGACACTAAACATTTAAGAAATTTTCTAATTGTACCTACACTTATTATTGATTACAGTTTTAAGTCAAAAAAAAATTTTTTTAAAAATTTCACGTTATTTCTTTTTTTTTTTTAAAGAGGATTATATCAGATATCTGATATACTACTACACTACTACAATGACTATTTCTAGTACCAAACCAGAAGGTCACAATATATATGTATTTTCCTGAAGATTTTGATGATGGTATGTTTAGATGTGATAAATATATTGGACTATTCATCATCTATCAGCAAATGTTGAATGTATAGAAAAATTTAAACTTTATTTAAACTTTTCAAATACCAACAAGTTGTTAATAATGACACACAAATTGACAACAGAGGTTAGTAAATTACACAATGTATCAAGTAGTATTATTCTCCACTCTTCTTCAGGTTTTGTTGGTGTGATCAGTGACAATATTAACATAGGAGTCAAACATACACCTTTAGATTTTTGAATATTGAATTATAAGGCAATATTCTAGCAAACTGAGCTATTCTGTTAAAGATAACAGATGGTACAAATTTCATATATTTATATGTGAGGTTTGATTTAAGTCCTCCTGAGGCCTTCAATTTTTTTTAATACTTTTTTCTAAGAGCAAGGTAAATTAGAGGCTTCCATACATAATTGCCACTAGAAACATTGTTTAATTACTAACCTGTATTGTCTATTTGGGTATTTATTGTCTTGTTAGACAATAAAGTCAAATACTAATAAGTTTGTATTTGAGAAGTTTAAATAAAGATAATAATTTTCTATACATTCAACATTTACTTATAGATGATAAAAACAGTCCAACATATACATATGTTAATTGTAATATTCTCATGGATAAATTCCAGGAGATTCCATATAGTAAAAATATAATAGCTAAATAGCTGATGTTTCAGTACAATAATAAGTATTTTCCTCAGAGATTCCTCTTTTTCAAATCATAAGAATGTGTGTGGTGAGATTTAAAATCATTGTTTTTTCTTTGTTACTTTCTCTGCATTCTCAAATTCTATTGGTTGAGAAGTTTTAAATATTTTATCCTCCATAGCTTTTTCCAATTATTGTTAACTTTTTTCAATTCACACTTTTCATTTATGCTCTTAGGCCATTCAAAAATATCTATGTTGGAGGTGCTATAAATTTGCTGATTGCTGAACTAATCTGCCATTTATTTGTTATACTTTTATTGACTAGCTGCATTTGCATCTTACTTTCAAGTGAAGGATGATAATATGAATTGAGATAAGAACTATCTAATTTTACATGGAATTAGTTGAACTTTGTGAAATTAAAAGAAAATATAGAGAGACAATTTGAAAAATGGAGTGGTGATGAAGAGCCATTATAAATAAAAGCTGGAAGAAAAACATTGTGGATTTTGGTGTTATAATGGATTGAGTGACAAACCTAATTATTCAATTTAATGGAAGATACAAAAAGCAAATATTCAAATTTATGCTCCAACAAGTTCTCATTATAAAGAATTCACAACATAAGTATGAGTATAACAGGGCACTGGAAGACCCCTCCCATCCATCCATTTTTGCACAGCATAGAGCTATAATGGGCCACTATTGCATTCCAGATAATCTTTGGGTGATGTGAAGAGAGTGACATGAGTTAAGGAGAAAGATTAAGAAGTTTTATTTCATTGTTTTGGATGTTAATTCCATGAATAAAAGAGACATGTTCTATGCCCTTTCCAAGAAATGGCAAACTTGATTTGCATAATTTTGCATTTCTCACACTGAACATTCTGCACCACTATCGTTCATAGTTTGAAAATGATGGCTTCACACTTCGAAAATACTAAGCAAATAAATAAATATAAATATAATACTTTATTTGAGAATTATTGGTGTGTTATAACTAATTGTGTGAAATATTAGCATAAAATATTTGAGTATTACACACACACACACACACACATATATATATATATCAACACAGATTTGACATTTTTAATATTTATAAAGATGTATAAAATATATTTTAGGTTATATTAAACAACATTTTAAAACTGTCATAAAAGACTTTAATGCTAAAATTGGAAAATGATTGAAAAGTGCTGTGGTTAAATTTTGATTATGATAAAAAAAAATGAGACAGGACACAGACTTATAGAATTTACAGAAGAAAAAACTTGTATATAATGAAAAATGTTAAATGGAAATGAATATGGAAATATGGAAATGAAGGTAAAGCAGTATTGAATTATATTTTGATTAGCAAAAAATATGTATTTTAAGATTATGTTCTTAATAGATTTAACATGGGAAATGATCATTGATTAATGAGATGAAAGATATATGTTAATGCTAAAAAGTTGTAAACTCATATAAAAAAGATAGTATTAATAGTTAATATGTCTATCTTTCAGAAACATTCCAAAGAATTTAAATTAGACTTTATTAATTGTTTTAAAATATTGACAGACTTTGAAGTTAGCTGAAACTCAACTGAGATTAATAATACTTTATTAAGGACTACAACAAAAATAGTATGTACAAAAAAAAACAACAATTTATTAGTTAATTTTTAATTGAGACAGACAATATATATAGAAAAGAAGTAATTTAAAAATATTTTTAAATGTTCTATTAAAGAGACTAAAATATTTAGAATTACTGTAAAATAATATGAAAAAGAATTAATAATAAAAAAATAAAACCCGCGATTGATAAGAAAAGCTTTCAAAAATAAAAAGAATAAATGGAACTATTATAAAAAAAGAAACATCATAAAATGTATAATAAAAAACAAAACATTAATTAACCAATACAATTAAACATTAATTAACTAATACAATTACTATGTCATTTGAATTGCTAAGCATTCTAAATAAAGAGATGAAATATAATTAAATAATAATTTTGAATGGAAAAATGTTGCATTAATATTGATTTTTAAAATAAGTGATTAAAAAGATATTACAAATTGTAGACTTATCAATCTTCTGTCAGTTCTAAATAAAATCTTTATCAAGACAATTACATTTGTTTAAAGTAAACTTTGGATTCCAATTAATGAAATGAAGACGCTGGATTTAAAAGTAGTTTTAATACAAGGGATTATGTTCAAGTAATGAGAGAAGCTACAAAAACAACCAATAAATAAGAATTGCCATTGTGTTTTGAATTTATAAATAATACAACATTTAATTTTATAAGTATTTTCACAGTGATTAAATGTTTGGACAATCAAGATATAGATCCAGAATATGAACATATTCTGAAAAATATTTGTCAAAATATAACAGCAATGATTAGATTAAATAGTGACATTAAATCGTTTAACATCAATAAGGGTGTACAACAGAGTGATTCCATATCTCTAAATAAATAGTTTCACTAGAATTTGTTTTGAAAGCAAACATGCTTAATTTTTTAATTTAAACAGTAAAAAGCATTAAAGGCATAGACTGATATTATTCATACCTTCTAGATAATGATGCTAATAGTATATTATTTCTGCTAACTTCATAATTCTATCATATTACGATAAGTAGTAAATTTTAAAATACAAGGAAATGATTTAATATGATTCCAGATACTTTTTTAATGTTGTGTAAGCCATTATGAAATGCAAGAAATCTTTGCTGCAAAGATGGCTCTTATATTAATATGAAAAATTGTTTCCATTATATTGTTCAAGCTCTTTATACATTGCATGCATGTATATAAAAAATTAACATAACCTCCAAATATTTTATTAGACACAAAAAGCCTTGAGCATTTTTCTGGGGAGAAACAATGAAAAAGAGGACCTACTTACCAGACCAGTTAAATGCAGAAAGTTGAAGGTTCATAGTTTTGCTCTCTAATTAAGAATGGCTAGATACTTATTAAGCAACCAATAAGTAAATGGCTGGCTTTTTAATTAGAGACCAAATTTTTTTAAAAAGCATCTACTATTGCTTGAAATCTGAAAAATTGCTCATATATTTATATATAGTAAATATAAATCAAATTCAAGCTTGCTGTTAGTGTATTTTAAATAAATATTACAAAAATTATAAAAAGGAGTAAATGATGACAAGATTAATTCTAATTAATTAATTAAAAAAATAAGTGATGAAAGATAGTGATGGAAAAATTTTAAAAAGTCTTAATACAAAAAAAAAAGGGGAAATGTTAAATTTTTTACTATATATAGAATATAAGTTTTTGTAATACTTTACATAATATTCACATTTTGAATGTCATTATTCTATATTAAAATTACATAGGTTTTTTTTCCTCTCTACATATACATACATGTTATAACAAAAATATAATAGTTTTTTTAATATAAACACACACATAATATATATTTGTATGTATGCTCGCTTTTGACTTATTTATATTGGTTAGCAAGCAATCACATTATGAGTTAAACTAATTATTTGTTTATGGTTGTACTCGTAATCAAATGATTTTATTCAAAACATTTTATGATTGAATGGTTTATTTGTTGTGGAAGTATATATTAGTTTAGAATTATAAGAAAGAATATATATACACACACATGAAAATATAAGAACATGTAAAGATGTGTCTTCAAAACATTATGCATATTCAATAAATTTTAATTATAGAGAAATATATTAATAAAATGTTTATATATTGATTCTATTCAATTTTACTTTATATATACACATATAAATATGCATGTATGCAAATACTAAAGTAGAATGTAATGGTGTCTTTATTTAGACTCATTTTATGTGAATAGAATGATAAATTTAAAGAGAAAAAAAAAGCGCTTTTTCACATTCACGGTGGAAAAAATATTTTTTCAACCAAATCATTGACTGTGTTATTTAGTGAGTCAAAATATTTGAATACTAATTTAATCTTATTTTTATTTCTACGCAAGATCTCAAACGTTTATGATTAATATCCTAATGAGTGATTTGTTCTCCAGTTCGCTCTACAAAATAATTTGAGCATCAATTGCACTTTATTAAATAAATCAAATTTTCACTTTTACATTTGAGATTGTCGAGGGTATTTAAACTTGTTGAAGGGAGGGGCAACTGTTTGGATTATTTTTACAATTATAATGTATGTGAAATGTAAGATATATTTTATCTGCACATGTAAAGCAATCTTATTTACATCTTGAATAATAACAAGTTTAATGACCTATGTAGAGTTAAGAAGTAAACTCTTAGTTTTAAAGATTCCAGGATCAATTTTCAACTGAGCAATATAATTAAAAAAATAGCTCAGGTTAATTGAATAAAACTATTATATACACATTGATTATTACAGTGTTTGAATGCCACATGACCTCCTGAGCAATTTATTTTATTAAATTTGATTTTGATTAGTCTATCACTTTGTTAGACAACATTAGGTGGATTGGCAAAATAGCTGTAAGTAATTTGAGTAACTTAATAAGTTAAAATATTTTTGTATTATATAATTAACATTGTGGGTTTCGAATTCAAACTTTCACATGATCTACAACACAGTGCCATCTTATATTGTTAACCCATCTGATCACACACATGTTGAAAGGATAAATAATCACCAATATACATATTTCGTGCTAAACCAGCAATCATCAGCTGGTCCAGATTACCATATCAAAACATAGATACAATCAGTACTCAGCTTTATATTAAGATAGCCAATCTTCATACTTTAATGGAGAGGCTTTAAACTATTCCAACCCACAACTCTTCAGCCTTCCACTTCATTGAAATCTGATGATGGAATGTTTAAAGCCCACATTAGATCAGGTAGGTCAGCAATTTAAGGTGGCACTTAGAGTTGTAGGTCATGTAAAAGTCTGAGTTCGAATTCTGCATATATTACAAATATAAATGCATGTGTAAGCCTATACAATGTAATAATTAACATTGTGTAAATCTGTTAACTGCTTTTCCTTTTATATAAAAATGTTTTTTTCTTCTTATATTCGTCTTGTTCCCATTCATATTTCTATAAATAAAAATATGTTAAATGTTCTTTGCTAATTTATTATTTACTTAAAATATAAGATGTTATATAATAGTCAAATTCTGAATTGTGGCAATAACAATATCAGGCTCACAGAACTGGTGGATATACTTAAAATGCATTCGTTCATATTGATGTTATAAGATATTACTCTATAATATATATATATATATATATATATATATATATATATATCATATATTAATATATATATATATATATATATATATATATATATATATATTAATGGGTGAAGTTTATATAAAATCAATTAAATTCCTGTCTGACTATAATATACTTGTGTATGTGCTTATTATTGAGTAAAAAGCAAACATATTGATGAAAAAATAAACATTTTATTAATAATAAGTTTTTTAAAAACGAAAATGATTATAAATTTTCAATAAGGATACCAAGTTCTCCATACAGTTCTCCATACAGTAATGCCATCAAGTGCAAACCTTCATAATCAATGGATGCAGGAAGGTTTGTGCACAAACTCCCTATCTAGTACCTACTCATCCAACATCTCCAGACTAGTTTATATCTTACAGATTTCATCAGTAAGGAGCCTTGGATTTGAGAGCACTGCACCTAGATCTTAGAGTCTAATGCAACCCTGCAGTGGTAACCTTTTATCTATTTGGTTAATTATACAGCTAGGAACCCAAATTGAAAACACTAATATTTTCACCCAAGCTCATTTGCTTGTATAGTCATAAAGATCTGAACTCAGTTCAGCATCTACACATTTTGGTATCTTTAGTTTTTTAAAACATGGTCACCATTATCCTATGAGCAGGATATTTAAAACTATCAAAACAACTGATAATCATTTCATATGCTTATACACACTGTTAATAAGAGTACCAATCTTTCAATACAGTAGTGTCACCAAGTGCAAACCTTCATAATGAACGGATGCATGAAGGTTTGTGCATAAAATCACTATTTTGTGCATACTCATTGACATCCACAGACTCGTTTAAAGCTTGCAGCTTTTATCAGTGAGGAACCTTGAATATGAGAGCACTGCACTTAGATCTTAGGATCTAATGCAACCCCCAACAAACACCTTTTTACCTATTTGGTTTTAATTATAAAGCTCTCAAATTCAAGGTTCCTTGCTGATGAAAACCACAAGTTAGAAACTACTCGGGTATTTTAGTTAAGTAGCAATTAGGTAGGGATTTATGCACAAATCTTCCTGCATTCATTAATTATGAAGGCTTGTGCTTGGGTGAAACTACTGTATAGAGAATTTGGTACTTATTAACAACATATGCAAGCATATAAAATGATAATTATGTAATGTTTTGATGGTGTTATGCTTATCCTGCCCATAGGATAATGATGATTGTGGTTTTTGAAAAGACACTAAGATGTATAGATGCTGAACTGAGTTCAGATCTATATAATTCTACAAGTGAATGAGCTTGCATTGAAAATATTATGGTGTTTTATCTTGGGATCCTAGCTTTATAGTTAACCAAATAGATAAAAGATGGCTTCTGGGGGGTTGCATAGATCTTAAGATCTAGATGCAGCGATATCAAATCCAAGGCTCCTCACTGATGAAAGCCACAAGGTAGAAACTTGTCCGGGGATGTTGGATGAGTATGCACCCTAGATAGGAATTTTATGCAGAAATCTTCCTACATCCATTAATTATGAAGGCTTACACTTGCTCACTCTACTATATAGAGAGTTTGGTATTCTTATTAGTAGCATGTTTAAGCATATGAAATAGTGATCATGTGATTATAATTTTTTATCTATCCAGAATTTATTTACATGTGTGCTTGTTAATTATAAAGAGTATCATATTTAGTAATCCTGTATTTCATCTTTTATACTTTGAAATAAATTAAAAAATAATATGTAGTTAATATCTTTGGAGCTTGACATAGCTAATAAAGAAGACTACTTTGAAACTAATATTTTGAGATTTGCATTGTCGTAGTTCACAACTCAGAATTGTATCTATTATATAATATCTCATATTTTAATCAAATTACGACCTAATGGACTCAATTATAGTAATATAAAATAGAGCTTTGTAGAATATTAATTATGGTATCAAATAACGTATTGATGTATCTCAAGTTAGTATTGTTTAAATGTTACATGGGTAACAAAGTTCCAAATCAAGTAGAGAAAAAAATAAAAAAACATTTTTGACTGCTTGATTTGAAAGTTTATAATCCAGATAGTTGTAATATTTGCATTATGTAATCAGCTAGAAAGCGGTTTCCAAGATTATCATCAAAAGAATTCGTAATTAAAGTTATCCTGAGAATATAAAGTATAAAGTTGAGTGATAAAAAGCCGTTGAAACATTTTAACTAATTTAGCTTCACTCTTGTGGTTTACCTCGCTCTAAGTTATTGACTAGTTAAAATCTTAGTGGCAGTTAAAATTTGATTTACCAGTTTCTATTTTTCATCTGCTTAGTTTGAAACTTTGAAATCAAGGTAGCGCTGAAAAAAATTAAAATTTTAGATAGTTGATATAAATAATAATAATAGCATTGTGCTTATTCTAATATATAAATATATACAATAAAAGTGCGATAGGTTCTTATTTAATGCCACACAGATTTGGACGGCATTTGTAATAGAATAAAACTGCGTCATGAATGGATGAGAAAAATAATCTTGGTATGCTCTACGAATTTGATAACCATTTGTAACTGAATGAAAACAATAAGGATATAAAACAAAGATTTTATTATAAACTGCCAACTTAAGATACCAATTGTAACAAGGTAAAGTATTACCCAATAATTGATGGCCAATGGAAATTGAATAAAATAAAAATGTTATTGAAAATAAAAATAAAGATAATGCTAATAGAACAATATTGTCTCATAAATAACAATACGCCCTAGCTGGATAAACCAATTGCAATGGGATAAAATGACTAATATTAGTAAAGGGGAGCTTTGTTATCTTACAGATTTATGTACATTAATCTATTCTTAATAAAATGGATCAATTTTTCACTTTAAAAACTTTATAAATTTACAACATCAGATTATAATAGAATAAAATGTCTACAATACAAAACTATAATAAAATGCAATACATAAGATGGATTCATCTAACATACCTCATCACTTATGTCAACTTATAATAATATAAAATGAAAGTCAATACCTAAAATATTACAATTAACAATATCCAATCATGATGACATGAAATATATGAAAGATTTTTATTTGACATTTATACAAATATGGTTAACAAATCACAATAAATTGTTCTTCAAATCAATAAAGCTAAATTATTAAACTCTAAATTATAATTACTCTCATATGTATAATATTTTTAATACTCTATTATAATCAAATAATAACATTAAAAACTTAATATTTAAATTAAGTCTACAATCTGTACTGATGAGCTTTAAATCTAAGCAAAGTAAATGATTGTATCTAATAGAATTCAAATATCCATTTCGAAGTTTACAATCACCAATTTTATGATATCATAAGATTATCATTTTACTAGCTAAATATGAAGCTACTATAACATACATTCAATAAATAATAATTTAAAAAGAATATACAAGTATTTAATTATAATCATCTTTGTATACCCTAAATAATTAATATATTTATACTTTATAAAAAGAATTAGCTTAGATATAGGTTTTTTTTTATTCAAAATAACTATTGTATATAACTGATAAAATAATTATGATGATCTTTTAATTAATTATTAAACATCAAGCAATACCAAATTAATTTATTTATTATTATATAAAAATGTACATCTAACTCAAATAATAATACACTGGATTTACTATAAAAAAAACCCTAATAATGCATACACTTACCAATCCAATTGTTTAATTTTTGGACTATTTTATGATTATTTATTATAAACTATATGGAAAATAACTATATGCAAAAACATATACAAGATACAATTAAAATCTGAATATAGTCAAGGGTTGTTAGCCAAAAGGTCAACGCAGCCACCTTGTAAGCAAGCAGTTGGTTGCAGACAATTGTTGTGGGTTCACCTTTTGGCCAATGCTATGACATATGGAGAAAAAAAATCTGAATATAGTTTGCAATTTTTGCCTAGGTACTTTAGTCAGATTTAAAGCATATCTCATATATGTTTTTGCATATAGTTATTTTTCATATTACATTTAGTCAAGATATTGGTGCCAACATTTTCAACATTATAAACTATATGATGTAAATTCTTATATGACCACTATATATCAAAATTTTATTAGCCAATAGGTATGCATTGTTAATTCAATGACAACTAAAGCAAGTTTATTTGTTTAAATAAAATAAAAATTTATTAACAATAATTATATTTTAAAAAATAATGACAGACAATAAATGTTTATGACATACACTGAAATTAAATATCATGAATGATATTTGTGCATAAATTAATATTAATAAAATAGGTGTTTATACATCAAAAATTCACCTATATAATATTTAATATATGATATATAAAATTTATGTGAAACGAAAATGATACAACACATGTACAGTACTTAAAATACAAGAAAGTAAATGACACTTCTATACTCTACATAATAAAGTAATCAATTAATATAAAATATAATAATCATAAATTTGTTTATGTATCCACCTTATTTTCCAAATAAAATATCAATGAGTAATTGTTACAATACAATTCTTTCAGATTTCCACTACTTATAATAGATATATCCAAAAGTAATTTGCCACCAACAAATAACCATATAATATTTTAAAATTGAAGTTTTAACTATTAAAAAATAGGCTATAAATGTAAATTTGAACTATTTTTAACTTTATTTTATTTTACATGTATAAAATAAACAATCAACTAACTAAGATGTAGTAATAAATTATATTTATAAATATTATATAAATAGATACATAAATAAAACAAATATTAACATATGACCTGATCACTGTCCTTCTATATGGCACTTTGAAATAACACAATAATTCCAATGTCTATTCTGTAAGCTGTAATTTAATGATATTTACTAATCCAAACAAAGTAAAAGTATCCTAAACAATTATCCAAAACAATGCATATTTATTAAATTCTAATATTCTTGAAGTATTGAATTTTTATCCTTTGTTTAGCAAATATTTAATATCATAATGGCATCATGAATAAGTAGATGTCAGATTCCATTTATTACAATATGGTGTAAAAATAAATTGGTTTAAATCTTATGTCAAAATACTCCATTGATATTATAAAATTATATCTGCAAATAGGAACAATTTTTATATACAGCAGTATGTTGTTTGTTTTTATATTTCATTATTAAAACATTTTGTTCCCATGAGATAATTATTTTCAGTAGGGAAATACCAAGCTGAATTTGAATGCTATAAATTATTTTCTTATTTTAACAAATTTTTGATAATCCTGCCAGTTTCCTGACAAATAAAATCTTTTATACTCCATTGTTTTTGTGGTTCTTATGCAAATACTTTCAAAATAAATATAAAAAAAATTATATAAAAGAACTTAAATTTGCTTTTATGAAAATCAGTAAGTTAGAGAATAAGCTCTAATCATTCAGTCTTATTTATAACTTGTTACAATTGATATCACTTTTGTATCAAAAACTAAGGCTGTGCTTTTGATTTATTCTAATATCAAAACAACATTTCATGTTTAAAATCTTTTTACAATAGTAATAATAAAAGAAAAAAATTAAAATTATTACATATAACAAAAATATTCACACATAAGATATTAAATATTCATGTATATTGTTTATAATCCATTACTTATAAATGCAATAAATAAAACACATACAATAAAGCAACAATAATAATTTATAAAAATCATAAACTATATTATTTATGTATGCATTTTAAATGAATAAAATTAATCTATAATTTTATGTTGCAATAATAATAACACATTTCTTGTTACAATATTTTGTTGTCATAACAACCTATTTCAATGCTCTTAGGCTAATACATTGCCTATTAAAGCTAACTAAAAATAATATTAAAAAAATTTTATACTTGATATTCCACTACATACTAACCCCAAATTTCATTTGGCATTATATATATATATATATATATATATATATATATATATATATATATATATATATATATATATATATATATATATATATATATATATTATAAACTTTTGATTGGTTATCCATGAGAAGAATGGCATATAAAATGTAAAGTATAGCTCCAAAATTTTAAATTTATGAAATAAGATAATAGTAATTATTTAAACTTAAAAATATATACAATTAAAAAAAGAAGTCTGTAGAGATGTTATAATTATTGTTATTTAAAATCATTTGTAGTATAACCCATTATATAATTTTAATATACTAGTTGTAAATCTAAATAAAAATCATTATGTAAAAATTTGATTTTAATTTATTTTATTGCAATGTTTCTTTAAAAGTTAAAAACATAAAATTACCATCAAGGAAAAAAGGAACAATTATTGATTACAAATTATTGAAATAATAATATATTTTAAGTATAAATATTTATTAGTAAACTTTATATTAAATTCAATTAATAATATCATATATTAAAAATATAATGAGAATGAAAATTTTAGTCTTAAAGAAATGATTTAAATTAATTTCATTGTGAAATATTTATTGATTTTAATTACTTTAAATAGAAACAGAAAAATCTTCAATTTAAAAGTTGTACAAGTTGATTTGGGACATTGACCAATGAGAGTTTAGTAAGTAGTTTCCTGACCTCACTTTATCCCAGGGTTTTTTTTTTTAAATTTATAGCAGCAGACAATCGGTGAGAGAGATTCAAGAAAAATTATAAAGTAGATGACAGCCTCAATTTATTTTTTTTCCATAAAAAATTTTAAAAATTAAAATATTTAAAGTCTTAAGCAGTAAAAATTGTATTCAAAAAGCTATCTAAGGAGATAAAATATTCTAAAGTAATTATTAACTCTTTGGAGTAAGTTAAATTAATCTTCATTGTCAGCTAACTGCCAATCCTGATCATCCACTTACAGCAGAAATAATACCCAAGGAGTTGAAAAAAATCAAAGTTATTGTTTTAATTTTGTTTAAGATAACTATGAGAAAGGAAAGACAATGACATTGCTTCAAAGAGAAACTTAACTGCATTCATGTAAGAAAGCATTTGTTTGTCTATGTTATGTGTTTTGTTAATTATAGATTAAAAAGGAGAAACCAATCCAAAATTTCCTAGAAAGAAAATTGTAAAGCCTATAAAGATACTTTATTGAATGTTAAAAATAATTAAATATATTGAAAGTGATAAGTTTAAGAAAACTAGTCTTTGTTTGAATTGAACCATTGCTTTTTTTAAAAATAGTTTACAAAATTTAGGAGAAAAAAAATCAGGCATCTACTTAATAATGAGAAAAAAATTGAATTAAGATTTCTTATATGCAAGGAAAAGATGAACTTTTATTATAAGACTTTAAGAATGAAACATTAAATGGGAAAGGATAAGTTAAAAATCTGTGTAACTTGTAATATGAGATGATAGTCATAAAAGTGATATACTTCAAGCCAGAAAATTAAACAAATTTATCAGATATATGTTTAAAATTTTCCAAGTCTAATAAATAACAGAAGGAAAGAAATACATAAGTAAACTTATTGATATCTTTATTAAACCTGTTTTAAAGTGTACATTAAAAAATAATGTGTAGGTAGATCTTTTAAGATTTATAAAATGCTTTCATACTGTATTTTCTTTAGGAGCAGAATTATGCATATAGAACTATAAACTAGCCAGGAAGAATGCATCCAATTCAGAAATTTTGTCCCATTAATTGTGCTTGTGGGTCTAATGTTTTGTTTATTATGCATGTATTTTAGCAATATGAAGAGAGGATAAACACCCAAATGCATGAGGAATGGCAAAAGTCTACAGGGTAACCATGGTAATGTTAAAGTAAAAAAAAACTTTTTTTTAAAATGAATTTTAAAGAAAAAAAAGCAAGGTGAAAAGGATTTCAATTTTAAATTTTTTAGTAATAATTTTTTTGTTTGATATGAAGTACAAATGCAAAATATTTTCATAGTAGTGATTTAAAAAAGTTATGTTTGCAATCTAGTATATAATGTTAAAAGTATGCTTAAATATAGGAAGAGTGTGTGTGTATGCGTGTGGGGGGGGAGTAGTATAATGTTTAAGATGTATATTCTGAGCCAGTATAAATTTTTAGAAAATCAAATATGATAACATACATTAAAAGGTATCTCAAAGTTATTATTGTTAAATGTACTTAACAAAGAAAAATGAATTAGTAATCATAAATAAAATCTAATAGGATTCTTGAAAAATTATAATAAATATATTATAAAATGTAATATTTATGAGAGCAAGAACAAGTAAAAGTGGATGTAAAACTATATCATGATCTCATTTATTAAAAAAAAAAAAGAAAACATCCAATTATTATTATTAATAATAATAATAATAATAATAATAATAATAATAATAATAATAATAATAATAATAATAATAATAATAATAATAATAATAATAATAATAATAATAATAATAATAATAATAATAATAATAATAATAATAATAATAATAATAATAATAATAATAATAATAATAATAATAATAATAATAATAATAATAATAATAATAATAATAATAATAATAATGATGATGAATTATTTCTTTTGTGACATGATGGCAAATATAGGTAGGAAAATATTTCATGAGATGATTATATTATATTATTGGTATAGAATTAGTAGAATATTAGATACTAAATACACTGCAGGAGAAGGTGAGTTAAAATTCTGGGATAGAATATATATTAAATAGTGTTCTGAAGAAATCTTTGTGATAATCAGATAGTTATTAGGAAAAGATAGGAGGATTTTAGGCAAAGAAATGATTATGGTCCATACCATAAGTGCTTATTAAAGAAGCCAGGATAGAATTGGGATAAGTTCATTAAAAAAATGATTACCTACCAAAATATGACACATTATAAATAAAGGAAACCTCCATTTCTCCATTAGGATATTAATTAATAAAATCAGTAACTTATCTCTCTAAAGTTATAGTAAATACAAATATAATGTGCATTGAAGGTAGATATGATATTTTAAAGGAGTGTATGAGTTTTCTTTTTAAGCCTGGATAGAGTGGTCTGTAGATAGTAGAATCATGTATAGAACAAAGGTCTTATATAGTTGGATAAAACTTGAATAAATGACCAAATACATAAGAACAACTGAGATCTAAGATCAATATAAAATTTGGGTATGAGAAAGAGAATGAATGGATTAAAGGAATTTCATCATATGATAAAGAATCCTAACTTTATTATGATGATCCCTGTAAAAAATATTAGTCAGCATTATCAAATGGAGAGCATATAATAGAAATTAGGAATATGTTAAAAGTCACATCCTGAGTTTGTAATCTAATTGAAAAATATATTATATCATAAATTTAAAATAATATTTTATTTCAGAATGCAAGTTTTTGACAAATATGTTTTAAGGTCTGTGGTTCAGAAGGATTTGATCACAGCAAGTGATGGATGATTAATTATGAAAATAATGGCATAATAAAGCTTTGAATATAACAAACTAAGTATTGTAGAGTAATTTTTATTGGTATAAGTATGAGAACCAATTATAGGAAAGTTGATTAAGTTATAGAAAGAAGATTAATGAGTAGATAGGCAGTGTTGATATTCATGTGTAATTATTATTAAAGTTAGATTAATTTTTTTTATAGGAAACTAATTGTAGTTTGTAACAGTAAATGATTTTGAAATGATTGGATCCGACTAAAATCCCTTTTTCAATTTAACTATTTCACTATTAATCAAATTAATCATAATATTTTGTCAAATAGAATACTTACAATCCCTGAAATAGTCATAGGGTAGCATTATTTAGTTTAAGTTAAGGTAATTGTGTTAATGTTATTAATTTAAATTTCTTAAATTATAGAAGGGTAGTTTAAATCCTTATTAAAGATAGAATATTAGGTTAGTCATTGTTTGTTGTTGGACTTTTCCCAATAATTATAATAGAATAGTAGCAGGAGAGCTTTCACAATCATAATGCCATTGTGGAGTGTGATCTATACTTTCCAATGTTAAAATTTCTCTGTTGTACCTGTCCTTTAAGTCTATTCTATAAATTTTATGTGTAGCAAATTTCAAGCCCCATAAAGGTTCTTATACTTTATGGTTGTGATACTATATTGTTTAGTATTTAGCTACTATAGTAGAGAATAAAAGAGTAAGTAATGTAGAGATGATTAGAAGAACCGGATAGGAATGTATGAATATTCTTGATTGTTTCAGTGATGTGTTTACATTTCTTTCCACAACATTAATGCAAATTGATTGAGTAATGTTATGTGTAAATAATGAAATTATATTTGTTTATATGTGTGTATATTCATTAAAATAAATACATTTTAAACCTTTTAAAAAAAAAGGAATGACAGCAGTTACTAAATAATACAGATTACAAAAATAAAATATATGATCAAATTAAGATATTAAAACTAACACAGGATGACAACTTTAATATTAAGATTGATAGAGATAAATTTATCAATAATGTGCTTTGAAAATTTAAAGACAAAGGTATCATCTGAATATTACAAGATTTATCCTTCTGCTACTAGACCTCCTCGAATGTTTGCCAATTCTAAACTATGGAAACCAAGTAAACCATTAAGATTGATGATGAATTTTGGTGGAGTGCATTATTTTAAAGCAGCCAAATTGATAAATCAATTACTTATAGATTACCTTAATTTTGGCTCATATACTACTATCAATTCTTCTCTCCAATTTATTTCTAAAATCAAAAACATTCCACTTATGAATACATCCACTATGGTGGCTACAATGGATGTGAAAGAATTATATGGATCCATTAATAGAAAAGTATCCATCCAAACAGTGTATAAAGAACTTTTGCCAACAAATTGTCCAATGAAAGAGTTAAATTTATTTTTGCTTTCTTTTCTTGACTTGAATTGCACATTTTTACACTCTTTGAGAACAAATGATATACTATGAAAGATGGACAGCCAATGGGCTTACCTGTCAGTGGCATTTTATCGAGTGTCTACTTAAATAAATTTGAGCATTCTATAATACCAAAGTATTATAATACTATCCAAGACTTTACATATATTCATTATGTAGATGATATATTTATTATTGCCTCTATTGATAATATTTTAAATATACGACAAGAACTTTAAAATTTATCTAATCTATCACTTAGCGTGAAAATAATAACAAAGAAATCAAATATCTTGACCATTTATTATCATGAAAATAATAAAATGATAGATTACAAAATGATAATAAAGCCTTTTGAAATTAGAAGCTGCATTCACCCTAAATCTAATTCACCTGCATCACACAAATTTGCTGGTTTAAATACTTTCTTATTTAGAAGTTTGCATCTCTGCAAATAAGAAGCAGATAGTAAAGAAAATATAAATAACTTCATTAAAGATTTAATGGCAGCAGGTTTTAAATTTAAGTTATTAAAAATAAAATTACAAAATTCCATATTGTACCACATATTAATCTTCCTATAATTACTATTCCTTACATTTCCAAAATATCTAACAAACTAACCAAAGCATTAATCAATAATTTTAATATAGCATTCAGAACTCTACCTAATTCTAACAGATTGATCATCAACTCAAAAGATCATATTGATTGATCATTCATCCTACATATAGTATATTCCATATCATGCCCTCAAGAAGGGTGCCAAGCTGTTTATTATAATGAAATCAAAGCTACTATCAATACTAGATTTGTTCAACACATATATATATATATTTGCAATAGAGCTCAGAAGAACAATAATATATCTTCTGTATTTTTTGAGCATGCCATGAAATCTGGACACAATTTTATACCTGCTAATCCTTTAATTTTATGCACAAAATCTAATGATCATAAGAGAAAAATAAAAGAAGCATTCTACATTAATGGAAATATTAATACTATAAATAGAAAAGACACTTGCTTTGATATATTGAAGAAATGGGTCATGTAACACATGCTATTAAATATCTTTGCATATATTTTACTATATATTTTGAAGAAGTCTATGATTATGAGGCATGGATCCTCAAAAATGTTCAGCCTATTTGTATTATAATTTATTAATTACTTCGTTATCAAAACTTTAATTATAAGTTTTTATTTATATATAATGGGAAGTAAACTAATTTGTTTAATATTAGAAATGCATATATACATAACAATAGATTTTAATTGATATTTTATTGATATAATTACAATTTCTTAACTCAGTTTTTATACGATACTATCATTTTATTAGCCAGGAGTTTAAACCATCAAACATCACATGACACCATTCTTTATGCTTACACAAGCTGTTTTTCACAGAGGCAAAACTCTCCATATAGTTGTGTGACTCAGTGCAAGCCAGAGTAATTATTGGGTACAGGAAAGTTTGTAAATAAAATCCCTATCTAGTGCCTATTTATCTAATATGCCCAGACTAGTTTCTAGCTTGTGGCTTTCATTAGTGAAGAGTCTTAGGTGTAATTCTCTTAGAGCCAAGGCTCTTCATTAATGAAAGCCATAAGATAGAAGCTAGTCTGGGTATATTGGATGAGTAAGCACTAGATAAAGATTTTATGCATGAATCTTTCTGCATCCATTAATTATTTTGGCTTGCACTAAGTGGTGCTACTGTATGGAGAGTTTTGCTTCTGTGATAGTCAGGAGTTTATCAGATGAGAAACTTTGCTAAACTGTGGAGACATATGGTTTTTATGCATATGAATGTTACTTATAGGATAACCATGAAAAAAATTATATCCATCTATTATATTTTAGCTATGCATACTGCATTTTTAATGTATTTATATTCTCAAAGAGTTTGAAAATTTCTAAAATTATTTTATAAAATTTTAATATCACTATATTTATGTGTGCATATAATATACTTGTGTAAAACAAAGCTATGATATGTATTCAGTATTACAAAAAAACATATTCTATAGTCAGAAAAAATTAAAAGAAACAAACAAAACAATGAGAGATATGCAAGAAAAAATGTGCCTTGTAATAAGTTGATCCTTAACCTAAGCTGATAAGTGCAGTGATTTCTAAATAGCAAATTAGGAAATAATTATTTAGGCTTTTTTTTTTTACACGTTCATTTATTAAGGGATAAAACAATGTTTGACCATTTCGATAATAGGTACATCTCAATAGTTTCATTTAATTATTCACTCTGAATTTTATTTTTATTTCCTCAGTCAGAGATCTTATGTTCATCAGCTAACTATTATTGTCACTATTCCAAGTGCTCAGGGCGAGAACAGATAATTAATAGTTATGCTGATTTTAAAAATAAGTCTCACTTTCTAATAGCCAGGAAGTAAACTTGATACGTAGTAAACCTTTTTAAAGTTTTTTTTTAATAGTAGACTGTCACTTTCTATAAAAACTAATGTGAATTGATTCTTAATTAATGTAATTATATTATTTTCATTCACTTTACATTTGCCACTTCTGGAAATATTTTATTTACTCAAGGCTGACTTACTAGCTAAGATATAATCTGCCCTGAGAAAACTTTAGGATTATTAAAAAGAAAAAAAAGATTTATATGAACAATTTATAATAATTAAAACAAAATTAAATTTACTTAAATTTTGAATTTTTGAGTTTATGTGTACAAAACTTTAGTTTGCAAAAGCATGAATATTTGTTTTTTGTTTTTTTATAAAGTATATGTGATTTAAATTTGTGTGTGTTTGTGAATATATAAGTAAATAATATAATTGATAGCCTAACCACCTATTAAGAAGACCACAATCTTGAATTCAGGCCTAGTATAAATTTAGTATATATTTAAAAAAAAAACAATTGAATTTTTGCAAATAATTTAAGATTTATGTTTTAGATATCAGGTTATTATCTAATCCAGATATTTCATTTATTGGTAAGTTAAGAGAAATCTAATTATTATTTACTAGAGGGTAAATAAAATTAAAAAAACATAAAACCTTACTTTGAAGTGTAATGTCTTCCTTTCAACTCTTCTTCAGTAGAGGAATGCTGGTAGAATTATTTAAGACTATTGAGCTTTTATGTATATGTATATTTTTGTATACATGATATGCAGATATTATAAATATTGATTTTGTATTTGAGTCATTAGGAAAAATTGCAATGAAAATTCTAAAACAGATTTATAAATGCAGAGATATATCGTTACAAATGAATATTAAAAATATCTTATGTTATGATGTTTTTGTAATTCTATGAATGGGGAAGTTAGTTTATTGAAAAAGAATTTTAAAATATTAATGCTTTTAAGTTATATTTTAGTGAAGACTATTGAAAGTTCTATAGACGCCAAAAATACATGAAGAAATTATTATTCATCTGTAATTGAAAGATTGAATGATAATGCTAAAATTATCACAAGACAGCCTAATTCATTAGAAAAGATGGTAAAAGATTATGACTCAAAGTGGGGTGGAAGAATATGTATTTGAACAGCTGGAAAAATAACAGATGATAAGTGATTCTGAAAAATATTACTCATAGCATTAACATTTAAATAACATGTTCATATAAAACATCTATTATTGGAAGGGAAGTTATTCTATAGTAGAAATATATAGTGACATCATAAGAATTAAACTAAGAATTAAATAAAGGACAGAAAAACAAAGAAGGACAGAAAAATAAAGAATATCATAAAATAAATAAAACACTTGCATTACCTACTGTTATTTTAAATAATCAGTATTTACCAAATAATATTAGGGTGATGATGATGATGATGATGATAATAATAATAATAATAATAATAATAATAATAATAATAATAATAATAATAATAATAATAATAATAATAATAATAATAATAATAATATCACAGCTCCAATTGCACCTGCAACCACTTGCCATCAAAAACATACAATCACAAGCCAACAATCCAAGGTTTACATTGATCTAACACCATCTAATTGGATATTACTTGCACCATGCATATCAATCTTTAACATCCACAGTTCATCCTGGACCCATCAAAATTCACATCATGTTCCACTGTAGCTACACAATACCATAAAGCATAAAATATTGCAAGCTAATGCAGCAGAATCAATAATCCATACATTATCCATTGGATTAATGCCAAAACAATGATGAAAATGACACATATACAACTGAGACTGAAACATGCACCATGCACATAACAGCTAAACTAACCGGTAATGGCCCTGCTAGAAAACACCATAACTAATACTTAGAGAGCAATATTACATACTAGTATACATAATCCAACCTATAAGAGCATCTAGTGACTCAGAACATACCACTAACAATAGAATGTAAAAGTTTTATACAATTTTTTATAAAAATACCAATGTAATGTATGCATATGCACCCTAAAGATTCTTAATTCCCTTATCCTATAAACCCATGCATAAATGTAAATTCTAACATTAAAATATGTAACTAACCAAATTAAAACTGAATGTATATATATATTAAAGCTGTATATGTATAAGCTGATAGCAATGTAACCTTAAGTCTGAAATAATGTTTCTTTTTAAAACAATAATAATAATAATAATAATAATAATAATAATAATAATAATAATAATAATAATAATAATAATAATAATAATAATAATAATAATAATAATAATAACAACAACAACAACAACAACAACAACAACAACTACTACTACAAGCAACAAAAATACTAACTTTCAATGTATATTTTATCCAACTTGAGATTCTAATCTTTGCAAGCCTTAAAATATCTAACAATGAATTCAAAATTAATAAATGACATTGTGATGTTGTAATTGATATGTTTTCCTGGGATGCAATATTACCTGGAATTGAAATCCAGAATGAAGCTCATGGACTTTTCAGAAAGCTGAAAAGCTTTCAATCAATTTCAGAATATTTTAATATTTCACCTACTGATTGATATATGAGTATGTGACTATTGCTAATAAAGAGTTAAATATTCCAAACTAATTTAGATTTTTTTAGAAAAATGTTTATATACTGATCATTGAAGAAACACTATGGTAGTGTGAAAAAATCTTTATGCCTAATAAATAAAGAGACCTAGTTCATTATTTTATAATATATGCGTTTACCTTTAATTTTAGTCCTAATTTTTAGTTTTTTTTTGAAAATAAATATTGCTTTTTAGTCATATTGAAGAAAAAATCCCCTTTTTTATATATAATTTTTTTTGTACTAATTTCTGAAACTTATAAATATCTATCGAGAGTACTTAATTTATTGCACTATATAAAATAATGTTTGAATAACTAATTTATTGTCTGTAATTAATGATAATTTTATTATGAAATAGTACTATTGATTACTGAATTAATTTTTCTTTTGTATTCATAATTGATTTATAATTAGAACTATCATTTAGTGTACTTCTTTTCTGAGATCTACCGACGTAAACAAGTTGACATTCCAATTAACAGTTTGACAGAATTGAGTTTAGCGTTAGGATTCATTTTTATTATCAAGAAGTATTTAATTATAACAGTTTAAGAATGACACTTTCTGAAAGTAATCGCCTTTGGTAATCAACTATTTAAAAAGTTGCTTTCAATACTAAATAAAATTAATTGCTATATAGTTATGAATTTCGTTTGTATTATTTCGCTAAAAGGTTTTAATATCTGTAACTTAAATCATCAGGGATAAAACGTCAACATTAATATTGAACCTTGAATTATATATTTAAATACTGTCACTTCATCGATTTACTTTTCTTACTTACATAGGGGGGTTGAACTCAGACCCTCAACTATCTAAACTACCTCATACAATTGATACCCTTGATTACACACATGTCGAAGAGATAAATAATCACTAATATACATATTTCATGCTAAACCAGCACTCGTCAGTTAGTCCAGATTCATATTTCAAAATATAGTGCTTTAAGGTCTACCCATCCCTCATATATATATATGTATGTAAATGTATTATGTCCTGTAATGAGAGGTCAGAGTGTCTTGTGATCAACATAGATAGGATGAGAAGGTTGTCACTAAGGTCGGCTTTGAGAGTTCCATCATCAGATTTTTAATTAAATGGACAGCTGAAGAATTGTGGGGTGGAGTGGTTTAAAGCCTGTCCATTAAAGTATGAAGATTGGCTATCTTAATATAAGCTGAGCTTTGATTATATATATGTATGCAGATGATAATCTGGACCAACTGATGAGTGCTGGTTTAGCATAAAATATGCATATTGGTGATTATTTATCTTTATGACATGTGTGTGACCAAGGATATCAGCAGTATGAGATGACTTGGATGGTTGAGGGTTGTGTAAAAGTCTGAGTTCAACACCCCTACATATAGAAGTGCAGGTATGAAAAAGTCTGTACTGTAGAAAAAATTCATATTTCCTTACTTATGTAAATCATGTGAGAGAAAACCATTCTTCCAACATGTGCTCTTGGTATTAATTTGCTTTCACTCACCTATCAATAAGTGTTTTATAAGGATAGGTGAATCCATCTATGCTTAGAGATTATTTTTATATAAACCAGCACCTATTAAACATGCCTAATTCAGAACTTGATTCTATTGTGAGCATGACAATTCAAATGTGAAATTATTTGTACAAATTTAATTCTATAAATATCTTAGGAAAGAGACAATATCTCATTTTTCACTATCCATGATTTTGAATTATATTAATTTTGAATATCTGTAATTAATATACTAGTGATCTATATATGTAAATTATATGAAAGAAAACCAATCTTTAAGACATGCATTATATAATATTACCCGTTCTTTTGATTTCTTTTTATAATTATCTTATCAAATATTGTGAGTTGTTTACAATAATTATAACTTCAATTTACATTCATAATATTGACTAGCATAACATTTTGATCTGACAATAGATTTTGTGAACACTAAAAATAATATATGAAATACATTGCATGTGAGTGTTATATTTCATTTTTATATTTTTGTATACAATTTTAAAATAGTAAGGATAATATATGTGCACAATTTTTTTTTATGGATACTGGATTTATTATTTGATTAATATTTATACTGTTCTTAAATCAGAGACTCACTGTGGTTTTAAAGAATCAAAATAGATAGTAAAAATATTTTTTGCTGACATGCAAATGCTAAAAAAATTTAATGACCAAAAACAGGATTTATATTCTGCTTTTATTATTATTATTATTGTATACTTTTATTTAACTTACTCGGTATATTTTAGTCTGTCTGGAAAATCTTATAAAACATTTTCACTTCATTTCCAATCTATCTGAAACTGCATACACATGTATTTCCAATGACAATATATTTTGTTAAAGTTTGTAAATAATTTTAGAATAAATTTAAATTAGTAATTTTGTATGAGATTCGTGCTCCTTATGGTACTGTCATAAAGTTGTATTAAATTGTAACGCAACTTTTTTCATTTATAATTTCTGAAACTATACAAAATTAAAAAGTAGAAATAAAATATATTTATCTTTTTTAAAATGCTTTTATTCATGTTAATGCACTAAAATGTAAAAAATAAATTTTCTCCAGTTTTCATAATATTCTTGGTATTTAGCATTCAAAAACTAAAGTGTAGATAAAGAATCATTTAAAGAAATTTATAAATAATACTCAACTTCTTGTATCAATGACAATCTATTTATTCATTAAAAAATATCATTTTTATCTGACAAACAGATTGACATTGATACAATACAGTGGATATTAATCTAAGATTTATTTAAATGATTCTTTGCTCCATGCTTTTATTTTTGTATAGTACAAGAATACTGTGAAAGCTAAAGAAAATTGATTTTCTAATTTAGTGTACTTATGTGGGTAAAAGACATTTCTTTATATATTTGATTTTGTTAAAACATTTGATTTATTTCATCAAAAAGATTTATGACAATGTTCAAAATTATCTGGTTGTCCCCTAAAGTTTATTCATATTATACATTCTTTAAATGGTTTTCCTGAAGGTTTATGATGATGATATTTTAGTCGTATTTATATATTGGACTATTTCCCTCATCTAATTGTGCATATACTAACTAATCTATGAACTATTATTAATAATTGAATGATTGGAAGAATTTAAATAAAGTTAATTTTTTTGAAGACATTCAATTCTTAATATTAGAGTATGGAAATAGTCCAATATATAAATAACTTTAAATAGTTGTTTTAAAGTTAGATATGGATATTCTCATTTCAATAAATTTTTAATAAAAATGATGATAACTAAATATACTATTATAAAGTTAATTATTATCATTTATTGTCAATTATCTACTTCAAGGGAGGTTTTGTCTAACACTCTGAATTATATTCTTGAAGGTTTTCTATCTCCTTCTTTAATTTTAAAATGTGTATTATTATTAATTTATTTTTCAACATTGACTAACTTTTTTCATTTTTTTCTTCACCATTTATAAGTATATCTAATATATCATTCATTATTTTTTTTTTTATCTATACTAAAAAGTTAGTCTGCATATAATCACCTTTTCTTTTTCTAATTTATGACTTCTTTTTTAGTTTTTATAGAAACTAGTTTATCATAAGATAAATTTTATTTACCATATAAATGCATTGTTTTTAGATGCATATTTCTTATGAAGTAGTCTTGTAATACCTTTCTAAACATCCTAGCATTAGTTTCTATTGAAATAAGTAAAATCATTTCTTATCTGAACAACTGAAGAAATTATTGTGTTCTGATTGATTACTCAGTTACTTGAATGCTCCATTTTTCAGAACAACAGAACTTATATAAATAAAATATATAATTTTTTACAATTTTTTAAAACACACTGATGTTTTAGTCAATAAAAAAAGAAATAAAGTCAGATATCACATGACTTAATCTTTTTTTAAGTTTGTAAATAAAAAATAATGAGCTGTGCTAATTGCTCTAACAAGATTATTGATAAATGCCAGCAAGAAAAAGCATTTAAAAATATCTATCTAGAAACCACACCCCAACCTCAGACCAATGGAGTGCCAAAGCATGAAACCATTGGTCTGAGGTTGGGGTGTGGTTTCTAGATAGAGATTTTTAAATGCTTTCTTTTTCTGGAATTTATCAATAACCTTGTTAGAGAAATTAGCATAGGCCATTATTTTTTACACTGGTGTTTTATTTTTAAACATTCTTATTTTGCTAAATACATTAAACTACATCAATACATGTCAAAAGTTGCAAAAACAATTAATACATTACTTTATAGGTTATTTTGTTATTAAAAACAGTAGTAGTATTGGTTGTGCATTATTGATGTTATTTTTCTCCTATATTAAAGAGAACTCCAGATATTGTATACTACTTGTGGCCACATTTTGATTCTTAATTTTTTAGGTGTATATTTAAGATCTCTGTAAAGTTGTTTATGGAAATGTTTAACAGAAAATGAATTTTTGGTTTGGAATGTTGCTTTGCATTTCACTAGCCATAAGCATCTTAGTAGTGCTAATGCAGTACTTATTGTTTTTGTCACCAATCATGAAATTTGATGTGAATATCTTGTTTAATGAGTCCAGAGAAAATTAGATTTGGTCTAATATTACTGAAAAAAGGACAATCATCACTGATATGTATAAAAGTTTCTTTTTTTGCTTGCATAACTTATACATCGGGTCAAGGGATCATCTATATATTTTTGAGAAAAACTGTAGTTGGAAATATCTGTATATAAATTTAATACCATTATGTGTTCATGTTTTACCCAATAACAAACTTTCTAGTGTTTTTATGGATGTACGGATTTCTGATTGTGATCATAATTGAATTTTGGGGTACATCATCATTGACTGCTCATTATATGAAATTTGGCTTGATGGTTTGTTTATTATATTTCTCATGTCAAGATAAGCCATTCCCCAACTCACTAAGTATGATGTCTTTTCTATTTTAATTAACTCTAATATTTGAAACACATTACTATTAATAATTTATTTTTAAATAAACTTATTAAAATATTATCCAATAATAATTATGAATAATAGATAATTTACTTTATCAGTCATATTTTGTAAAGTTTCTTATCATGTCTTCACATGATCATAGTGTTAGAATATCAAAAGCCTAAACATGAGGTTTGGGAGTTAAATCTGATGATGTCATTTTTTAAAACATACATAGTGTCTTTTTTTCTTTTTAATACTAATATTATTTTTTAAATACTGTTATAATTTTTTTACATGTTTTACTAATCTGCTGTTATTGGATTTGTACTGTAGTGGAATTTATTATTTAGCTAAAATTCATAATTGATGCATAAAATCACACAAATATGTGAAGATACAAATCTCCCCCCAAAAAAAAAAATTAATAAAAAACAATTTGAAAAAAAGTTTTTATGCTCATATCATTAACACTGTATTATTGTTTAATGTCCCTCTGTTGATTGTAACAATTATGAAACTTCACTTGTAATGGTTCGATTGGGAAAGTGACTACAAAATTTTTCATCTCTTCTAGTGGAAGAAACCATTTGTTTGATTTTTTTTACTTATTATAATCTATCATTAAACAAAAGAAAGTACAAGACATAGTATAAATGACTTTTAAAAATTTTAGAATAAACAATGTAATTGTGAAAATTTTTCCTCTTAAGTAAATGTAATGTAAATTCTTAAAATCCCTAGATATCAGAGTATATTGTCTGACTAAGTTTTTAAACTAAAATAACAAGCATATAAAAATTTATTTTAATTATTGAGATTCTAAATGAAACAAAGTAAAAAACAATAATTATTTGAACTAATTAATATGTTGGTTAGAGTCAACCTAGTTAAAAGTGATTATTGTTTATCACATGAGAGTTAATATGTAAATAAATAAAAAATATAAATAATAATAATTTTCTAAATATTCTATTATGTCTTTTGTTAAACAAAATTATATAGAATTCATTTTAATGTAACTGAAAAAGCTGTGTTACCACATAATCATTACATCTACAACTGTATTACTTCATATATGATATTCATTGTAGGTTTACAAATTATAGAGTTTTTGTAAAAAAAAAAGAAGACATAGTTTCATTAAGCATGTAATAAAATGTTTTATTTTTGCACAAGTCATCATGCAGGCCCTGGTCATGATAAATGCTAGGTCTTGTGCCATTGCTCTGCACTCAGACCAACTCTGTTCATGAGACTAGGGGCACAAAAATTTATCTTGCACATAGGTGACTCTTACTTATACAGCAGCCCTAGGTAGCAATGTATTTGTTGAGGAGTATGTATATATATATATATATATATAAGTGGAATTTTTTAATAACTTAAAAAAAGGTTACATTGTTTTCTTTATTTTTTCCAGATTATTTTGTATTCTTCATTAATTTTAAACTAACATTATTATTAAACTATTATTTAGTTTAGCTGTTTGAAGAGAATGTGGCCACAATATTGTGTGTGTGCTCGAGAGCAGACCATGATGTTATGTTTGAAATAATTGTTTCTTTATTTATATTATAGTTTTATGAATAGTTTTGGAAAAAGGTGATTCTATATTTTTATTATCCAGCTGCTACTAAGAAGTGAATCTATTAATAAGTTTTTTTAAGAAGTAAAAATTATTTGAGAAGAAAAATAAAAAACATGAAAGACAAATTTGTTTCTCCAGATGTATTTAAAAAAACATTACAATTATGATTTAATTACTCAGCATAGCATTTCTTGGAAAGAAAATTCAATTTAATTTTTTGATATTGAATTTTCTGCTATTTTATTTACTTTCTAATATATTACCTGCCTACATAGCTATATTGCCAGCTGTCTATCATATATTGTTAATAGTTAATAAGTGAAATGTTAGTAGTAATATATATAATAAAAATATTACTATTATGTGCAATCCGGTGATTATTTAATAAATTGTTTGATAAAAATTAACTTTAAGCTCAATACTAATAAGAGACTATCATATTTTCCATTAGTATGTAACATTATATCATAATTAGAGTTTCTAACCTAGGAATTTCCTGCATAAACATTCGTGAAAATTTTTCTTATTTATCCCTGCCAACCATAACTGGATAGTGAATTCTTTTAACTCTTATAAATATATTACTACTGTAAATAAATGCAATACATATTTTAATATTTTATCGTTTTATTTATTTATTGGCTAAATAATATTTTCTGGCAATTAAAGCATATAAACATAACAAGTGTGCAACAATTTTATGTATATTAAATCCACAGATAAAAAATCTGTCCATATTAAATTAGTAAAATAATAAACAATTTTAAACAAGGAAAAAGAAAGTGATTCAATTTATATATTAATATCTTGAAATGAAGTTAAAATTGGGGTGGGGAGAAGAAATAATTTTTGGAATATGGTGTGTAATATCATCACATAGTTGTGTATTCTGTCCATTTTTCTTTTCTGAATTTACAAATGAACATATTTAATAAGTATTATATTTAATCTAATTATGTGTGGGAGAACAATTTTAGTGGGAGTCAATTTTGATATCAAAATATGAAATAAATTGTCCAACAAATGCTTTAATATTGTTTAATATTTTATTTTGAAAATATACATGATAATTTTTCTTTGTAATTGACTTTTTATATTATGTCTATATATATATATATATATATATATATATATATATAAAAAGTATATATATATATATATATCACTATTTCAAAGTCTGTTTCTTGCCCTCAATTACTCTAATAAGTTAAATGCTGCTTTTTGTTCATATTTTTGTTTAATTTAAAAAAGTATTAATTTCTTGCTGTAAAGTCACTATGATGATTAATGATGGTTACTATTTATTGTTTCCATAGTTGCAACTGATTAGGATGCTTGTGTATACTGTTTATTTATGTAATAGAAATTCACAGAAATTCTGGGATTTCAATTTTTTATTTATAAGTTTAGGAACAGAAAAATAATCAAGATCTAAAATACTAGTTATGTTCAGCCACATTTTGATTTTACAATCAATTCTTTGATATTTATCTAACAAGACAGATTAACATGAGGTTTACACTTTAACTAATAATGTTTAAAACTAAAGTTAAGAATTGACTTAATGCCTGTGGGTGCATGATGCAACCTAGCAATAATAAAGATTTTAATATACTATAATCATAATTTTTATTTTACGGCCAATGCAGATATTTATCTGATTACAGATGCTACTGGTAAAAATCTGAGACTGAATGTTGTCTAAAAATAATTTTAAGATATATCTGATTTGGACAAATTTCTGTCAAATCAATAATAACTACGACTCAAGCATTGGCAGACTGGTCGATAGTATAGCTGCCTTCCAAGCAGCTGGTCCAGGTTCTAGTGGTTAGCATAGCTGCCTTCCATGCAGCTGGCCTGGGTTCATTTCCCAGTCAATGCATTTGACATATGAAAAAAAAATCAATATTAACTCCTGATGATACCATGCAAAAACTTCTCAATCTCTTTTGGTTTTATAATTGTACTGTTTTATAAGATATTTTTCATAAATAAAAAAGTATACTAATATTGTTTTTTTTTGTAATATGATGACCATTAAAGATATTTCATTTATTCCTGTGAATGTCTAATCTATGTTCTTAATAATTAATTTAGCTTTTGTTTCAGTTTGGAAGTAATAATAATATTGTTTTCTAATTTTTAAAATATCTTATCTATCATATTATCTTGTTAATTTATGACAATTTATATGGCTTAAAAAATCATGTGTAAAGTGAAATTGTAAGACTCCTTTGAAGAATATCAATACATCTCGGCAGGGTTTTGATTAAACTATATATCATAATAGAGATATCATTGACAGATGGTGAATAAATGTTTTCTTTTATTCTATAATAGCTCAATATATTAGCTTCTTTGAGTTTTATATTATTAGTGGATGGTGTTACTATAGATGTGCTTTTGTTTTATGTATATATCTGCATTATTAGCTTCTGCCTTTCATTTTAATATACAGAAGTAGCAAGTGGGAAAAATCTTCATCACTTGCAAAGATATTTTATATCTACATTCTGAACAGAGATTATGCCATTTCAAAATATATATTAATCATGAAGCTCATTTTTCTTCAAAGAGATACTTTGTAACTGGTAATTTTTTAATAGTGGGTATATATTTTAAGTTGTCTATCATTATAAACAGATATGAAGGAGGATAGTATGGACAAATGATAACATTTTACAAACATTAGTCATAACTTGCTGCTATCTGTTGCTCTTAATGATAATTTATTATAGGATCTTAATACTTAGAACTACATTATAAATTTTAATTAAGTTTTTATTTATTATGCAGTTTAACTGCTTACACGACTTTGACAGTATATTTTCTTGCATCACATAAGTAATATTAGAAGAAATAAAGTCAGTTGATGCTAGAGTTTAATGCTTGTTAAAATTTTAGACCAGTTTCAGGATAACTAGCTTTTATTTACTTTGTTGCTACTATTATGCTTATCCAGAAGACATTTCATCCAACTAATGACATGACAATTTTGAATACTCTAAGTTTCTATGCATAATCTAATTATCTTATACAATCCTCCATGTTTTATGTAGTTCAGTAGTAATATATTATAGTATTCTAATTATATCTCTGAAAAACATTTGATTTTTTTGTATAATAATGTATATATATATATATATATATATATATATATATATATATATATATATATATATCTAACTTTTTATTATCTCATTAAAACCTGGTTAAAAATTTCTAACCCAGTATTTTTATTATTAGAATAATACATCATAGCAGGACTAATATCAGAGTACCCAATCTTTTTTTTATAAAGACAAAATGGCCGGCTCATAAAGAGAAAGCAATAATAAATTGGAGCATTGTCAAATTTAGATCAATATTATTTAGTAAGAATAACTTTCTTAAGAAGTTAATTAGTGCTATTTGAGGTTGTCACACAAATAATTTCTGAACAGTTTCTATAATACATTATGCTTGCTAACATTATGCTTCTAACTATAGAGTTGCCATGTTGTAATTCTGAACATTTAATTAAATATTATCAAGAAAAATGTTACTTGTACATTTATGTCTTCTCCTTCAGTTTTCTGTTTTTTTTTTCACATTTTTCTTTACTATGTAAAAATTTATTGTATTTTAGGCCCAAAAACAATGTTTTATATTAATTATCTTATCAATATAAAGTTTATATTTAGTATGTATTATTAGCAAGTAATTTTCACATTATTAAAATTTTTCTATTTTTTATATATTTTTGACTTCATACTTGATTTAAAATGAAATATTTATTGAATAAAGCAATTTAAAGTAAATTGAACTATTGTAGATTTTTACATAGTTAAATAAAAGAGAGGCAATATTTTATTACTATTTCTTCTATTTGCATTACTATAAATATTTTAAACAAGATTGCACCTGGACTATGTAAGTCCCATTGTTTTTTTAATTGTTTACTTTGACAAATTTGCTTTTAAGATTTGATATAAAATAAACAAAATGTTTTAATATTATATATTAAACATGAAATCACCATTGATCTGATTTTTTTCCAAGCGTTTTTATTAATTCTTAGCATAAACATAATAATACATTAACCAAAATTAAATGTAAATATGTTACTATGGATTTTATTTTTTCTTCTTACTAAATATCACAGTTCAAACATGAATTTATGTACTGTAATTACATTTTTTTCATGATTTAAGTACTACACATCTGTAATTAATGCCATGTTTTTTCCAAACATTTTCTTAATGGTGGAAACTGTTGATACTGTAGAATTGGTTGCTTTGTCAATTTTTTTTAAGATTTATTAATATATTGTCAGGCTTAAACCTGCATTTATATGTGTAATATATGTGGGATTCAAACTCAGACTTTCACATAACCCGCAACTATCAGTGCCATCTCATATTGCTAATCCACCTGATCACACACATGTTGAAAAGATAAATAATCACCAATATAGGTATTTCATGCTGATTGTATATATGTGTGTGGATAGTAATCTGGACCAACTGATGAGTGCTGGATTAGCATGAAATACATATACTGGTGATTATTTATCTTTTCAACATTTGTACGATCAGGTGGGTCAGCAATATGAGATGGCACTGAGAGTAGTGGGTCATGTGAAAGTTTAAGATTTATTGTAAATTAAAGTAAACATTAAAAAATATCTGAGTTTGAATTAAGTTAATTTAAAATTCACATTTGTAAGTATTTGCCAACTTTACAAAATATATATTTACTGGAGTGCCCTGTAAATGAAAAAAATATATTTTTTTGATAATCAGTCAATTGTAGGCTTTTTAAGCTTTATTAATAATTATACAGTTTATTAATATCAGAACCCAGACTTGTAAAGGCTCATGGTATTTTTTAATTGGTTGATATGACAAATTTATTTTAAGATTTAATGAAAATTAAAAACATTTTAATATTATAAATAAATTTCCAAATTTTAATAAAACTAAATTAATGTTTACATTTTTAAATATATCTCTATGTGTGCTTGTTTTACAGATTCAAATATATATTTACTAGACCCTCTGAACTAATAGTTACCATTTACTAATTGATAAATATGACATTTATCTGAAGTATATTAGGGAATTGGCAAACCATGAAACACGAAGTGCCTTAACATTGAATTCCAAAATGGTATGTTTGGTATTTTCTACAGCTGAATGGGAACCATTACTGCTAAATATGTATTATATCTCTGTAGTTAAAAGCAGTACGCTGATTTTTTTTTCCAAGTATTTTTTATTTAATGGCAGAATTACTTTCATGCATAAATGCAGTGGTTGTGACATCAAGAGAACAAACATTCATTCACCAATCAGATAACAGAGAAAATATGAATTTTATATACAAGATATAAATTAAACACACATTAAAATGTAATGTCATGTGACTTTAACTGTTTGCATTTGATATATATATCCTTAAAATAAAATGTTAAATAATAAGGGAATAAATAATATGACATTTTGTTGAAGATGATTTATATCCTCAAAATTAAAAAATGAAAGATATATCTACCGTTAATATAAAACTAGAATCACTAAAGATGTTGGCATTATGCCAGATCTATACAACTATAAATGCAAATTGATTTAAATTTTAAATCTTTGTCTTTTTGAATTTCAGGTCTTATATAGATGGACCATAAGATATGGGTATAATTGCATTACAACATAGTAACTATTATTCAGTAATAATCACATTCCTTAATATTTTAATTTCTGGACAACGTCAAGCAAGAATGATAATACTGGATAATTAATATGTTAATTACCAATGTTCAATTTAAATAATAATATGTCTATGTTTATAAATTATTACACATATTTTTAACAAGTCATTGGCTAATTTTGAGTGTTATAATTTTATTTAAAACACATCTCTTTTTTTAAATGTTATTATTATTATTTTTATAAGTCAAAGCATTGACCGGGATGCGAACCCGGGTCATGTGCTTGGAAGGCAGCTATGCTAACCGCTAGGCCACCAACGCTTGTCTATTATTGACATAATTTTTTGCATTATTGGAATTAGAATATTTAGTTAAACAGTATAATAAAAGTGCTTTTAGATTAGTTTTTAGAAGACAGTTTTTTTTCTTCTACTTTCTCCAATAATAAGGTTAATAGAAACATTGATAGAAGATTAGACAAGACATTATTGATTTTATTTTCTGATAACCATACGCTACATGCCCCAGGAGATTCTGCGCAAATTTGGACGAATATCATTAGTCCTGACTTTTGTCCAATCACTTCCTACTCGTAATCTAGCTGCCATAGCTCAAAACACTGTGTCTTCAGCATTTGTTTGTTAATGTTATTTCTGTAGATATTAGAGTGTTAACATTTTTATTGCTGTTTCTCTTTCAATTATATGTTATAAATTTTATAATTTTTCTCTTGACATGAAAAATATTCTTTTACTATTTTCATAAATTCAATCAATTTTTAAAACAAACCAATTTTTATTTTATTATTTATTAATGTTCTGCTATGTGAAAAAAAAGATAACAAAATAGTAATGGACTTAACATTTGTCTCCCGCTTTGAAGCTGTTGCTTAGCAACAAAGATCATGCTTTGCTTGCCATAGAACTTAAGTTCTCCAATCTTTTACAAAGAGTAATAATTTGTTGAAGGTTTATATACATAATGTATATTTGAAAATATATTTATTGTCACGTGGTTATCGTTAAAAATGAAAAATGTGTTTAGTTTAATATTAAATTATTGTTCGTATATGCATGCACATACACTCTTTCACCCAAATGTAATCTCTAAAACGATGTTTTTTTTAATCTTTACCAAAAAATCTAATGTTATATGTATGTAATACTAATTTTACGTTTGAGAGTTTGATTAGGACATTAAACTGTTATGATAAGAAGTTAAATATAAACTGATGTTGAAGATTCGCTTCACTGTAGTAGGGTTTTTTTTTTTATTAATCTCAGAAATTTTCAAAAATAATTAGCTTCTACAATATTGTTAGTCATTTAAAATTTGTTGGTAAAAAGATATTTGGTTATTTTAGGAGTTGAGAGAACTGCCCCATAATAATTAGGATTAGACAAATAACTGTCAAAGTATACAAAAATGGTATTATATGATGTGGCCTTTATTTTGATAAGAGATGTTTGATGCATTTAGTTGCAGGAAAACTATGGATTAATACTTTTTAGAATTATGTTTAATATCTACTCACATGTCTATATTCACTATATTTATTCATAATATTTGCTTCATGCTTGTAGATGCTCTAAAATTGTCTATATTTAAAATATCACATACCAAAATTAAAATAGGACATGATTTCATTATCACCAATTATCTGTAAAAGGAAGGCAAATGTCATATATCTGCCAGACCATTTTTTCCAAGATTTTGGTTTAAATACTCATAAGTAATTTTTCACTTAATTGATTTGTTTTTCTACTGTTTTCTCATAATTTCTACAATATTTTTCAATATATCTTTAATAATTATTATATATTAATGCACATTCTATGTCCAGTGACTTTTTTTTTGTCAAAAAATTGATTTTTTTTAGTTTTGCAATACTTGTGTATTTCTGCTTCTGTATTTATAATTTATCTTTCCCACTTTGATGCAAACATGTTTTTGAAATATCCATCTTCACTATCTCATTGTTTTTTTATTATCTATTGAAATGGGTCATGTTTTTTATATCCCCTGTTTATACATATTTTTAAATGGTTGGTTGTATCAGGATTCAAATCTAAGTGTTAATGGGTGTTAAGAATAACAACACTGTCAATCGTTGAACTCAATATCCTAACTAATGATGGTCAGAATGGGTACCCAGTCATACTTCATATGACCATATTTTTTTTCAAACATGTCCAAATACATAGAGGTTTTATCCCATGATGTTATATATGTTATTTATTTATTTATAAAACATCTGCAATACTAAAAATTAGGACACCATCTCTAAAATGAGTTATATCTATAGATCTGGTTCAAACCTGTCCTAGATTCTTAGATGATATCCCTCTGTTAACCTATCATTAGCTCAGAAAACATACCAATGCATCATACAGTATATAATGGCTATATTTAACATGGGTTTGTAATGACAAAGAAAAAAATGGACAACTAGATTTAAAATAATATTAATACAATAAAAAATATTATTTAAACATCTATAATATTTACACTTCTTACATTATACGTAGAGATTAATCCAACACACACTCATATATATATATTCTAATCTTGCCGTTATGCATATTCACTTCCGGGCAGTGTAATATTAAATAAAATGGGTTAGCTAAGTTAATGATTATGTTTGGTTAAATGCAAATAATTAATAAATAAATATTCTGCATTAATATTAAAATGTTTCACTAGCTCAAATTCAAAAATAAGAATAAGGTTCATTTTATAAAATAAATGAATAAATATTTATCATTTCATGAGACTTGGAAGTGAAAATACAGATGACAAGAAACATTACATTGAGCCAATATCCCACAGAATATTACCTCAATGGCATAAAAATAATTTTCCCCCTATTACTATTTCAAATAAATAAAACTTATAGTAAACTAATAATTAAATCTTAATCTTTTATTGACAATAATTTAGCTCAATAAAATCTCAGGTTCATAAAACTATTCTAAGATAATCAAATCATGGTAGTAAAACATGATAAGGGATTTTTATGTCATACTCTACTACACTTAAACTAATAATAACAAATAATAATAATATTCTTCATTGTATAAACTAATTCTGTATATCTTTTTCTTCACTATAATTTTATTACTATAATAAAATAATAAAATACTATAATATAATCTTTTATCTTCATATAAGAATGTAATAAATATGTGGTAGTACTAGATAATCTGAAAATATATGTGTGGCAATGGATAGCATTATAATTCAATGTATTATTATGATAATTAATTTATGACCATAAGGTAATATAAAATGTGATTACTTAAATAAATAAATTCCAAGAAAATATTCAAATTCTTAAAATAATTCTTTATTTATCTCTGTTCAAAATTATATGTTTGTCTCTATTATTTTGGGTATATCATGCGTTTGAATGGAAAAGAAACAGTCTTAACACACAAATTTTGGAAAACAAATTTTAACAAAGTTTTATTATAATAATAAAATAAAATAATTTATTTACAATATTTACATTGGATATCCTCAATTTACACCGTTCTACATTTTTTTTATTATTTAGTTATTAAAACAATCTAGAATTTATTTAAGTCTTTATTCTGACTTAAAATAATAATAATAAAACAATACAATTTTATTTATCTTTTTGAGATCAATCTTATGATAAAATTACATTTTATTATACTAATTTTAATATATCATATCTTGAAATATTATTTTACTATGCTTCCTTTTAAAAAAACATCCATTGAAACATAATACGGAAAAACAAAATAAGAATACTAATTGAGAGCATGGATCTTTTTAAAATAAACAATTTCATTTTGCAATGTTAAAAGAAATACTATATAAAATATCTACTGTTAATTTATTATTAGATTGTGTGGGTATCATTGTTCACTGTACTGTGATGATTAAATATAATACATCCCACTTAATATTACTCTAATACCATATAGTTGTAATTACTGATATATTCCCTATTATTTAATAGATATAAATTGTACCTATGCTTATTGTTTATATTGTTTTACTTTATAACATTGTATTTTAAAAATATGCAGTACTCATTTTAAAATGAAATAAAATATTTAAAAATTATTTAATATTTCAAAAGCAACTTTGCTTTACATATTTTATTCCTAAAGTTTATTTTATTTTCCAAATTATAAATCTAAACATATTTTATGATTCTTTTCCTTTTGGATTCATTGGATTTTCAATTCCAATTTATACCAAATATACTTCTTCTTACAAGTAAATGAACTTATCTCATTCAAATGATAGCATATCTTAAACTCTAAATTATCTATTATTTCTTTTAAAATATACTATACTGTGCAATGTAGTTACATTGGAAATCTAGATAGCGAATAGATGAGTAGGCAATGGAAGCAAAACTAGAGTATAACTCATAGCACATATTAGAGAAAAATACCATGGCACAGTGTAACTATAAGAAATAAGGGCATGACCTATTCTGTCTAATGTACTCCAATACTATCAATGATGTTAAGGCAATTCCTTCAGCTTTATTAAAACATCAATACTTAAAGAAAAATAGACACTGTCCAAAATAAATATATCAGTCACAGAGCATTAAGAAGATTATAAAATACTGTTCATATTCCCTTATTACATCCTACCTTAATATCATCTCCTGGGTTCATGTTCATAATACTACAGCCAAGTCACTACCTTATCATTATTTCCTGAAAGATTTATCAAATCTTACATCGACAAAAACTAACTTCCTTATTCAAAATAATAAACAAAATTCAATTCTAATTAGAGCAATCTTACTAATCCACAAGAAAAGTCTGTTTTACTTTCTTATTCTATATTCTAAAACATACAAAACTTGTCATATGAATCCTTGGAACATCCAATAATATGAAAGCTTTTAAAAGAATCACATAAATATTTATTATCATGTTGTGTTATATTACTAGTATAAAATTATACTATGCATATTCCCAAAATAAATCCTAATCTCATAATTTTAAAGTGTTGTATAAATGTGTTTGCATATAATTTAACATTTAAACTTCTATACATTATAATTTATAAGCAATCTGCAATATATATATATACATCATAAAAATATATCAATATTTATTAACTATTACAAAGTGATATTGACATGTCATCACCTTGCAGTCTTTGGCTTTCCATCAATTAGATACAACATTACATACATAAAAAAAATACATCCATACCTTTATTAAAGTGTTCTTATTTAAATTATTAAATTATTCTATAAGATTCTAATGTTATCAATAAATTAATATTCATGTTCCTACTCTTATAAACCAAAATAATTACATTTTAAAAAATTAATAAATGAGTTAAACTATATTTACTTAATCTTCAGCTGAAACAATATTTTCTTTATAAAATTCAAAATGCTTTTTATTTTCTCAAGAGTTTTTTTTTTTTTTAAAAAAATGTTCTCTTCAAGAGCAATTCTACAACCTCCCCCATCGCTATGATGATGAACAAGACAAAATGTTTCTGGCAGTAAGTGTTGTAGGAACTTCAGGTATGAAAATCTCAGATTTTAAAAAAAAGAATAATAAAAATAATATGATGTCTTTTAAAATCTTGAAAAATTAAATAAAGTAATTATCAATCCATCCTGAAAAAGTTATAGAAAAATAGTTTATGGTTTCTATAGTCCACAACGATGATTATTAAAATCATAATACTAAAAATAATCCTGTGAAGCTTTTATACTATAGTATTCCATATTGACGTAATGATGCATCATGTTCCATTTGGCTTAGCTTGATCTATCCAAATAAATTATTTGAGCAATATAAAATATTTCATAATTCCATATTTTATTTATTCATGTCTTCCTTTTCCTTGTAGGTTTCATCTTTAATAAATTTATTGCTATTTATTATCTATTTTCAGCAGTTTCCTTATTATCTTAAAATTCAATTTTTTAAACAATTTTATAAACATGTATAACCCTTTACCTCAGGTTTTATATAACATACGTTTTCGTAAATATTTCCATTAGTCTTTACTTAAAATAATTTCTTGAAAATATTTTAAATGTTTCCTTCAAAAAGGATATAACATTCATTTCTATCGCATTGTTTCCATAAAATTATTATAAAATATACTTGTCATATCACTTATTAATCTTGGACAAGCCTATCTTGCTGTTATATAAAATAATGCGTAATTTACTTTTAGTCGGCAAATAGCTTTTCTATTAAGTTTTGTTGTACAATGTCCAAAATATACTGGAATAGTCCTCTTGGTTAATATTATTAATATTATATTCCTAATTATTATATCTATTTTTAAAATTTCCATTAAATACATTTTACTTATCGGCATTTTCATATTTTTATTGTGAGGTAGATTAAGTTTTCGATGAATACTCCTGGCAAAAAACTTTAAAAATTAGCAATGCATATTAAAATGAAGTTATTAAATATATTTTTATGTTAAACTCTCTTTGCAAATACTTTAAATAGATGTCCTATTAGCTTTGCAAATAAATTGTACGAGATCACTAAAACTTGACTAAAATAATAAAATTTTAAAATTACTATCTCCTCAATAGCTTCTATACTTGATCACTAATACATTTGACCATCTTAATCAATCACCCCAATACCTCCCATGCAATCAGTATTTATATCCTAGAAAATACATCATCCTATTGGTGATTCTTACTTTTCATTTGATACCTAATTTACATAATGTTACATTCTTACACAATTAAATTTCAAAATAAAAAATATGACGTATTATAACTTTAAAATATTATTTAAAATATTACTTTTAAATCAATTATTACTTTACTAAATTAACTAAACATTTCAAAATGACTTTTTAAAAGAATATTTAATAAATTATCCCAACTTTAATATTTAATTTATCTATTTTATTTTAAAACAAAATATTCAATTTTTGTTTTAAAATATATTTATTAAACATAGTAACATAGTAATATACAGTTAAACTTTATAAAAATTTACATAGCATTCAGAATGACACTTGAAAAAGTCAATGTAGAGAAAAGTGTATCTTAATAAGATTAAGAGGAAAATAAAACTTTCACCCAAGTATCATCATATAGACTCACAGGCAAAAGCAGAGAGTCTTGCTGCTTGACTTGGTCAAGAAGCTTAATAAAGACACTTAGAGCCGAGTCCTGAGAATGACCAAAGATGAGCCTGCAACATGTCAACCATAAAGAAAATGTTATAAAGATAGATAATCTTATTGCTGCAAACGATCCCTTCTTAAGAATGTTAGAAACAGAAAGAGCATTCCTAAGATCCAGAGAGACATTTGCAACAATAAAGTCCCTAATCGACTTAAGAACAGGACAGATATAGAAAATATGGAGAATTGTCTCGTCATATAATCTACACAATTGACACCGAGACAAAATCCTAATGAAGCCTCTGCTGGTCACTAAAAAATAACTTGTTGGGAGCGCATTTAAATTTAATTTAAGTACAAAATCAACATGTCTTGCTTCAATGAAAAGAAGTTTCATTTTACGCAAGAGAACTTTATTTGAAACACCTAATGAAGTCAAAAGAGGAGTATAATGTGGAAATTTTAATTTATAAACATCCCAGAATGTCAGTTTCCCATCAAGTGCAACTTGAACCGAGGGTATCGACTTAATAACTGACTTCCATAAATCAGCAATCCAATAGCTTGAAAATGGAGGTGGCGTATCTGTAGGATCAATAACCAAAGGAAGGGATAACTGAGCAAGCTTTAGACAAGTTACATGAAGAAAAGATATAGATCTCTGAAGATATAGAGTTGAGACCGAGTGCAAACCTAGACCATTTAAAAGCTTTGGCATTTGAATTTTAGCAATACTGATGGCTACGATCTTATTTTTCCAAAATAATTTTGAACAAAGCAAATTTATAGCCCTCTCAAAATGCTTTGTTGGCCTAATAATTGATAAATAATAACTAAGCCTTGAATATACCAAAGAGTTCAAGAGTGTAACCTTACCCATAAGCGAAATATTTATATTAACAAGCGATGCAACTATCCTTTTTGTTTTATCAAGAATAATATTTTGAATCTGCCTTGTAATTTTTATTAACTGTATTCATCTTTATTACATTATTCAAACATTTTATAATGACTAACTTAATATTTGCTTTTATGATAGATAATAATTATATCTAATTCTATAATGCAATTTTAAAATACTTTGAAATTTGTTAATTCAAATACTAGCAAGCATGTGTGTATAACCATATATTATACAAGTCACATGACTGATATAACTAAAACAGATGGTATCTGATTTTCTGTCTGGGAATAAATAATAAATTGCAACACTTGTGGTATTAAATAAAATAATACAATACAAAATTTGGAAGAATAATTTGGGAAATATAGAATTAAATATAACTTTCACTACCATAAAATTTACTTTTAAAATATATGATATTAATTATAATTATTAAATATAATTTATAATTTTAAATATAACATTTATTTAATGATAAGTTTAAGACTATTAAAATTGAACTTTTTAAATATACTTTAAAATATTTATAGCTGCATTATTTATTATGGCCAGCTTTTGCAACCATATGTAATAATATTTTTAGCTTTACTTAACTATTTTGAAGTTATTTATCATATTTTATGCATTACATATTTTATTTAGCCTCAAATTGTATCTTTAAGATATTATTAATACAACATAACTAACATATAAAGAGAACGTATTCTAAATTTAAAATTTTTTAATAATTTGCTATAGTGAACCAATTCTGACCTATAGAAAAGGGCACAATATATATATATATATATATATATATATATATATATATATATATATATATATATATATATATATATATATATATATTGTACATCCCTCAAAGGAAACTACTGAACAAAAGAATCTGGCTAACTAGGATCTAACAATATTGAACTGCAGTTGGGTTACATAAACAACAATTATTAAAATAATACTGTTCTGACTAGCTCAATATACACTGCTAAGAAGCAATATCTAATAAAAACAATATTTTTAGTAACTAAATATAAGAAAAACTTGTTAAATTAAAATATCATAACAATTAGGTTCTTAATAAGTAATTAAGGTTCCAACTAGAATACTCAATCTATTCATTTAACTAATAGGTTTAACTTTTAAAACTTGTCATTATTATAAATAAAATATGGTTCTATCAAAATAGAAAGTATAATTATGAAACTCTTAACATGAGATGTTCAGTAAAATACAAGGGCTTAAGCAGTGATGATGTATCTCTAATGATACACTCCCAATGGCATAAGAATATTATCTCACCAAAATTGCATCACAGAAATACTATGTAATACTCTCATGGCTTTAGACACACACATATAATAATCCTAAATATGATTTATAAACTTATTACAGAAATAACAATAAATTACTTAATATTTCTTTAATAAAAGACTAATTGGACATTTAATCATCATCATATTCTTCAACCATTATCAATCCACTGCAGGATGAAGGTCTCTCCAAGTTTAATCCATCTTCTCCAATCTTTAGCTTTCTTCTCCATATCACCCCTGTATACTTTCTCATTTCATCCATACATCTCACATGTGGTCTCTTTCTGTGTCATTTACAATCTTTTGGAATCCAGTTTAAAATTTTAATTGTTCATCTATTATCATCTCTTCTAGCAATATGTCCAGCCCAACTCCACTTCAATCTTTTAATTTTTTTAATGAGGTCAGTAACACCTGTTTGTTCTCTTACCCATACATTATGTTTTCAATCTTTTCTTGTTACTCCCAACATGCAACTTTCCATACTTCTTTAAGTGGTGTGAAGTCTCTGTATTGCTTTTCTATTAAGTGTCCAAGTCTCAGATCCATAAGTAAGAACTGGTAAAACACATTTGTTAAATTTTTTTCTTTTCAAACACATAGGCATATTTCCTTTTAGTATCAAGTTATTTCTACCAAAAGCCCTCCAACCAAGTTTAATTCTATGATTAATTTCATCCATTATGTTTCCATCAGTATTAATAATCTGACCAAGATATTTGTAATTGTTAACTTCTTCTAATTCATCATAATCAATCTCTATTTTTATATTTTGAGCAAATCAATTAAACATTACTTTAGTCTTTTTAACATTTATCTTTAGTCCTACTTTCCTACTTTCATCTGATAACTCTTGCAACATTTCCTGTAGCTCTGAAGCATTATTTTCCAAAACAATTATACCATCTGCAAAATCTAAATGACTTAAATAATTTCCATTTACTTTCACTCCTTTAGTTTCCCATTTTAATCCACAAAATATTTCTTGCAACACTGCTGTAAAAAGTTTTGGAGATATGGAGTCACCTTGTCTAATACCTTTCTCAATGTTGACTTTCCCATTATCATTATCTAATCTAATTGTTGCTGTTGCATTTTTATAAATCTTCTTTAAAATATGACAATATCCTCGATCTATACCTTGATGATCCAATGCTTTAATCTCTGAAGAAATATTTATAGAATCAAATGCCTTTTCATAATCTACAGATCCAAAATATAATGGCAACTCATATTCATTTGTCTTTTCTGTAACTTTTCTCAATACCTGGATATGATCTACTGTATGAAAACCACTTTTAAATCCAGCTTGTTTCCTTGGTTGGTGAAAATCCAATATTCTTTGTAGACGAGTTGTAATTATCTTGGTAAAATTTTGGTATAAAACTGATAAAAAGGCCGATAGGCTTGTAATTTCTAATATCTTCTTTATCACCTTTTTTTAATATTAATATTATTACTGCATTTTTCCAGTCATCTGGTACATCTTTATCGTTTAGACATTTGGTATATAACTTTGTTAAAAAACATTATATTTCTTCACCTGCTTCTTTTAATATATCAATTATAATTCCATCATTACCTGGAGCCTTTCCTTTCTACATCCATTTAATTGCATATTTCACTTCTTCATTTAAAATTCTGGGCAATTCAGAAGATGTAATAGAAATAGTGGACATTTAATATTAACTAATAATTTCTTACTAATCGCCTTTCAATAGAAAATTTACAACAATAATAATAATAATAATAATAATAATAATAATAATAATAATAACAACAACAACAACAATAATAATAATAATATTTTTTTTTCTAACGCTTTAACCACATCCCCCCAATTCGATCACTGCTAATGTTTCCCAATCATTAAAAAGTTTAAACAGTTGCATCTCAAAACAGATTAAATTAAACCTGAGTGCTCTGCCCACATGCCATTTTCTGGTTTGTTGTAGAGGACTCTCATGCTTGAACCTGGTCTGCCCTTTATGTAAATGGGATGATGACATGATAATACATATTCTGAGTTAACCATTTTACATCATTACAATGGGATAGAGACTTTATTGCATCCATATACAAAACTAGAGTGACTCTTCTCACCTGAATGATTTCTAACATATCCAATAGGATCTTTCCATCCAAAACAATCATAAATTTTCTGCTGTTTGCCTAATGGTCAACTAGGTGTGCACTCATTTATGGTTGACCATAAAAAATTACTTCTGGCAAAACTTCATGCCATCAGAAACAGAGATGAAAAATGAGCTCCAACATACATCTACAATGCTACATGGATCCTTGTAGACATGGACAATTTGTGATTGAACAGTTGATTTTTTTATGCCCAGACCATTGGTATTGGGTTATATAACCTTTATTATAGTGTTTGTTAATAACATAACTCTGTTATTGCAATAATGTAATTCTTTGTGCTCACAATAAAATTTATTGATAAAAAAAAAAAAAATAGATTTGACAACTTCTGAACATTGATCTACAAGATATTCTTCATCAGGAAAGTTTAAAACTTCATTTGGTATACTTTTCTTGTATTGTTTTTTATGTCCTAAATTAGTATACATTTAAAATAAATTGTTTTGTATGTGTGTGATTCTATGTTCAATATTTAAATTATATGGAATATAGCCTGTTGTTTCAGATAGCAAGTCTGTTTTATATAAAATTTTTACTCCTATACTTATAAAATTATACAAATAGATTTTAAATAATATTTTAATTTGCGAAGTGCAGATAGTTGAAAATATGAAATAAATTGAGATACTGCCAAATCTCTAGTGTTCATTACAATACTTATCTGACAGCCAATCAAATTTCCAGGATAGCTGTCCAAATGACATCCAAACCCAAATACAAATAGATTTTATAATTTTGTAAATATAAAACCAACGTTGAGTAATGTCATGAAGAAACAGTGAAATACAAGATATCAACTAGACTTGCCAATTATCTAAGATGAGGACATTAATGGCTTTTTTTTATTTGTTTATCTAGCCAAGAATAACTTAATAACCATTTATTAACTATAATTAAAGGTCCAATTGTTTTTCTATAAATAGTCGATTTTTAACGAAAAATTCCTACGTCTGTTTTGAATCTAAAACAATGTCACCTTTAGGTTATATATATTTTTTAATATTTTATTTTTATTTCAAACACACGGCCTAAAGTGATCGTCAGGATTCAACCTGTCTTAAGTATTTATTTGAAAAAGCATATATATATATATATATATAGTGATGCATATGAAGTTCACCTGTGGTTGTATTTGTGGTAGCGATTCATTTGCAGTAAACATAAAATCTTTAAATATTAAATATAATTTATTATGCATCAATGCAGCAATAATACTTTACATGTTGTTTTCCTCGATTATTATTATTTAAAAAAATATTAGAACTACCTAATTAATATTCTACAACATTATGATTGTAGAAATTTAACATCTTTTACAGGCTTTACACGCTGTTTCTTTTTTATTGTTAATTCAGCATCAGTTTTTCAATAATGATTGTTGTTAATCAATATGTGTGAGAAGGAATTTTAACTACATTTTGTGAAAATGTAAGAAATTTACATATCAATAAATTTTAAAACACTTTTTAAACATCAATAATTGCTTAGAAAGATGACACTTGTGCTTGGAATAAAATTAAAGCTATTTTCCCTATAATAAATGTTTTATTAATACAAGTTTTAAATTATAGCATTGCTGTTTTAAGATTATAATTTTTCTTCATTTTTCATCAAAATGTGTTTATTTTTTGAGCACAAACGTTATTAGTTTTTAAATTAAGTGCTTTATTACTTTATAATAAAGATATTAGAAAAAGAAAACCTATTATTATTATTGTGTGATTATGCACCTATGAGGATTTATTGTAATTTGTTTATTTATCAGTTTTTATATATCAAACACCTGCGCATCTTTATCTTTTAAATTTTTATTTTTTTTAAAAAGTAAAGATTAAAAAAAAAAAAAACATATTTGCTCATAATATTAGTAGCTTTTTCAAAAGCAAAAGGTTTCTTTAATTAATTCTCAATTGGAAAAGGTCCATTTTGGCCAATAAAATGGAATTCATTACTGAACGTGATTTGTGAATGAGACTCAAATAATTAATTAATTAACCATATAAAAATTTTATAAACTATTATAGATTGTACAATAGGAAAAAGTAAATTTAAAGGATTACTGGAGAAGTTGTACTCTAAACAACTTTCAAAAGAGCCATAGAATATAAAAGTTAGACTTAAAAATCAAATTAAAGAACCTTCTACAACCTTTATATATATATATATATATATATATATATATATATAGAATATATATATATATATATATATATATTCTAATTAACTTGTAATTCCTCTCTTTATAAAAATTATTCAACTTATACATAATTGGAACATCATTTCACTCTTTATTACTTTTTCTAATATTTTTTTTTCTGTAAATCTCTGTTGTTGTTATTGTTGTTGTTTTTTTTTTAAAAAAAAAAACCTTTCTCTTCTAACAATCAATAATTTTAATATTAATTTCTTAATTACTATCACTCATCAACTTTAACCAATACAATTTCTTTCTTTTTGTTGTTGCCATTTTATCTACTTAAATTATGTTAAAATTATTTTAAAGTTTAATTGTGTCAATAAAATAAAATGTTTTTGAAATCAAATCCTATAATTTTTTGAGATTTTTTAATGATAATTTTTATCTTTTTTTTTTTTTTGTTAATTAATTTTTTGTTTTAGATTTACACTTTTATGGTCTTAAAAAAACATAAAATTATATCTTCAGTAATTTAATATTGTAGCAAACTTTCATCTTTGGCAGTTAAAAACATCACTCAAAAATAAATCAATTTTGCTGCTTAATTGATCTAATTATTATTCAATACCTAATTAAAAACACAAAGAAGCTGAAAATTATTTGTCTCTAGTATAACAGATATCTACTTTTTTATTATTTTTAATTTTTCACAATAATAATTTATATGAATTTGAAACATCATTATACAGACAGATTATACAAGAAGAGTTGTTAATATGGTCAATATTTTTACATATTAGCCATACTAATGGGCAGATTGAGATTATCTATAAATACTCAAACTGCAGCCACATTTGAAGACTGCTTCCCTCATTCCATAACTAATTGAAGTAAGATATCTCCTATAAATACTTTTATTTACACTGGAGATAAATTCCCCTGGTTGTCATCAAGTCAATTTAACTGAATTACCTACCAAATAAGATTTTCAATGCTGCAAGTGCTTGATTCCACAGTTAGCTCAAATTATCAAGAAACTTGCATAACTGAGCCTATCAGACAATGCATATTTAAACACAAACAATATAATTGTCAAATTTTATCTTAATTAAATGTTATATGGTGAAGTATGGAGAGAGAGAGTTTAATCCAAATTAACGTATTAAAACAAGATATTTATTTACAAAAATAAAACATAATATTAATAGGAATAAAAAATAAAAGTAAATCAAACTAATTGCAAAAACTATTCTGTATAATTAAGTCTACTTTAACTACTAATAAGAATTTATCATTTCTAATTTTATGAAAGTTAATTAAGAGAAAGAAATCTTACCTCCTGTATATCATTTCATATCTAGACTTTGAACTATCTTCCTATCTTAACTTAGATTTTTCTATAGTTTTACTGGAGTTTTCACACCAGTCTTGATAGTTTATAAAGTTTGTGACTGGCATTCTTGAACAGGTTTCCTAGTTTCGATAACAACTTATCACTTCTTTTCTGTGGTATCATATATCTTTGTGACCTTGTTTAGTAGTAGTCTTTGATAATGATGGGTAATTTCTCAGCAATGGCAGGTCTAGGATATTTGAACACATTTCAGGCTATAAAATGCATAGGAATTTGGAGATGAAAACCAAATAAACATCCCACTGCAAGTTTAGCATTGCATGGTAATGTTAGGATCTATGCATAAATAGTTATACATCACTGTAGTATGAAATAGTCATGTTCAATAAAGTAGTCCATAAAATTCAACAGGTGATAAGTCAGCAAAATTAATATTACAGACAATGGCCAAATTTAATTAACAGGATTAGAGTCAAATAACCAGCAGAATAAAATCCAATAGAATACAGACGTTGTTAATCAGTTTTAATCAATTTTTTTCTAATTAGTTAATCCTTTTTTTTAATTTTAATTACAACATTCATTACAGTATTAATTATCTAAAATTCTTACATAACATATTTTAATTATGTTTTTCCCTCTTTCTTTTATTTTAACTTCAGATTCAGATACAGAATTTTTTTTTCCTTTTATTTATCTTCTGACTTTTGATCTATTCTAAACTCTCTTTATTTTATTTATTAAACTGTCAGTCTTTTTCATTAATAATCATAAAAATAATACATTATTACTATATATTTTTTCTGAATATCTCATGTAATACATACATTTATGTATCTATTACATCAGAGGAAAAAAAAATATTTTTTGTTGAGATAATTCTGATATTAGAGTTAATTGGTTAGAAGTTAATCTTTAGATACAAATTATTTGCTATTATATTTCTTTTTTTCATATATTATTATGATTTTTGGAAACAATTAGCTATCCATTAACATTACAAAAAAACTGCTATGAATTTAATCAAGAGATAAATTTATTAATGACTTTATTATGTTTTTTAGTCTATCATTAACATGTGAACTATAGTTAACAAGATTGGTTTAGGCCAGAACTACATATATCATTGACTTTGAACTTCCATTTAGCAAATGGATAAACATAGAAAGCATAAGTAACCAGAAACTTAAGTATAAAACTCCAATAACTTTTTGGAAGTTGGATTAAGACAAAATAACATGTGGAGCTTCATAAGAATCATATTTTACAGGATAGTTCTTCAGTTGATTGAAAAGTATATTCAATAAATATTCAGGAAACAAACCTTTAAGTTGAGTTAGGTTTTAAATGGTAAAACTACAAATAGAGCCGCTAGTAAATCTGATCTTATTAAGACATTTTAATACATTTTATGTAAGACAACATTTCTGATATCTGTTAAAAAATAGATGAAATGGGCTAGATTGTCCCAGTATTGCTTCTTTGATATCAGGTATTTGTATTTTAGGAAGTTAATTAAAATAATTTTATTTTCAGTTAGATACATTATATTTATTAGTAAACAGGCAAGCTTCTCCATACAGTAGTGCCACCCTGTGCCAATCAGAGTAATCAATGGATGCCAGAGGCTTGTGCATAAAATTCCCATCTAGTACCTAATCATCCAATATCCCCAGACTAGTTTCTGGCTTAAGGAGCCTTGGATCTGAGAGCCAGAAACTAGTCTGGGGATACTGGATGAGTAGGCACTAGATGGGGGTTTATGCTCAAGCCTTCTGGCATCCATTGATTACTCTAGTTGGCACAGGGTGGCATTACTATATGGAGAGTTTTGCCTGTTTAATAACTGTTATGTGCTAGCATAAGAGATGGTGATCATGTGATATTTAATAGTATCATGTGCCAGTGACAAACAAAAGTTTTTTTAAGGAAGTAGATCCATCCAGTTTTTTAAGTGCATTATATCTTGAATTTATTTTTGATCTAATGTTTAGTAAATGAAAAATTAAGCTAAGAAATGATTTAAGATTGCTTTTATGCTTTATGGAGTATGACCATGTATTAATTTTATCCATGTTATATGTTTTTCAGGTGTGAGATTTATTTCTCTTAATAACTGGCTTTCCATAAAGCAAAAATTGACTAACTAGCTTAAAATTTACACTTCGATCTCTTTTCATATAATATATGTAATCATTATTCTTCTATGGAAACAATTCATGAAATATTAGAATATACCAATTCAAACATTAATTATTTCACTGGCAAACAATGCCCATTAGATGTTTAGCTATCAGTTTATAAATCAGGTTCAAAAAAAAGAAAACGTTGTTTTTCTTTGTTTAGCAATTACTAATCTTTAAAATATTCAGTTCAAATACTAACTTTTAAAAATATTATTGGTAGAAAGTATGTCCATTTATTGTATATACACACACATTTGGATGTTGGTAAATCTGCAAAAGAAATTATTAAGAAGAAGCATATACACTTAGTATTTATACTTATACATTTTTTTTTTAAATAGCATGGATGAGTGTAAAAAAACATAGAAGCTTACGAATATCAATTTTAATATCTTTAAAATATAATTTATTTCATAAAACTGCACAGATATTTTTAAACATTTATAAAGAGATATTACTTATCATGACCTTCATTAATATAAAAAAACAAATTGCAGAAATAGAAAATGGGCTTGAACAAGATTTTAAACAAGAAATATAGAGTAAAATAAAATAATACTTGGTGAAAAAAATAATGAGAGTAGATAATAAAGAAATAGATTAGATGACTCCCAGAAAATATTATTTTCTTTAAATGATTTAAAGGAAGAAGAAAATAATTTTAATTCAATAAAAGATACTAAAGGTGAAGCAGATAAAACATGTATTTAGTTAACATTGAAGGAGAAGAAAGAAAAGGATAATCAATAATGAAAAAAGTAAACTAGTGGACTAGCAGAAAATTCAAGAAGCATCAAAAGAAGAAGTAGAATTAATATAAAGGTAGAATGTATATTAGTGAAGCAGCATAAATTTCAAGAAACTCCAACATATTCAAAAGAAATAAATGACAATAAAAGATTTCTGGAAAGCCAAGAGGTATTAGCAGGTTGCTATCAATGTGTAGTGGAAAATATACAAGGTAAAACCCAGGTTAGAGTAGAAAAAGTTAAACATGGAATAAAATGAAATAAGTACAATTCAAGGTGATGAGATAGAGACTTTCTATTATATGAAAGTATAAAATATAAATCTTATTTTAGAAGAGTGAAAAGTTAGACATGAGTATACAAATGTTTAGTAAAAATTGATTAAAGAATAACTAAAAATGTTAATAGAAATAGAATAACATTTGGTTATTCAAAAATTATTAATGATCAGAAGAAACTGAAAATAGTTAAAAATAAAACAAATAGAGAAAATATTTATAAAGCTTAGAAATGTAACATAATGTCTTAAAATATAAAAATCTATTCATTTGTTGACATATTCAAAGCCTATCCACCAAAAACCTTTATTTGTTATTCATAATCTTAATACTACAAATGGTCTTATGGAGATTAAGATAACAGTAAGTTCAAAATTTAAAATATGGCATTGATCTTTAACTTGTATACTTTTCATGTGTGTAGAGTTGTTCAGTGTGCAGTGTAAATATCACATGGGAATCATTTTGATAGATGATACTTGATACTACATCAATTCCTTGCATTAAAAAAATTAATATTACATGGTTATAATTTTCAATTTAGAAATATTTGTTGAGATTAATAATATTTATTGACAATATTTGTTATAAGTATAAATGTGTGGTAGAAGATGAATACAGACACATCAAGAAAGTTATAGGAATAGAACAGAGCAAAAGTAGTAATAAAGCATTAGCATAAAGAAAATAATTTTAATAGAGAATTTTTTTTTTGTTCTTGAAAGAAAATAAAATTGTAGCAATAAGTGTATGTTATCAATTTATTATGCAACAAAATAATAATGTAATAAAAAAATGAATTTAAACAAAATAAGTATTGTTCTATTTTCTTTTTTTTTTTTTTAAAGATAATTGTTTGCATAATTTTTATTATAATTAGGTAAAAAGTCTAAATGCGCTAAAACGCAGGCAAGAGTAAAACGAAGTACAAATTGCAGTATTGATTGACTGAACGCTTTAGAGATGTTTTATCTTCTTATAATCATAGAAAATGGGCTATATTAGTGTTTAGCTAATTAATACTACAATTTGTAGTTAGCTTTACCATTGCCAGCGTTTACTGCATTTAGATATATTACTTGTTTAATTGGGAAGTCGACATTTTTTTTTATTGTTATATAATTAGGTAAATAATAGACATTAAGATAGAAAAACATCAAGTGTAATTTTTATCTTCTTAACGATAAGGATATCAGGAGAGTAAGAGTATATATCTGCACGCAAAATAAATAAACAAACAAACACATATAGATAAATTAATATATTTATTTGTCTTATAAAAAAATATATCAATAGTATTAAAGATTAATATTGGTAATACATAAAAAAATAAAATAAAATAAAAGTATTTTATTTATTTACACTGATGAATTTTATTTAAAAAACACTATGTTAGAATGTAGGAATATAAAAGATTTTATTGAATTTAACAGTGTGATATATGATAAAGGTAACCAAATTTCTAAAGAGATGTAAAAATAGAGGATTGGCTTATGTTTATATCTCTATCTCTTACCTAAGACTTAATTTTACAATTATTAGCATATAAAAGCGATTTAACCCGCTGAAGAAGAAGCTGTCATTAGTAGACAAAAACAATTAAATTAAATTAATCTATGCCTAGTACTTTCCAGGTCTTCCTTCATATTCATGGCCAAAATAGGTTATAAACTATTGTTGTAATGTTACTAAATAATAATGTATGCAAATGCGTATGCAAATTAATTTATGCATTTTCTTGAAATAGCAAAAAACGTGTCGCGTCTATTGATGGCATTGTTATCATTGATAATGAAATACACTTCCTTGATCTTTATTTTACAATCGATGGCATCGGAGCATACTATCTTGGAGTTGCAACACATGACCAGCCTGCTTCTCATGTTCGAAAAATATTGAGAAGCTATCATTATTCTTTCATAATGGAAACAATTCCTGCAATATTAAAAGATTAATCCAAATAATAATTATTATTTCAATCAACAGATAATGACATTAGAAACTTTGTTATTGAATTGTAAATTGGACCTGATATAAGGAAAATATCATACTTGGAAAAGTGGACTAAACTATCTTGATCATACATTTTGTAAAAGAACAAAGGGACTCACATGCTAATTTTTATTTTATTATTATTTGCTTTAATTTATCTCAAAATATTATTGATGGAAAAATTAAAGATTTCACGAAATAGCATTCTACATATTTTATTTCATAATTATTAATCTTTGAACAAAAATATTCCATTTAAGAAGTATTCAAAATAGATAATTAAGTAAAATAGGAACACATATTTGATAATTTTGTATTTGAACATTGTTTATATTCTTTAAAATAAGCTTAGTAACAATTAACCCTGTATCTATCAGCAATCACAATCTGTAGTCAAGGCAACCTCATTTAACAAAAAGGTAGTATCATCTTTATCTAGTCTGTTATATTTATATAGGCATTAAATATTGAAAAATGATCAAGGAGTGTGAAATTAATATTGCTAAAAAGTTTAAACAAACCTTATTAATTTCTTGTTAAAGTATGTTGTCTTGACTACAAGATGGATTTGTTGATAACTTGAGAATTGATTTGTTATCATCTACTTTATATACCTATCAATGCCTTGAGTAATTGGCTTTAGTGTCTTAATTAAAATAAGCATAGATAAATATGAGAAAATATATGTTTAGAAATATATCAATTTTTGAAATATATAAAATAGACTTTATTCTAAATAACTGAAGATATTTTTATTTTATATACATTTGAAAAGAGATTTTTTTTGTTATGACATTACAATTTATATATAAAATGGTCATAGAAGGACAAGACTAGTTTTTCTATGTAAATTAAACAAATGTATTTTTTTATATTCTGTGTAAGTTTAGAAAAAAGACAACAAATATTTTACTTATATAAAAATATAAACTAAGACAGTAATGTTGCTGATAAGTCATCATCATCATCAACCATTATCAATCTGCTGCAAGATGAAGTTCTCTCTGCATTAAATCTATCTTCTCTGATCTTTAGCTTCTCTTTTCCACATCACACCTGCACATTTTTTTATTTCATCCATCCATTTAACATGTGGTCTCTTTCTGGGTCTTTTACCATCTCTTGGAATCGAGTTTAAGATTTCAATTGTCCATCTATTATCATCTCTTCTAGCAATATTTTCAGACCAACACCACTTCAATCTTTTAATTTTTTCAATGAGGTCAGTAACACCTGTTTGTTCTCTTACCCATATATTGTGTTTTTGATCTCTTCTTATTACTCCCAACATGCATCTCTCCATACTTCTTTGATAGTCTGAAGTCTCTGTATTGCTCTTCTATTAAGTATCCAAGTCTCAGATCTATAAGTAAGAACTGGTAAAACACATTTATTAAAAATCTTCCTTTTCAAACACATAGGCATATTTTCTTTTAATATCAAGTTATTTCTACCAAAATCACTCCAAACAAGTTTAATTCTATGATTAATTTCATCCATTATGTTTCCATGCTGATAATTATAACACATTTTATTTTATAAATAAGATAGAAGTTAGATTTAGAAAAAGTTATTTTATATAAAAGCGAAGTGGTAAGTGTAACTGTTCTTGATAATATAAAGAAATTTCCCTCTTTAGAGACAAAAGAATTAGATACCATGACAGAGCAATTGTTTTACAAAATATTTGAGATATAATAATCTTTTATAATTAATAAGTACTTTTATAACTATTAATATTAGTTTGAAATAATTAATTAAAATCTGTGTTTAAGTTTATAAATTAAAATATTATCAAACCAAAATAAATTATTGTTGATAAGCAAACATGCATAATGTCATTAAATACATGTAAAAATGATGAACTTTATTGTTTTGCAAAAATGTAATGTTTGTTTCACATGCATGCATGCATTTTTGTATTGAAACATAGATGTATTTGTAAGACATATAGATAATTTTTCAACGTATTGATTTATCTATTTATTTTTGAAAAAGAATCAAGGAGTTACAATTCTAAGAAAAAAAAAATATGAATAGCCAACATTTAGATAAATAAACATAAAAATGTAGAATGTACAAATTAGGTATTTATTAATTTACTTTATCATTGTTTATTTACTTAAACAAGGCAAAACTCTCCATACAGTAGTGCCACCCTATGCCACCAGAGTAATCAATGGATGCCAGAAGGCTTGTGCATAAAATCCCTATCTAGGGCTTACTCATCCAATATCCCCAGATTAGTTTCTGGCTTCCATTGATTACTCTGGTTGGCACAGGGTGGCACTACTGTATGGAGAGTTTTGTCTTGTTTAAGAACAAGTATGTGCTATTATAAGAGAGTGATCATGTGATGTTTAGTGTTTATTTACTTATTTAATTGATCATTAATTTAATTTGTTTTATATTTTATTTCTATGTTTTAAAATAAAAAGTATATATTGTTATCATTTTCCATGGTAGTCTTTGGTCTCAGTTTCAGTAATATATATATATATGAAAAACAAAAAAGCAAGTTAAACTTGCCAATGCTTGTATTTATGATCAACAGATGGCGTTTTACCAAAAACACCATCAAAGCGTGTTTGTTTACATAAATGTCAGAGTAAGCATTCACTACCCCTTTCGTTAGTTCCACCCTCAGATCATGATTTCAAGCTGATTTGCTATCATCAGTGGACAGGAAATAAGAAGCTAGATCTAAACACTAAACTCTGAGCATTTATGAAACAATTTCTATTCAGCTTGCAAGCGTGAATTTTTTAGACACGTAATGTCTTCAAACTCAGCATAGCAAGCCAGATAGCTATATGGGTCTGATATCAGATCAGTATCACCACATAGTAAAAGCCTCTGCAATATATATCATTGCAAGAAAACTTCAAAGGTACACTTATGAAAAACAAAAAAGCAAGTTAAACTTGCCAATGCTTGTATTTATGATCAACAGATGGCATTTTACCAAAAACACCATCAAAGTGTGTTTGTTTACATAAATGTCAGAGTAAGCATTCACTACCACTTTCGTTAGTTCCACCCTCAGATCATAATTTCAAGCTGTCCTTCACTGATGATAGCAAATAAGCTTGAAATCTTGATCTGATGGTGGATCTAATGAAAGAGGTAGTGAATGCTTATGCTGACGTTTATGTAAACAAACACGTTTTGAGGGTATTTTTGGTAAAACACCATCTGTTGATCATATATATATATATATATGTTGATATGAAGATTTACATGGGTTCCATATATAAAAGACATATTTTGCGGGTTCATCCGTGTTAAACTATTTTAAAATACTGACGTTTCAACTTAGTAACACCAAGTCGAAATGTCAGTATTTTAAAATATTTTAACATGGATGAACCCACAAAATGTCTTTTATATATATATATATATTGTGTTTAATGTACATCTGAGAATATTAGATATTAGGTTTGGTTTATAACATAATTTTATTATGTACTCTCTTATTATTATCACCATAATCAAAATTTGTCTCATGATTTATAGGTCCAATGTTCTGACCATGAAGTTACTATAACAATGGTAATGAGAAGTAGCATAAATATGAAGTGTCTGAGCATTTTGACTTATAAGATACTAAGAAATTTAGAAGTGGTTTGGGATAAATTACAATCAATTTTTAAATTATTCATAGGTTATATCATTTTTTGTGATTTCCTTATGTGGGGACTTAATAGTTTTGGCACAGATAATGTGTGACTATGATGAATGTTCTATTTTTACCATTTCAATTCCTACCATTTAAATTTTGATGTTGTCAACATGAGGCTTTAATAATTACTATTCATACTGTTATAATACATGTTCTAATGGATAAATAGTTTCATACATAACTTTACTAAAAGAGCCAATAGATAATAAATCTAGACTTCCTTCTAATATTCAAATTGTAGTTTAATATTTTTAACTAATATAAAAAATATCAAAAAATGAAATTTACTAGCAAAGTCACATTTTCACAAAAATGTTGGGAAGCTATAAATTATAAAATCAAATTTTTCTAACTAATAATTAAGCTTGATGTAAAAGATAAATTTACTCAATAATGAGTTATATTGGTCACCTATTAATTTGGCATACCAATATTTTATATATATTTTTTTCATGTGTCATAGCATCAGCTGGGAAGCGAACCCGCTAACCTGAGACAACTGCTTGTAAAGCAGCCATCGCTGACTTCTCGACCACCAATTTAAATAATAATCAATAACAAAAAAAATAATTTATTTAAAAAAATTAATGAACAATAATGTCATTGTAATAGCAATAAATATTTAAATTAATATATCAAAATTAACAAATGCATATACGATTAGCAATCTGAGTCATTGTGAAAACATACCAAGTCATTCTTGATCTCAATACCCAGTAACACATTAACCTATTTTCCAAGGACTATAAGACTAATCAATGAGTGAAATGTTTGTTATATGTGAGATTAACTCTCTACTATAATATTCTAAGTAATGACATATAACCAGCAACTATCGTTAAAACATCGAATATAGAATATTTAAATATTAATTCATCATTATAGACATATTTATTTATCATGATATAAACATTACCCATACTCAAGAAAGTCTTCACAACAAAAATAAAGTCATTATAAAAATAAAGCAATAGGAAATTTATAACTGAAACTAACCAACAAATATCAAGCTAAACATATATAATATCTCATTTGCTAATACATGCAGCATCAGTGAAATTCCATATATATATAATAAATGATAAACAAAACAAGTTATACATTTTGTAACTTGCTTTCAGCTTGCATTTTATGATCACTAGATGGAGCTTTACCAATAGCTTCTAACAAGCTTTTGTTTACATAAATGCCAAGAGAGATAGAATTCAATATCTCTTTTGTTATCTTTACCTTCAGACCAGCTGATTTTGAAACCAGCTGGTCTTGAGGTGGAGACAACGAAAGAGATATTGAATTCTATCTCTCTCCGCGTGTATGTAAACAAAAGCTTGTTAGGAGTTATTGGTAAAGTTCCATCTAGTGATCATATATAATAAATATTTATACAATCATTATTTAAAATTGTAAATATCATTAAATAACACAGATTATATGTTTTGTAATCTGTATAGAATTATGATATCTATAAAATAAAAATAATCTATCATTTATCACAACAATATTATTTTTAAACATTACATTTAAAATGGTTTGAAAATATTGCTTGCATATAGCTTTGGTAACTATGCATAGTGATCAATACAATATTTAAGAACTGACAATTTATAAATAATTAATATCATCTTAATATTTAGATGAAAATTTATTATAAATTTAAAAATATTTAATAAAGATTTATAGATTGTTTCGTAATTTTAACTTATTTACCACTAGATGTTGAGGTTCCTCAAATTTAAAATACAGTAGATGGTGCTTTCCTTCATAGTAGGGCCCTACTAGAATATAAAAAGTAGGCTTGAATAAAGTTGTAGAAAAATTATGATTTTGCAACAACTGATGGTTATGAAGTATTCCTATTTATGATAGATAAAAATATGAAGGAGTAGATTATCCCTTAGAGTCATGGTTTCCAAATTCTTGGACTAGAAACTATTTATAAGTTCATCTTAAGAGTCTAATGTCCCTTTTTTTTCCAATTCAACAGAATGTCAATCATATTCACGTGATAAAAATTTTCTTAATATGAAATCATTCTTGGCTACTTACTAATAGAACAGTAACTAAATCTACAATTAATGTAAAAGTATATTTGAATATGTAATTATCAATTTGTTCAATCAATATTTTTAAATTCAACAAATGAATATCGACTGGGATGCGAACCCACAACCGTCTGCAACCAACTACTTGATTGCAAGGCGGCTACAATGACCTCTCAGCTAAAGTGTATATAAAGTCCTTAAATAATAATAATAACTTAATATTTTAAAATACCAATGATGTCACACTTCTAGATTAATAAAATTTATTTCCATACATTTATTTAATCTATACACCAATAAAATGCATTCCTAAGAAATATATCATTTCAATATATATAATAAAAATTTATACAACATTACAATACTAGTCAAAAAATTCTAAACTTTACAAAAATTCTTCCACAACCATGGTTTCATCTAATAACATATAGATGAAATTATGGTTCTAGAAATATTTTAGTAAATTTTTGTTTTTTCTTTGGCTAGTATTGTAATGTTAGTTGAATTTTTTTATGTTAATTAGTATTACTAGTATAGTTTACCCTATAACTACCAAGTTAAAATATCACTTTGACTTTCTGTGCACTAATTAATCCATTATATTACTGAAGAAACATATAACTATAACTATGTACCTATGTTGCTAATTTCAACAGTATATGTTTGAAGTGTAAGCCAAATAACATGTGATTTTTAAAAATATAAGATAAAACTTACAGTAGGTATAATAAAATGTTAAAGTTATATATAATATTATTCATTTAGCATTACATATACTACTGATTAATCTTATAAGAGTATTTCTTTGTTACATTCTTAGTTTTTAATAATTATGTCACTTTATAAAAAAAAGACAATTAAAGAAATCTGGTACATTGTTTATTTTTTGGAATTTCATAATATAAGAGTACATTTTACTCATTGTTAATATTAAAAGAGCAAAGTAATGAATTCCTGATTGTGTCTATATCAATTACTTTCAACTGATTAAAAACAAGGAAAGATTCATAAAAGTAAAAATAAGGATAGATTATACAGAATAAATCAGACAGAATGGATCTAGAAATGCAATCATATTGATTAGATAGTAAGACTCCCCTTTATGTGCACTTTTTTCCATATGTTATATAAATTTACTACTAACAAAAATTAAATAAGAAATGCCTGGAATACACATGGTTGAATTAACTGAAAATATTGTATGCATTGCTTATAAGGATGATAATATATAGGGTATATGAGGACAGACTTTTGCACTACCCACCACTCTCCACTCTATCTCATAACACTGATACACTTGAACACATATATGCTGAAAAGATAAATAATCACCAATATATATTTCATACTAAACCAGCAATCATCAGTTGGTCCAGATTACCATCTCTATACATATATGCCATAAGTGCTCAGATATATATTAAGATAGCCAATCTTCATACTTTAATGGGCAGGCTTCAATGTACTCCACACTCCAACTCTTCAATGTCCATCCAATTGAAAATCTGATGATGGCATGCTCAAAGGCCACCCTGAGTCCAAGATTCTCATCACATCCATCTTGACCTAAGGTAAAGCTGACCCCTCATGTACAGGGCAATCCATTTAATACATATAAGAGGGATTTTTTTCCAATTGGATGGATGGTTGAAGAGTTGGAGTGTGAAGTAGATTGAAGCCTGTCCATTAAAGTATGAAGATTGGCTAACTTAATATATATCTGAGCACTTATGACATATATGTATAGAGATGGTAATCTGGACCAACTGATGATTGCTGGTTTAGCATGAAATACGTATATTGGTGATTATTTATCTTTTCAGCATATATGTGTTCAAGTGTATCAGTGTTATGAGATAGAGTGGAGAGTGGTGGGTCATGTGAAAGTCTGTGCTCATATACCTATATATTACATATATAGACACAGGTATATAATAAGCCTGTGTTTCAGTTATTATATGGATGATGTGAAAGTTTTTCCCTCTTTACAAAAACAAATATTATTCATCTCAATACAAGCTTGAAATTAATATAGAAAAATCACGTGTACCGTTGATCGATACCGGCATAATTAATAGACATTTCTTTAAAAAATAGGATTTCCATTCTATCTGAGCTCTTCAGTGATGTGCACACAAATTCAGAAAAAAAAAACAAGTTAAAAAAAATTGAAAAAAAAACCACTAACTCACTTTTGAAACCTTACTTTCGCTCTATTCAGAAGTATCACTATTCAATTTATTCATCATTACAAGATTACTATTCTCCCATCATACTATTCGCAAATGCCTTTTCTAATAACATATATTCTAGACATAGAAAACACTCTTGGGTAGTTGGTTGGCATCCACCTTTTTCAAGTGTCTTCAACAACCACTAATGCAAAATGGCATAGAACTTTGTAATAATAAAGTATTTGAAATATAAAAAATCATGTGTAAAATTATACCTCCATCTAATGACTGTGGCAAAAATTACACCAATAGGCACACTACCCTTAATTACCCAATGACTTAAAAGTCTAATGTTTTCATTATTTTCAATCCCAAATTTCTTCTATTGCCCACCTATCAACAATTAAAAGGGATTGTGGGAAAACAGTCCTAAGTTTAGATAACAAGCAATTTAAGAAATTCAGATTTTAGTCTCTTGAACCAAAATACTTTGATTTCCTAGTGAAATTAAACCTGGATTTTTTTTACCTACATTGGATTTCTTCAGATTCAAACAACATTACAAAAATATTAAAGGCAAAAATACTGGTTAATCCTTAGAGATATGAAAAACAAACTCACCATTTTTTGAATTTCCAAGCTATTTCTCAATACAAATACTACTATGGAATCACTGTTTAACTCATATTCAAAGGTTTTGTTGCTGTCATAATAGCAAGTACCTTTGTATTATATGCATTTTGATAAATAAAAACATTTGTGTACAACATTAACCAAAGAAGATTTATTAACTCCTTTATCAACAAAGTAAGCACCATTAAGGATATTATCCCTCATAATATATTTATAACTATATCATTCCTAATATGACAATCTGGGTCACTAACATTATATAAGTGTGTTTTTTATAACTAAAAAATAATTTGTAATCTCTGCATATTTTGAATGTTTATCAAGAAAACAAATGTGATCTTTTCAATAATCAATAAAGTATCTTTCAAATATAAATTACACATTTTCAAAATGTGATTGAATATTACAGTAAATCACCAAAGATGTTTTCTGTATCTGAATTTAAGTTCAGTAATATTGATTCTATTTGACCAATAAACCGTATTTTAAATGCATTTAATTGTTTTTTAAATAAAATGTCAGAATATGTTTGGAGAATTATAACTTTATTTTTCTTATTGCATTTCCAAATCCATATAATATTAATATCATTTACTTTCTTTATTACTTTTACAATGTTTCACATAATTGCAACCACCACTGATGTTTTCGACTGCCTCAGCAATCTTTTTCAGAACTATAACAAACACAATACAAATACATAAATGCAAATATAGAAGAACCTATAATATAACAAACACAATATAAATACATGGATTCAAATATACATGAACAAATAATTTTACATTTTATGTATATACAATTAATGTAAAATTATAGGTTCTTGTATATTTGTATTCATGTATTTGTATTGTGTTTGTTATAGATCTGAAGAAGATTGCTGAGGCAATCGAAACCGTCAATAGTGGGTTGTAATTATGTGAAGCATTGTAAAATTAAAGTAAATAATATTAACATTAAAGTTTTGAAGAATAGGGGAGAGGTGATTAGGCTTTGTGTAAGTGTTATTTTTATATTATATTGTTTTATTCAATTTATACTTTTATTGGACATCTATATTCAATTTATTATATTTTCCCGTTATTTTTTAAAACAAAAATAAAAGACCAGATTAGATTTCGATATATTTATTTATTCTCCCTTACTTTTCTTTTTATAAAATAATTTTTTACAGTGTTCCTTTAACTTCTTTTTTTTTTTTTTATGAATCTAAATGCAGAGCTTTAGTAATAATTTTAGCAAAGGAAAATTAAGAGGTTATGGAGCTTGTTATTTTCTTTTTTTGGAATACAGAATTCACCACTCACAAGTCTATAGGGAAGGCAGCGCATTAATCTTCTCCAGTATGTAGATAAAAAAATTAGGTCGTTAGTGCAAACTACAAAAGATAAATCTACATTTCTAACTAGAATAAGAATCGTTAAATTACAGACGAATTACTATTTGCTGGAGTCTAAGATTTGATGAGACCTTGTCAAAATGGATTTTGAACCGATACAACCAACACTAAATTGATAGCACAGTGTGTACAATACGTATAAAAAATAAACTAAAAGACACTTAGTTTCTTTATGAAAAGGATTTAACCCTCTTACCAAAATTACTAAGCATTTGTTCTATATTTAGATAAAGAAATAACTTTGATTTGACTTTTAAGCTTCGATGAAAAAAAAAAAAATGTTAATACAGTATTAAAAAAGTTTTTTTTTTTTAAATATATATATACGAGTATTATCTTAAGTGTATGTAAAAAGTGGATAAATGACTATAATAATAATACTGTATGGAATTATACTATTGTGGAAATTTTAATGAAGTATCTATTTTTAGGACGAAGATCTACCATTAAAGCTTATTAGTTTAGCAAAAGAAATCTGAAAAATAAGATACTACATTAAATTGTAATCTATTTCCTTTACTACCTTGATTGCTATGTGTACATTTTGGAGAGAATGTAGATTTATATAAAGGCAAGTCTTTATTTAATAATTTAATTAGTGCATTCTAGCTATGAAATATAGTGGTGGGATTACTTTCTACAGATCTATTTGATAAAAAAAAATCATGTTGAGCAGAAGTTAAATAATTACTGACATTCTCTATGATTTTATTATATATACATCTTTCAAATACTGTAGCCGCAATATGTAAGAACGAAATAAGTCGAAAATTATTTATACAATTTGTAGAACCATTTTTGTGAATTAAAACAACTTTAACATATTTGAGAACCTCAAAAAATTGCAGTTATATATAGAACAATGTAGAATATAGCATAATGAGTTGGCAATAAACTTGCTCAACCCTTATAAATAAAAAGAGGTATATTATCTGGGCCCAAACTAGTGTGAATTTAAGCTTTTTTATTGATACTAAAATGACTATGCTATTACAACCTTCAATTGATATTTTGTGGTAACATTTCTCTGAAAATACAGAAGGCTTTGATTCATTATTAACATTCCTATATAGATAAGCAAAGAATGTGGATAACTCTAAAGCAGAAAACAAAAAATTACAAGCAGTTCCACAATTTTTATAACCAATTCCAGAATCTTTAATGAAATACCAGGATTGTCTAGGATTTATAAAAAAAAAAAAAATCTTCATATTGTTTATATGATTAAGAAACTTTTTTCTATATAAAATCTTTGTCAATCTTCTATAATTGATGATGATAGTGATGATGATGATGATGATAATAATAATAATTATAATGTTGATTCAAATTTTAAAAAAAATTTTGCTGATAACATTGTATCAAAGCCATGATTTGGATAATGATAAATGTCAAAAAAATAACCATTAAAAAGGATATTTGTATGTAGGTTTGTTACGATGGCATTTTAATTATAATTGTATGTTGAACTATTTCCATCATGTAGTATTAAAATTGAATGTTAAAAAAAACTTTCTTTTAAACTTCCCAAATACCATAAACTGTTAATAATATCATACAGGTTAGTATATGCAATGTGATTTTCTGAATGGTTTTTTTCTTTTCACTTATGGTATTGCTGTCCTAACCAATAAAAGCCTGGGAATTAAACCTGAGCTTTTAAATTGATGACTACTGAATTTTAAAGTAATGTTTTAACCAACTAAGGTTTTTTTGCCAAGATAAAGAGGTCGAAGACATTTCTTATATTTATCTACAATGGTTCTCTGGATATCTTCACTTTTTTCTAAAAGCAAGAATAATTAATGATTTCATTTATTTTATATAATCATACTAAGTTGGGTTATGTTGTTATTTGTCATTATTAAGTGAGCAGCTTTTTTGATTTTTTTTTCTTTGTATTTTTCCTCTCTCTATCCAATATTTTTGTGTTTTACCAATCAAACATAGGCTCATTTGTACATTACATGCTCTATTACTTTAGATATGTTTGCTTAATTTCTTTCCTAAATATCAGATTATTCTTTTTCAATGGCTTTTCAATGGGGTGATTGGTATTGGTAATATTCAAACTTTTACATTCATATGATATTTCATGGATGCAGTTTTTTTTTCAGCATTTTAAGTTTAGGTTTCATAGATTTTAGACATCCATATAGTCTGATATGTATTTAGTTCAATTCCAATGTTAGTATTGTCATTGGTCAGTTCAGCAACTCTTGAGAAAGAGAGGAAAATAAAAACCAATACAACAATGTGTTACATACTAACCCATGTGCTATTACTAACAGTTGATGGTATTTGGAAATTTTAAAGCCTAACTTTTTTCTACAGACATTTAGGATTTATATTAGATAATGAAAATAGTCCAACATATAATTATAAATTAAAAATAATGTATGTATATTTCAATAATATTTATTTCTATGACAGTGATTTCAGGGTAAATGAATTCAGTTTATGAATAGCAAAAAGTAATATATCACCCTTGTAAATTCATTGTGTAATGAAAGATATAATTCAGACTACAATTTTTCTAAAATTCATGATCAGTTGATTAAGCATATATTGGTTATTGAGGTAACAAATCACATCAGGGATTTTTTAAGCTTTTTTTTTAAATTGAGTGTTATATATTAATTGCACTCTAATATTTGTTAATAAAAAATTTGTGTCATTGTTTTATATAAAACCTAAACAATATTTAACAAAATTAGTAAACTAAGATTGTTTTCATAAGTTAAACACTAACTCTCTTGTAATGGTTTATCATTTTATTATTTTTTTCATTTCTTCCTATTGTAGGGTGTATATATCTATATATGAATAAATATTTATATATATATATATATATATATATATATATATAACATGTTATATATAGAGTAAATTAAAAACAAACTCTTATGAAGCTTCAAAAATACCCTCAACCTCAGACCGTGGTTTCTGCCTCTAGCGTCATCAGTGAGGTGCTAGGGAATAAAAATACTAGAACTCGTCCAGCATTTTATCAATGCCTAACTATTGAGAAGAAAATCTGAAACTTTCAGACATTTAAATGTCCAAAAATCCAGCTATCTAACTCAAATAGCTGTATGGGACTGAACTAAGTTCAGATACACCATATATTAATAGCTCTAGCAATATAAAATCGCCAAAGCATTAATAGCAAAAAAACTACAATTAAATTGATAAAAAATCAAGTCATATGGCCTAATTTTAATAAAGCTCCTATTTACAAATGTTATATATAGAGTAAGTTAAAAACAAACTCTTATGAAGCTTCAAAAATACCCTCAACCTCAGACCGCGGTTTCTGCCTCTAGCGTCATCAGTGAGGTGCTAGGGAATAAAAATACTAGAACTAGTCCAGCATTTTATCAATGCCTAACTATTGAGAAGAAAATCTGAAACTTTCAGACATTTAATATATGGTGTATCTGAACTTAGTTCAGTCCCATACGGCTATTTGAGTTAGATAGCTGGATTTTTGGACATTTAAATGTCTGAAAGTTTCAGATTTTCTTCTCAATAGTTAGGCATTGATAAAATGCTGGACTAGTTCTAGTATTTTTATTCCCTAGCACCTCACTGATGACACTAGAGGCAGAAACCGCGGTCTGAGGTTGAGGGTATTTTTGAAGCTTCATAAGAGTTTGTTTTTAACTTACTCTATATATAACATTTGTAAATAGGAGCTTTATTAAAATTAGGTCATATGACTTGATTTTTTATCAATATATATAACATTTGTAATACAAGCTTGTTAAATTAGATCATGTGACATGATTTTTTTTATTTTATATATATATATATATAAACAAAGGGGTAAATCAATGTCATCCAGACTATGAATTAAAAACATTCTAAATGTTAAACAAAGAACCAAAAATAAAATGAATCCACCAATTCTTGGAAGCGCTGATGTTTGTAAGCTTTCCTACATAAACATTGTTGGTAACTCAGGGTGAAATTACCAGCAGTGTTGACAAAGCTAACTTTACAATTATCAGAATTCCCAAGAATAGGTGGGTTCATTCTATTCTTGATCCTTTGTTTAACATTTATAATGATTTTAATTAATAACCTGGGTGAGAGTGATTTTATTCTTTTTTAATTACATATACATTGAGCTAGGTTTAAATTAAAATTTAATATGTATGTATATATGTATAATGTAAACAATATAATGTGAACATTGATTTCAGATTCTTCCAAGTATATATTTGACAGTTATTAATATTAACAATACACTCACATTTTAGTAACTAGAGTATCCATCATTTGGGTAATGCAAGTCACTCTATAAAACTGCAGATTTAACTGACCAAAGTAGATATTTCTAAAACATTCTTGAAATGGCTTCTATTAACCAACTGATGTGGTACTGGTTAAAATGTCACTATATTGCTGATATTATATATATATATATATATATATATATATATATATATATATATATATATATATTAAACTGAACCCAAAAATATATATTCATAGACTCACATATATTGTAACAATATAAAAAGTAGAAGTTAATAAGAGAGAATCTGAGGTTACAATGTCCCACAATTGGCAGCCATTTCTAACAGAACATATTACAGCTAAATTATGAGGAGATGGGAAACCATCATCATCCCAAAACAAACAAAATATAAAATTAAATATAAAAGGAATGAGCATGAGAGATCAGCATGGAATTAACTACTATAATATCACCAAGGATGATACAAAAGTAATAAGTATTCATCATCATAAATGATCAACAATAAAAATAAATTATTAGTTTATATAATTAATCAAAGAATAACTAATAGATTAATCTTTCACTGAAGATTATCACATGTTCTTTTAATAATAGGAACCATGGAAACAATGATTCAACTAACATATTGCTTGCTTTTGTGAATTCATTTGACAATTTTTAAACTGCTATATCACTATTTTATGAAATAGCATTACTAATAGTACACTGAAGAGGATTGAGCTCTACCTTTTTGCTTATGAAATTAACAATGGAATATTGCTTACAATAGATATGTTTCAACCTGTTCATTGATTTGTTTTGTATTTAAACAACAAACCTTTATAATTTATACCTTCTTCTTACATTTTGCATTGATTTTCTATCAGACTGAGCCCAAACAAATTTGGAATATCTCAACTTTATTGAAAAAAGTCAAAAGTCTCTAGACAACTGCATATGAATAAATTTATATTGCAGAAATTTGGCATATTTTATTGATTTATACCAAATTCTAGTCACAATACAGACACACCTATGGTTGTTAAAGAAGTAAGAATACAACAATATATAGAAGCTGATCTGGTTTCAGATCTATGGTTATACAAACAGGTTAGCCAAGATTGAAAACATTTACATCCTTCTCAGTTTAGATTGATAGCTAATGCCAGAGGAAGATGTAGTAGATTCTAAAAATCCAGGTGCAATTCTCCAATAATTTAAACTCTTCATTGATGGAAGCTGCAATATTGAGTGCGGTCTGCTGATACTGCACAGTATTGCACAAGATAAGGATTTATTAAGTACTATTATTTGGTATTTATTAGTAGGTGGCATAGATGTGGTGAAATAAAAATGTAAGCTGCTAATACACAAAATGTTGCTGGAAAAATGACCGTTTATAATTTATCAATAAGTCTATACGTGTGTATATATATATATTTACAAATGTAGTTAACTCAGTATACAAAGAAATTCAAGTGAAAAACAAATTTTAATTATAACTGGAAAATTTTTTGAAAACATATGTATGCCCTATTTCTGCGCATAAATAATATTTCGCACATTTTTACTCACAGGCTAATAAAACTACCATCAAATTCTAGACAGATACTGGGGCCTGCATTACTCCCCCATGATTCACATATTTATAATATATTATTTAAAGCTAGTATGTGTGTTCTAATTATTTTGTTCACTTTTATGTATATTTAAATAACGCGTGTGCGAATGAGGAAATATATTTAAACGTAGATTTATGTTTATTATAATCCTTTTGTATAAGTTAAAATTTGCATAAATTTAAATAAAATTTAATCATTACATTTAAAATATGTTAATCAAAATTTAATCATAACATTAACTTGATAACTATTGTAACATTTTGCTAGATTTAATTTTATGACAAATTTTTAATTAACAGCAAGATACTAATGGCTTATCAACTAGATAATTTATGTTCTAAATTACAATTAGCATATTATCACAATATTATTTTACATATTTTACAATATCAAAATTTATCGCCCTAACTTTTGAATATTCATTTATTACGTAATAGTACAAATTAAGTTAAGCAGCGTTACCAAAAGAAATACCTATACGAAATACATGAGCGTGTATTTATACATTAATTTTAAACTCATAAACATATAAATTGACAAATAATTTTTTATAAATATTAAGCCGAAAAATATTGTTTGATTTTTACTTATTGCCTTATTTTTAATATCATATTTTCAGCTAAAAGTTTATTGAAATAGTATATGATTAATTATAAGATTATGTTTAGGATATTTAAAACCAATTCATTAGTAATATGAGAAAATATTTATTTTAAAACATGGTACAAACTTATAATTCTTTATTATGTTGAAATCAATAATATTTAAAGGCAAAAGCAATAGGAGTATATTTATTTTTTAATTATAATAGGTAGTAGTTTATTTATTTTAAACACAAGATATGGAATAACCATCCATAATTTCTGTAAACCGGCAGTCATAAATTGGTTAGGGTTAGCTCTAATCCTAATAGTCTCTCACTCAAACATTTTCTCATTTTGCATTCGTTCTAGACTGCATTATTTTATTTTGTTTTTGTTAGTTATTTTTGTTGTATGTATGTATGTTTACACATATATGTGGGTTTCATTATTATTCATGATTTGAGATTTTCAGGTCAAAACATACAACAAAATAGCAATTATCAAAGAATGTATTGGGATAAAGTTTTTTGTTCTAGTTAAGAATTCAGTGCCTAAGCAATAAAATATTAAGTTGAAGTCATACAACATATGTATACTTTCAATTAGTATTTAATTATTTTTTTCAAAGAAAAAAACAACAAATTATTACTATATCTTTATTATTTTAAATACAAGTATATTTTATATACCTGGAGTCTAGATACAATGTAGGGAATTTGAACCCAGACTTTCAAGCTCCCTTCAGTGATCCACTCTATCTCATACAACTGATACACATAATCTGACTAAAGTATTAATATTTGTTAATTTCTTCAATATTAATGTCACACTAAATTAATATTTTTTTATTTTTGAAAATAAAAATCACCTGTAACTCTATAACTTTAATTCTTTTTTAATATTTTGTAATTCAATACATATGAGGAAAGATTAACAATATGACAAATTAACTATAGATTAGCACTGTTTTTGACCAGGCTGATCATATTCGTAGACTAGATAAAGCCAGATTTGTGAGGAAAAGAAAGCAGAGAATAAACATATTAAGTAATTAATATGTAAATTTATAGATTTAATATTCCACTTGCATGATAAAATCCCTCATGTACAACTCTTATGTTATCTATTGCTAAGAATATAACCTGACTGGTCAAATGCAGTGTTATATTGTAGTCAATTTAAAATATTGTTAATCTTTCCTTTGTAGCAAAGTAATCTCAGTATTAAATTAAAATTCATTACATTAATCATTTTTAGTACTTATTTTTAGTTCTTTTTTTTTAAATTTATTTGATAGTTTTTGGTAACATTTCCTATTATTCTGAAGCATTATTTATGAAAACAGCTCCATCAATTGCTAAATATATAACTTAAGTAATCTCTATTTATTGGTCCTTGTTTTGTATTCATTTGATACTAAAATATTTTCTAGAAGTAAAACATATTTTAATTATAAAACTTATTATTAATGTAAGTGGACAGCTAGGGAAAAGGAAGAATTAGTGAATAAAAATTTTATTTGGTATAAAACTTTCTAGTAAGACAAATGGCCAGATGGAGAAAATTAGTGCCAAATTTATTTATTTTTTTGGTATTCAATACATCAAAATCAAAAAGAAAATTTAGATAATAAAACATTAAAAAATTTCAATTGGTAAAAATATATTCTCCTTAAATATATATATTGAACCATTTTACATATATATGGTTCAAGTATTTTGGCATTTGTAATATTTAAAAAATTAAATCTAAAATAAATCATCAATAGGTACCGTTTGGTTTCTTTTTTTGGTTAGTATAATTTATTTTTTGGAAATGTACAATGAAAGTTATTCATGTGGAAATCATCTATTTAATGTAATTAAAGTTAAAATTGGAAAGAATGTAAGTGCATACAGATTGCTTATCCAGATAAATAAAAGAAAGACATTATTCTACTTAAACATGGTGAAAGTATTTTATAAAAAAAAAAAAGACTGTTGCTAAAAACCACTAAAGAATGTAAAAGATTATCAACTTGTATTTTTAATAAAACAAAAGACACAAGTTTATACCCAGAAGTCTAAAATCTGACCCAATGCTTTAAAAATGGCAAAAAAAACATCAAACTAGGGTTTTGTCTTGTACTAGCAGTTTTCATGGGTCTTTGATACAGAAAATATCCCAGACTACTCTGGTGAAGTGAGTTATCATGTGAAAATGGAACTGGGGCATTTGCATAAAACTTCTTTCATCTCAAAGAGATCATTCCAAAAATGCCTTTGAGTCCAACCTAAAGCAGACCAGAAATAAAAACATGCCAGCAGGAGAAATCAATTAACTTCCAATGAGCTTGGTATCTCAATAAATACATGTATACTACAAGAATTTACACAAACTTACCGGTAAGCTACTATTTATTCATACCCATTGTGACTAAATTAAATGTTTGCAAAGTAAACTTAAGCTATAAGCTTATAATACCAACAGAAAGGAACTATTTCATTAATGGCCTTCTAGTACAAACATAAGAAAATATGAACTATGTGAATTAATCATTTGAATTATTTATTAATGTTATTATCTGGATAAGCTTATGTATGTGATTTCCAATTTATTAGTAATTTACAATTTATCATTTAAATATTTTATTTTCAGTAAAATATTTAAAATTAATATCAACTTTTCATTGTGCATTATTAATTTTAGGTTATTTAGACCTTATTATACAAAGAATTATTTTAAGAAGTATTTAATTACCCATGCAAACATGTTTGTTTTAATCTATAAATGCTGGAGAAAATTCTAGAACATTAAGTGACTACAAAATGTAATTCCCGATCTTTTTAGTTATTTGCTATTAAATTTGTGATGTGGTGGGAACCAGTAGGTTTAGAAACCTTTGCACCCTTTAAATAAATGGAAAACTGATTCTTCAGGCAATCTGTATAACAATAAAATATTAGATCAGTTAATCAGGAAATATAACTATGTTCTTGAAATATACAAACTTATAAACGAACTGAATTAAAGGCCTAAATCCAACTTTAAATGTTGAAAATAAACCATTAATGGTACAATATATATATATATATATTTGATGTGTGGAGTTATCAATTTATAATTACCTAATTAGAAAGCACTCTACCTATAACAGTAATCAATAAAATCAATTGTCCCAGGCTAAGAATGTAATTAAATCTGTCAGACTTATTGCATTCAAAATGGAGATTATCCTTTGAATGTCACTAGATCTCATATAAAGAGCAAAACACCACAGTTTACATTTATAAGTACTCACCAGTGGAGGTGTTTATTATAATAAGTAAAAATTTGAAAGTTGTGTTATTCTGTAATTGCTTAGACTTATAAATATAAACTGTGGTGCTTTGTTTACTATATTAGATCTAGAGGGGCATTCAAAAGATGATCTTTTTGAATGCAATTAATCTGAGTGTTTTACTTTCACTTTTAGCCCAGAGTATTTTTTTAATTAATGAATTAAAAATGGATAATTCTACATATTAAATATTTACATGTAAACATCCATTAAAAATATTATATATATATAAACAAAAAAATACTTATATATCCATGAAATAGTTTAATATTTCAACCAGAGGATTGGTTTTCATCAGAAATAAATAAATATATACAGTAAAATGGCAATATTCAAAAATTACAGATTTGATAAAAGATTACAAATTCAACAAAAAAAAAAACCGATTGAGCATAAAAACTTACACAGGATATTAAACTAACCAATGACAAATTTTTTACAATGTATACTTAAAACAAACAAACAAACAAAACAAAATTACATTTTGTACTAATCAAACTTAATTACAAAAATAGTCATGTGCTCATATTAATATTTGCTTAAAAGCTAAAATACTTATACATATAAATTAAAAATCAAAGTTAGTGCAAAGTACAATAATTATTAATAGTAATTAATTATTTATCTGTTTACTAATCAAACACTAATAGAACCTTCATATAAAAAAAAAAAATTGCATAAAAATTCTTATATAAAAAAACTCCCACATATAAAAAAAATCTTATATACAAAAAAATTTTAACAAAAAAATTATAACAAAATTTCTAGACTAGGTAACTTAAAGATGTAATAATCCCTATGTTTAAATTTATTTCATGTGGGTGTAAGGTCTTGAATTTAAAAATAAAAAATAAAAACTCTCCTTTTGCTTCCTCTCTCTTATAGAAGAAAAACCATCCTGTAAAATTACTACTCTTAAATCTTCAATTGAATGATTTGGTAAATTAAAGTGTTTTGAAACCGGTCTATCTTCATTCTTATGCAAAATGTCAAATCCATGATTAGTCATTTTGACATACAAACTGTTTGCTGACTCACCTACTTACTGGTTTGAACATCTACTACACTTTATCATATATCAAATTTACACTTTTACATATAACATAATTAGGAATATACCACTTAAAATTATGATTCCTAGTACATAGGACCACTTTTATCACAAAAATATGTTTACATGTAAAATATCTTTTATCCTCACATGGGTAACATCCTTTTACCAGTATAGAACTTCTAATAAAACTTTTTTTTGACAAGCATATTTTTAAGTGATCTATATTTTCAATATACAACCTTAAGTGGATCGGAAAAAATAGATTTTAAATAATCTGTAGAATGTAATGTGTTGAAATGTTTTTCCAATATCCAGTTAATATTAGGTAAATCTCTAGTAAAAATAAGAACCGTCTTGCATTGGTGGTTGAGAGGTCAGCACGACTGCCTTGCACTTGCAGGCAGTTGCCCAGGTTAAGGGTTTACATCCTGGCCGATGCGATGACACTTAAAAAAAAATAATAAGAACCAATGGTGGGTAATCAAACTAGTTTTTTTTTACTCTTTTTAGATAAAAGAAGCTACTTCCTTTAAGTTACAGAAGATCTCATTACTGCATCATCCAACAATGTCTTAGGATACCTCATATTCACCAATTTCTTATACAAAATACTATTATTATGCTGAAGAAGTTTCTCATTATATATATATATATATATTAATTATCAACTGCATTATATATATATATATATTAATTATCAACTGCATTATATCTTTTTATATTATATTAATAATGTGAGCAAAGTCAACCAATGATTTTTTCTCACATTAGTAAAGTAAAACAATATAATGTAGTTGATATTTAAAATATACTTAAAGAATGTTTACATGAAATAATACTATCTGAATTATCAATGGCAGTTTAGAATGATCTACAATATTGTTTATAAACATGTGTTACATTGCTTATTTTCCCTTGATGTTGATAATTCATGTATTATTCTTTTATGTAAATATGATTTAAATACATTTCATTATCAACTAAGTTACATTTTAAAAATTTAATAAAAGAAGTAGAAATAAAGGTATAGTTAGTGATAATATAGATATTTAATTTTTATCAGGTAGAGTTTAAAAGATAATTATTTTTTAAAAATTAAAGAGAAAACAAGAAGTGATTAACAGCTTTAGTCTGTGAAAGAAATAAAAGATATTTTTTAACCAATGGATAAATAAAATGTTGTATGTTTCAAAAAAATAAAAAAAAATAAAAAGAAATTAAGAACTTCATTTGTAAAAGTTTTTTTTTTAAAAAAAATAAATAAATTAGGGTATAAATAGAATTTTACTTGAAAAAATAAATATGTTTTGTTGTAAAAAGAAAATCAATTGGTCAAGGCTTAATGCAGTAATCTTTGATGTAGTCATGTAATTAGATAAATATCAGGGTTGTTGTGTTTTTAAAAAAGGAAATGACTTTGTAATTAGTGAAATCCCATTGCTAATGAGTTAGCCATCAGAACCTCAGATTGGGAGTCTGATGCCAGATTGATGTCACTCAGTTTAAAAAAAAAGATGTTTGCAAAGCAATTTAATAATATGAAGTTTATGAGAACTATGTGATAAGTCCATACTGAAAGCTGATCATTACTGACAAAATTATGTAACCAAGTTGGTTAAACAAAAGTAGGAAAAAGAAAATATCTTTGGGAGAATCCATTGAAAATCATGGTTACTAAATTTATACTAACATGCAATGAAAATAACTGATAAAGTGAAAACCTGAAGTCATAATCATTCTGTAAATTACAAATAAAATGAAATGTAAGTAATTATTTAATTTAATAATGCAATAAACAAAATAATTACTTTATGATCATTTGCTTTAAATTTAAGGGTTTAAAAAAATGTACAGTAAACATAACCTATCCACTTTGATATGAACCAATGCCAAATCACTTTGTTAAGCAAAAAGTCATTTGATAAAGATTTTTATAATTTTCATTCTTTTTTCAATTTAGAATAACTAGATATTTATTTTCATTTTATCTATAAAAATATAATTGCTTGCATTTTAATATACACAATTTTACATTTTTACTAAAAATAAAAATTTGAAATTATTGGCGTTTTCTCCAAATACCTAAAAAATTACAAGCTATGCTTCACATTTAACCTAAATTTCTGAATATAACTCATTCACTCCCACTATTTTAATAATAGACCTAATGAATATTTAAATTATAATTACAATATTTTCTGTTTGCAATGAAAGCTTTCTTTTAAGTAATCTATCAATGGTCTTTATATTATTTGGGTACTCATCTATTAGCAGTTGTACATCACTTGATGATGCTGTTTCTCTTCAAAAACTTATTAATATAATGTTTCTGGGCCTGCCATTTTTTTTTGCTTTAAAAAATTTAAGTTATTGTTAGCATTCTAAATTTAAAAAAGGTTGTTTTTTTTTAATTTTGTTAAAACATTGTATTTACTAAGATAAGAATAACGTTATTCTTATAATACTAAATTAAACGTTTAATCAAAAGATACCCCCTCTCCAAAAAAAATGTCTTTTTATTTCCAAATTTACATTATTATTCTAATAGTAAATTAAACATTTCAACCAAAATTTTAAAAAAACAACCCAAAACACTTTATTACAAAAGGAATTACCCCCCCCCCTAAAAGTTCTCTTTTTATTTCCAAATTTACTTTATTCTTCTAATAGTAAAAATTAAAATGTTGACCCAAAACTAAAAAAACAGCTCAAAACAGTTCACAAAAAAAGTAATCAAACTCACAACAAAACAGTTTTCCTTTGGATTTCCAAATTGATGTTATTCTTCTAATAGGAAATTAAACATTTAAACAAAAAATCCAAAATAAAAAACCAAAACAATTCATTAAAAAAAGAATCAACCCCCAAAAAACACACACAGTTTTGTTTGGATTGCCAAATTGATGTTATCCTTTGAATACTAACATTCAACATTTAAACCAAATTCGAAAACAACCTGAAAAATTTCATTAAAACGTAATCAGCCAACTTTGTTTTTGATGCCACAGCCACCCATGAAAAGGAAAAAATGATGTCCAAATACTTCCAAATTGATGTCTTTCTTGTAATAGTAAATTAAATGTTTAAACAAAATTTAAAAAACCAACCCAAATCAAAAAAAATTCATTAGCTGATGTTTTTTTTATGTATCAGCCTACTTGGTTTTTAAATCTGTAATACAAGTGCCAAAAAACAACTCTTTTGATTAATTGGGTTTCAAAAAAATCACAACAACAAGCATTGATTCCTTCCACAACAACAACATTTTCAAACACCCAAAAAAGAGTTTCACTTGTAAGTGGAACCAAATACAAAATAATAATAACACTGCATAAGACTAAAATGTCTTTTGACACTAGCGGTTGTGTACAGCCATCTCATCGAGAATGTGAATTTTGGCATGAATCTGCCACATCATGCTCTGATAAAAGCCTTTGCAAATTTCTAGTAGATTCCAAGATGCATAGGGAAGTGCAGTGACAGGATGATAATTATTACTATGTGATACAACTACAGTTGGTGTGTGAGTCAATGATTTGGAAAAGAGATTTCAACACTTGTGTAAAATTGAACAACAAACACCCTCATATCAAATGGTAGCAAACTCTCATTACTGAACATATACATAAAGCATGAACACACATAGCAAGGCATATGATTTCTGTGCTTTTGCATAGGGAACAATGTCATCACATAGCCCAAAATGGCTATTATGGAGGTAGTGTGGCCATGTAAATGGCATATTTCTGTGTTTTTGCACAGAAACCATGCCATCAAGCAATGTACAGCTACTAACAGATCAGTATCATTATTTGTTACAAATATTAGCTGACAAGTGAAAGACATTTCCAAATTTAATATGGAAAAATTGAAAAACAAATTACCAAAGTGAATACATATTAATAAGAATGACTTTTTTTTAATTGGATCATACTTTGCCTATTCATGAAAGATTATTGAACAAAATATTTTTTATTTGGATTTTTCATTTTAGAAATTGAAAATTAATTTTAGTTGAGATTGTATAAAAGAATGAAAATATGTTTTCATTTTTTAGATTATACTTATTATTGTTTTCACCAGAATTTACGAAAACATTTTTTAACCATGAAATAACAACTTTCCTTTTACCATAACCATGGTATTAACAACTTGTCTTTCTAAAAAAAAAAAATTTTCAAATAAAATGAATCTGTAGTCATGTTACTTTTGGGCTTAAAATAAGTATTTTACAAATATTTCTATAAATAAACTTCATTCCAATATCAGCCTTTAAAGCTAATTGAGCACGCGCCTTTGAGAGTGTTAAATAAATGAATACTCTCCTCTTCAATCCAAGATATAGTATTTATGCAGGAATAAAAAGAATCCTCTTATTCCTATGACTCAAATTTTTCTATATGAGCAAATCTGAAGAACTGTTGAAGAGAGCGTGAGTAAATTCTCACTTTAAATTACTATTTACGATGTTTTTTGACTGAATGACGTCGGTGTAATTACTTAGAATTTACTAAATGTCATTCTTACTGAAACTTAATTATGAGTAAATAAGCAAATAGTTTATCTAGCGCTGTGCTTGTAATTATATTTCATTCCAATATCAGCCTTCCAAGCTAATTGAGCATGCGCCTTTGAGAGTCTTAAATAAATGAATACTCTCCTCTTCAATCCAAGATATAGTATTTATGCAGGAATAAAAAGAATCCTCTTATTCCTGTGACTCAAATTCTTTTATATGAGCAAATCTAAAGAACTGTTGAAGAGAGCGTGAGTAGATTCTCACTTTAAATTACTATTTACGATGTTTTTTGACTGAATGACATCGGTGTAATTACTTAAAATTTACTAAACATCATTCTTACTGAAACTTAATTATGAGTAAATAAGCAAATATTTTATCTAGCGCTGTGCTTGTAATTATATTTCATTCCAATATCAGCCTTCCAAGCTAATTGAGCCTGCGCCTTTGAGAGTCTTAAATAAATGAATACTCTCCTCTTCAATCCAAGATATAGTATTTATGCAAGAATAAAAAGAATCCTCTTATTCCTGTGACTCAAATTCTTTTATATGAGCAAATCTGAAGAACTGTTGAAGAGAGCGTGAGTAGAATCTCGCTTTAAAAAACATCGTAAATAGTAATTTAAAGTGAGAATCTACTCACGCTCTCTTCAACAGTTCTTCAGATTTGCTCATATAAAAGAATTTGAGTCATAGGAATAAGAGGATTCTTTTTATTCCTGCATAAATACTAGATCTTGGATTGAAGAGGAGAGTATTCATTTATTTAACACTCTCAAAGGCGCATGCTCAATTAGCTTGAAAGGCTGATATTGGAATGAAATATAATTGCAAGCACAGCTCTAGATAAAATATTTGCTTATTTACTTATAAATAAACTTAAATGTGTAAACAAATTAGTAAAAATTATGATTTTTTTTTCAGTATACTAAAAGAAACAACATACTCTAAAAATCTGACACTAAACAATCTACCATTTAGTGTTTTTTTTTGTAATATAATACACCAGAACCTTTTCAGCTTTTTTTGAATTTGTATATGTGCATGATTTATAAGCTACCTGTATGATACATACATCTTCATATTTTTTTAAAACTAATAAATTTTAATTTGAATTTCTATGCAAAAATAATGAAATAGCAAACTAATGACATAAATCACTGCAAAATAGTAAAGAAAAACCACAGCATTAGCAGTCCCATTATAATACTTCATAATGTCCTAAAATACATGACTTATCATTTCACCAATGAGACAGTTATAACTCATGACATACAATATAGTACTGTATATATTGTAACCTAGTGTTCTTGACACTTGGTTTACTTGGCATTATTTCTGCAGGAAAACAATGCTATTCTTTAAAGAAATAAAAAGATAAAATAACAATAGTAATAATTGATTAATAAAGTATGCTATTCACTCACTTTGGCATGTTTTGGGTGAATAACTAATAGATTTAATAACTCAATGTTATTTTTAAAGAGAGAACATGGATAATTTAATTGAGATATTAATAATTAGAGCAAATTAATATGGTATAAAAGCTAAACAGTAATTATTTTGATGGTAGAGGAGAGTGGATGAGTTCTTATCATAAAGCACAATAACTTGTAATTCTTTTTAAAAAAAAAAAAATTAAAAAAAAAAAGAAAAAAATGTTTAAAAATTATATCACTGATTGTTAATTTAATGTATTTATTATTATTTTTTTTATATTTCAAATTACTTGTAATCCAGTAAATAATACTGAAAACTATATGATTGTAATAGGTTTTCTTTCTTTTTTATTATAATCAAATGATTATTTTCTGAAGAGGTTAAAGTAAAAAAAAAAATGTCTGTTTTAGTTTTCAAGGAAGAACGTTGAAATTTGTAACTCAATTTTTCTTTATTAAATAAATGTAATCAAAGTAAAATTTTATAATATAATGTTAAAATTTTTGATAAGATATCCTGATTTTTCATCTACCTATTTAAAGACCTTTTATACTTAAAAATTTATTCTCACGCTAAAGTTCAAAAATGAAGATTAACTAAAAGAGTCATGAAAAATTATATTATATCTAAATTAAGAAAAGAAGCGTTTCAAGAAAGATTAATTATTTATTAACTTTAGTCATTTATTGATATTTTTGTATAGAAAGAAAAAAAATATTGAAGAAATATTTTGAAACCAAAAAAATCAACTAGAAACATTTTCTCTTTCTCAATATTTTGCCTTTAAAGTAAGGTAGATACATCGTTAAATATTTTTATTTACCAAGAATTGTCTGAAATAATAATATGATAAATAAGATTAAATTATACCTGTATATATATATATATATATATATATATTTTTTTAAAAAATATATATAAACTTTCTCAGAGTAAATATAGGAAAAGTTATATAGGGGCATTCTTACGGAGAAGTTACCGTTAAAAAAATTTATAATTCCTAAAGTATGAACAAAACCAAATATCTTAGTGACTTAATGATAAAAATAAATGATATATTATACTACACATCAGTTGGAGTTATTAAAACTTCCTATACATGTAAATCAGCTGCAGTTATTATCAGAATAATCTCGGAAAAATTGTGCATTTCCATCCATAAGTAAGCTAGCTAATATGAATTGTACATATCGTCAATAATAAAGTAAAAAAAAAAAAAGAATTGTTATGTTTATCGCTATCGTCAACTGTTCGTTATGTTAGAATATGTATATTTTATTTTCTATGGATCCCAAAATTGTAGAGTTTAATTCAAGTAAGAATTAATCTTCAATTCTGCTATATTTTTCTTTACCTAATTTATTAAACGCACAAAATAAGAGAAAACTTTTATTTAAAGGAAATAATACCATGGTTTATTGTTTTTAAACTTGCTTCGGAAATACGACTGGATAAAGCTCTTCACCTGGACCAATTGCTCAACAGAAAAACATTTTCTAATGAGAGAGTATGCACTTGTTAATTAATGATTGTTTAAAACCAAGTTATAAATGATATGTATTTTTTTGTTATATCACATAGGTTAAAGTCTGTATGGTCAAGTGATATTTAATAGCCTTGTAATGACAAAGGTATGTTTTAATATAATTATTATAGGTTAAGTTGATATTTAACACGAAAGATAAAAAATCTATAAAATATGTTTTAATTATTACATACAATTGTAGGTAGAAATTTTGTATGTTAGATACGTAAAAGAAAAATATTTAGATATTTAAGGGGTAAAATAAATATTGAAAATTTTCAGAAGTAACTAAAAAAAAAAATGCTATAACAAAATATTTCTTGTTAAAGTTTTGAAACGAATTTATACTGTATTAATTGAGGAATTTATTCCTAATTATTCTTAAATAACACATCCACTTTATTTAGTTTAAGATAGTATGCTACCAACTATTTTTGAATGTTCCTTTATTAAAATTAAAATTATTATACTTTTATTCTATGATGTCCATTGATTTCAGATGTTGATCAAAGTATACACGGTAACATAAGTTTATTATAATCAGTGTATTTACTTATCCTGCCAGATATAGCATTGGTATATGCTTAATATTCGCATAGGTAATAATTATAATGTATTTGTTTTGTGGGATGAAAAATGATCTCCCAAAAGCTTGTTTTCCATGAGAGGAAGATTTTAAATATAATGTTCGGGTATGTTTATAGCCCAAGTGATCGATTCTCATAGATAGACGATCAAGAATTTATCTAGCATTTAGTATGCTTCATTCGTTTAAATCCCAGGAGAGGATTGTATTTGGTGTGTGTTCGTTGTATGCCCAAGTAAGAGGCAAGAAACCACCAAAATATTTTAATGTAGTAGATTACTTTACAGACCTTCGTGGTTATTCCATATTCCTCATGTGAAAATAAAGATAGCTCCACCATGGAAGGTGTTGATTATTGTGCTTAATTTGAAAGTTCGGGCAAGATAAAGGTTATATGGAGGTGTTTTCCTCAAGATCCACTTTAGTATAAATAGGTGTTAGTAACTAGGATCAATACTTAGTGCTGCTAAATATTGCTAGTTTTGACAAGTAAATCAATGGAGAAAGTAATTATGTGTATTTAAACCTTATTTACTGAAGGAATATTCAAATGCAATATTTAATTCTGGTTAGTAATTAAATAATACTCATATTTAAAATTATACGTATGAATAAAATTTGTATCATAACTTAAGTTAGCATTAAGTTAAATGTAAGATGGTAAGTGTACTTCTGATAACTGGCCTATAATTAGAATAGGTTATCCCATTAAAGACCATAAATAAAGTAAATGTATTAGAAATAAATTTAATATTTTGTATTGCATATGATGGGATTAATCATTTTTAAAAAAAAAAAAAAAGAAAAAAATAGTTAGTCAATAATTTGAATAAAAGCTTCTACAAGGTTATCAAAATGTAATAAACAATGTATTGGTAATGAAATGTACTTTTAGTTAATCAATCCATATGATTGCATACAGGAGAAGTAGTAACCTTTAGTCCATAACCAAAAGAGTATACAGATTAACGTCAGTTATATTTTATATTTTTGTAGCGTCGTGGGATTATTGAATAAATGTTCATATATTTTTTTTTGTGATAATAATAAATTATAGTCTTGTTAAAATTTGTTGTCGATTCATTTTTTTTTTTATATGCTAAATATAAGTGTTTGCACAATATTTGCAAAACCTTTTCTTGAGTCCGAAATCATTCCAAATTCTTAAAAACTTAATATACCAGATAAATAAAGTTAAGCAGATCGGAATATGTCATTATATTTTAGTTTAATGATAATTATTTATGGAGTTGAAAACTTAAGACTAAACATTCACCTTTGTGTAAAAAAAAAATGATTTTTCCAAACCATTAACTTTGGTTGCAATTATTCCATTCCCATTTAGTTAAATTGTCTAAGTAATAAATCTTAGTTATATTATTGTGTTGTCATGGATGATGGAAGGACACAAAAGCACGTTGTCTTTTTATTATTCTGACTGAGATTCTGAAAAAAAGGGGCGTGTTATTCAAAATTATCGTCATTATTGAATAGAATTATCATCTCTTAAATAATATAGCAGTTGATATGAGAGATGAAGACAATGAATTTAAGTAAAATAAATGTTTCCTATAGCCGACCAGAATGCCAGTCATATGCGACAACACAATACTGCCGAGCATTTCCTTACATGAAACAAAGAACCCTGAGATTAATATTAATATAATTATTCTTTACATTAATAAGTGATCAATTATTGTTGTTATTACAATCGTGGCATGGCTTATGAGAATTGAATGTACAATTGTATTATATGAAAAGTATTTTGGATCATATTGGAAAATTAATGGATATGTTGCTTTATTTTGGTTGCCTTAACAACAAGTGCAAATAAACTAAACTAATAAAAATATTGGGTTAGAAATAAAATAAATTTCTAATAAACTAATTATTTAATTGGGTTAGAATATATATATATATATTGTAACCAGTTGGCTTACATACCACACAATAATATAATGTGTGTGCATAAATATATATAATGTTGAAAGATAAAGTAGAAATAAACACAGACAATACATTTTTGTAGATATTTTTCTATATTTCCTACAATAAAATAATAAGTAACAGGTTAAATAACTCTGGGTTTAAAATAAAATTTCATTATGAAATTAATATTTTAAAAAGTTCTGATAAATATTATTTGTAATTCTGATTTTGAAATTTAAAAGTAAGCATGTTTTCTGATAATTTTTAAAAAATGTCTGTTTTTGAATTCCTTAATTAATTTGTAAATTTTCTATTATCTAAGTAAAAACATGTATGTAGATTCCAAGGGATTAGAGAGATAAAAATAAAATGCTGTTTTCAATCAAGGTGTTGTTATCACCTCAAATGATTTTATTAAAGAGCTGATAAATACACCAGCTCCAGTCTGAATAGTAGTTTTTGTAAGAATAGGTCAGCTGCAAAGCTGATTACAATATTTTGTTGCAGCTTGTTGAAGTTTGCAGCAGTTGGTTTTACCTGACTATAGAGTTGGCAGAATACTATTTTCTTTTGCAGGAATTTGAATTCACATGGAGAAGGTAACCCACTTGTTTGTGCTGAAATTCATAGTCTTAAACATGGAGAGGAGCTGCTAGCCTGAAATCTATCAAACCAAGACAGCTGCTTGCCTGGAATAATCATAGACAGAAAGAGACCAACTACAGACCAACATTTTATGTGGATTATACTTTTTTTCTGGTGATGACAATCACTAAAACCAAACTTACCAAGAAAAATCTTCCAGCTTGCCCAGGTAACCCCAGCATGCTGAAGAAGTAATTATATATATGTTGACGTATCTAAAGGCAGAGAAGCACAGATAAACATACAGACAGCTGTTGGTGAGTAGAGTTATATATGATAATGAAATTTTAAATAATTTCTTTAGGAAAATGACAATTTAGAAGTGATGCATGAATTTGTACTTTTCATGTTTATGGTGGGTGTATAGTTGAACATGGCTTCCTGGATGCAGTATGTTCATGATGCTCCAAAGTATTGGCTCAGCACTATCCAGACCTAAATGACTGAGATCCTAGAATAGTCCAGCAGTGTATATTGACTTTATGAATAGGCCATGGTCTTATGGATAGACTACATGTATAGGCACCTAAGACTCACAGGAGATTAGCAGGGCTGGCTCAGTGCCTGGAATCTTTTCTCTGGCCACTCCTCATAGATAATCTCTCTAGGTACAAGAGAAGTATTGCTTACAGATGAGGTATGTTCTCGTGATGTCATGGGGCATTGTGTGTTTATAGTCCTTGCTTGGCTGTCTATATATCATTGCATGGGAGCTGCAGTTCACATATTCACTTTTCCTATTTCACCTTGCCTACTTCATCAGCATTATCTAATCAAGAAGAGAGATATTTTTAAAGTGAAGCAAACAAACAAATAATTCTGCCTGGATTTAAAAAATTTTTTAAAAAAAGTAAAGAATCGATGATTCTATAATTTAAATTTAAAAACGTTGATAATTAATCAACAAATACCTGTCAAAAATTGTCTATACTTTTTTTTAAGATAAAAAAAACCTATAAACTGATAAATAATTTTAAATTATATCTATATTTTATTTATAAACAGGTATATGTGTGAAATTTATGCATGTTTTCCAAATGGAATCAATTAGGAAAATATAACTTTATTATTGTAATAAATTAAAATATGAAGATAAATTAATATATCACACATCTGTGAAAATTATATATATATATTGTGACCTTTTGATTAGTTCACTGTAAAAAATTACCGTAATAAGATGTACTTAAAAATTTTAAATTTTAAAGATATAACTGGCACTAATAACTTGATAGATATTTTAATAGAGACTTTAAAAGATATTATAAACATACTATTGTTTTTATTCATTTATGATTGTCTATATATAATTTTTATAATAATATATAATTTTAATAATAATTATAATAATAAAAGATCAATAATTTGGGTAGTTTATTAAAATATTTTTATAAAGTTGAATAAATATATTATTTATTGTTTAAATTAAAAGATTGAATTTAATTAGTTTTAAAATATTATTTTTTATGATAAAAATTAAAATGCTCAGTAAATGAGACAACTTTCACATAATATTGGTGGGAATTTTGGATAAAAGTCAGACGATTAAAAAAAAGAGAGAGAAAAAAAAAACAAATGAAACCAGTAAGTAAATTAAGTCGTTGGAAATTTTTGGTAAAATTCAGACGATTATAAAAATAATTTTGTGCTATAACTGTAATTTAATTTATATTAGTAAAAATCAAGATAATGTGCATTGGATAAATAATCATACCATGGAGTAAATAATTAATTCTTTGTCTGGTCACAAAGTCATAGTTTGGGAGTTTAAATTGCAATTCTAAAAAAATTCTAATGCAGAAAAAGTTGTCAGTGAATCTTATTATTATGGTGAACAGTCAAATATATAAGAATAATATTGATTCATTTCAAGCAGTTAGAGGTTGGACAATTTTTCATGTAAGTGAAACAGTTTCAGTTATCTATACTTCATTATAAACTTAAAGGATATTTTAACTTTATGATATAAAAAAAACTAAATTAAAGTCAGAATAGAAATCTTTAAAGAATAATTTACGGAAATGTGGAAGACAAATAATAGGGATGATAATTAAATTGATTTGCATTATTAAAACTGATCCTACAATATTTTTTGTAAGAAGATACACCTATAGTAGTGTAAATAGGAATAATTTTATTTAATTTATTTGGAAGAGTCAGTAATAAATGCAAAATAACTCATAGGAGTTAAAATTGTCCCACAGAGAAGATAATTTCTTGGTTGCAGAAAGCTCTTTACAAAAGTTAATTATATTTCTTTTCCAATAAAAATATCTTTGTGGCTGTTTTCGGTCCAAGCTGTAGAGCTGAGCCAGGTAAAAGAGAGAGAACAATAGACAAGTTCTCAATTTATACCTAACTTGGTGGCCATCTTACATTCCAATGCCATTGTTCTGCTATCTTATTTTTAATTACTGTTTTTTAATTAATTATTCCTATCTAACTAATCTTTTTCTGTAATGAGTTCTGTGATTCTAGGAATTTTATTTTGTTATCTACAATAAAATCTTTTAATTTTATTTTATAAAATTTACAGAATATTTTTAAAGTTTTTACTTACTTTAAATTTAGTCTACATTCACTGTGGTTGGACTCAGGGTCTTTAGTTAAACCACTGTGAATGGTGAAGCAAACATATATATATTCAATGTGTATATATGTATAGTTTCAATATATATATGTATATGTTTGTAAAAATTCTTTTAGTGTTTAATCTCACTTATTTTAACAATTAGGATTTTCTTCATTTTATTGAAACATATATTTCATATGATGGCAAAACTAATTAGTCTAATCAGACATAAATCATGACTGGACATAACCTAACATCACAAGTAGTTAAAGTCGTTGTGGGTATGATTATAAGGCATTCTCACAATATATATATTGAAACAGTCAGCTTGTACAATCAAACTGTTTCACCTACTATATACTATAGTAGTATTCTGTTATATATAAAAACCACCAAATTCTCATATATCTTATTAATATTACTATAAAAACCTGCCGAAATTTAAATTTAAACAAATGTAATCATGTATGTGTGCGTATATCTCTACATAGAGATAAAATTGTATTGATATTTATAAATCTCTAAAATATGCATATTTATATATATATTAATAATAAATAAATAAAAAACGAGTTATATGTGTAACTTTAGACTACATATATGCTAGAAAATTAATGTTAATAGGATTTAAAACATTAAGATTTCTTTATTTTTTAAATATTTATTAAGTTAGTTATATTTGAAATTTCATAATTCTGCATATATTAGTAAATTAAAACAGTCGAGTTACATATATAACAAAATGTTTTTCACCAATGTTAGATTTGTTTTTCTAGCCTAAGTGGCACCAGAAAAGTTAATCTTTCCTGATATAAGATTGACCAAATTTATATTTAGAATTAAAGTTGAAATTAGAATAAAAGATTGAATAAATTACAGCATGTCACTCAGTTTTTTTTGACCTAATTAAAAGTTGACACAGCAGGCTCCCACGATTGCTTGAAATAAGCAAACAAGCTAAGAAAACTTATCTAAAAAAATTATATAATGAAAGAGAGGGGGGAGTAGCAGTATATAATCTACAGCAGCCATTTTAGAGGCATTCATTCAGCACTCACATTCAGAGTTGTAACTTTAATAAAGTATTGAAGAGATTTAATAATTAGCATGTCGGGGTAATAGGCTCAAAATAGTGTCTTTCTGTCCAATGAGAAACTACCTTAGGCCTGAGGAGATGGAAAAACAGCCATAACCACCTAAAGATATCCTAAAGACCAAAAGATAACCAGCCAGCAGAGAAGAGAAAATTATGGTAATCATTCCTTCAAATATTATACCTTCAGTTAAACTCCTATCTAAAATGCTAGCAAATTTTAAAGTAATGGCCATAATAATTGTAAAAATAATGTAACTAAACTTGTTCTAAATGTATTTTATTTTCCTTAATTTCATTCAAAATCCTGCCTGAATTAACTAAACTTGTTCTAAATGTATTTTATTTTCCTCAATTTTATTCAAAATCCTGCCTGAATTATGGAATAAGTTTTCATAAATTGTTTCCGAGGTTTTCTAAATTATTTCCAAAATCTTGTCTAAATTGTTTCTCAGTTTGCCTGAATTGTTTCCTAAGTTTTTCTAACTTAATTTCATAAGTTTTCTAAATTTATTTTCCGAGTAGTTCCAAATTTATTTTGTTTCCCTACCTATATTTTGAGTTGCATATTAATTTGATGAAAACATTTAATTTATTTAGTCAAATATCTTATGACTTGGTTTACTTATGTCTGATTGATTTAGTTTTACATAATTAATGTAATTGTTCAAAATCATTCATATTCAATGTTTAGTAACTTTTCTTAAATAATCTATTATAGAGGAAGAATCAAAATTCCCAATTGTTATATATAATTTAGGTTAATGATAATGTTTGCATTCGTTAATTATAAACAACTTATAGCTTATAAACTAAATCAGTCAAATATCAAACAGCGTTAAAGAAACATTTTAAAATATGCTAAAATTAAATTTCAGATTTTACTAGCATGAAATCTTATATATATATATATATATATATATATATATATATATATATTGCATTTCCTAAATATATGCCTAATCTTATAAACTTTTACTTATTTTGTTGTTTATGCTATGTTTCCAAAACTGGGTTTTATTCGTAATTAAGTCATTAGTGAAAAATAAATCTAGAGACTCACCTATATATATGTAACATTGCATAGATTAGCGCACAATCTAATAAACCCCGTTTTGAAATGAATAAAATCTTTTGATTGAGATATAACTATAAATTTATCAGCCCAATTTGTTTTAAAATATGATATTTAAGTAATATCTAGTTGGTTGATAAAATGCAGCATAAATCTATAATTTTATAATGTAATTTCCCCATTACTATGTTGTAGTCCTCCTTAAATCAATAAAAGCCTATATAGATAGCCTAATAACTGGATTCATAAAGACTCCTTAATAGTATAATTAGAAATACTACTATATGAACTAATACTGAGTAGTTTCATGAAGGAAATTAGAATTAGCATCTTAAATTTTTTATATGATTATGTTGGCAGCAGTGCATATGTGTCCTTTTGAAACACTATGGTGTAACTCACTTGTTGCTGTATTTATTTACTGGTCGTATGTGTCAGGGCTACACCAGTACATTTAGTTTGGACAATTATCTTCCTCAGATGGTGATTGGTACACACCAACCCATTCTGCATCTTTAATAATGGAACATGAGACTCACCCAGAGCATAAGACTCCCCACTTCAAATAAATTGCTCATTCAGCCAGACTAAAAAGGCCTCCTCTATCACAGCAATGAGATTGGTTGAAGGGAACCGTTACTTTATAAGAATCCCATGACAAAGGTACATATATGAAATGTAGGGACCCAGAGTTATATGTTCTATATATGTAAAGGTATCTGAATTCTGGCTGCCCATGATCAGTTCATCCCACCATTTTTATTATTATTTCAGCATTGATCTGAATTTGAATCCAGATTGATAGGCAAATTACCTATATAGAGAATACATTAGTTATTCATGCTTATTTTAAATAGTATGTTCTTTATATTTCATTACTGTCACTCCCACTAATAATTAAGGCAGATCTATACTCAATCAAATAGCATAAACTAGGCATAGACAATCATGAATAAATTTATTTAGTTATAAAACAATATTAAAGCTCATGAAAAAGTAAATCTAATTGTATTATAGTTTCATCACCTGCGAGTGATAGATTAACATATATAGCTAAATAAATCAATTTGTAACTTAGAAGTCATAATCACCTGTATGTGATTTAATGCTATATATATAAATCGGAAGTGCATACTTTGTAATTTGAATTGTAACCTAAAGTTCATAATCACCTGCAAGTGATTTTATCTATACACTATATATGTAAACCAAATATGTAAACTCAGCCATGTAAAATCATTTCTAAAACTCATCACTTGGGTGTGAATCCAATTATACTGTAAACATCCCTTAACCACCTGCATGGGAATACAATCAGTTAATCATTATAACATTGTTTGTTTATTTATTATTTCAAACTTAACTTTTATTAAATTGAATTTAAACTTTAATTGGATGTATGTCTTAATCTTGCTAACCGACTCATAATTATTTATCATTTAGTAGTTAATTTAATTTCATTGTTTAATAATGCTATGCTAGCCACATGATACATATATACTAGATAGAATGCCAACCACTTTCCAGTCTTTTGTTCTACTGTTGTGCTATTGCCGGCACATGAAGAAGAGAAATACTGCTGTGGCCTCAGCTGTGTCATTCACAAGGTGGTAAATCTCTGAGCAATGGTAGAGGAACTAGGGTTGGGCCAGAGTTGTGGCTTCCACTGCTGTAAAACTGGTCAGCCCTAGGATGATTTATCAGAGTTTTAGGTTTTGTTCTGCAAATGTACATATTTGGCTGTTACAATATATATATATATATATTTGTAACAGAAACACGATGATCGAAAGCTTAACTTTCCTTTTATTTATATATAATACGGATTTCTTAGAATTCAAAATCATCCACCTTCTGCTACCACAAGCAGAGAGAACATATGGACATAAACGAATCTATATCCATACTTGACCGAACCTGTGACTCTACGGATATTGCCCCAGGTTATCTTTCCTGGTCAACTATCTCTCGACTGCTGTAATATTTAAAGAGTTACAGTGCTTGGATCATTTCTAAATATTAATGGGATCAAAATGCTGCACCATCAGCCTCACATGTTCATTCAGTACTCAAATGAATAATAGTTATCCCCTCCAAATCCTACAAATATATTACTGTTTGGAGTGGCAAAGAATGAGATGAAACAGATTTAAATCAATAAGAAATATTTAATACAATAAATTAAACAACAAAAAAATACTTTAAATCATTTACACACAATAACACAAATTATTTGCTATAGTGCCACGATTATAATATATAAAAAAAATTCTATAAATGATTGTATATTTATAGTCATCACTTCATGTATATAAAAAATTTAAAAAATGTCTGTATCACTCAAATTAAAAATTTGGCAATTGTCTAACTTAAATATATGTACACATATAAATGTAAAGGTGTAGTATACATATTTTACCTAGCTTTATTGAGTGTCTGAAGTAAGTTGAGGTCTTGCTGACCACCATGGGGACTTCCTCCACTTCTTTAGCAGGGAACGGTCACTCTTAGGTTGGATTTTGGGTTGTGGGAACTCCTCCATATTAGGACACTAAGGAAATGGCAAAACGATCCCTCCGGCAGGCACTACATTGGCAGTTGTTACATGTAGATGGGAACCATTAGAGCACGGTAAGTCTGAATTGGCCAGTGGTCATGATGGCCCTTAGCCCTCCTTTATCCTTTCAATCCTTTGTTTTTAGCTTTTATTCATACCTTTCTTTTTCTTACTGCGCCTTCGGCCATTTATATAGATTTACCTTTACACTATCTCGTAGCACTATGTACATTTATTTCTTATTTCTTTTTTTTAATTAAACATATATTTTAATAAAATGTTTTTTTATTTTTGACCAGCATTAATTGTTGCTGTCTTTATCATACTTCATACATACTCCATACACGCATTTTGTTTTATCATCAAATGTGTACTTTTCTGATCCAGATCCGTATCTTTCGGTGATGTTTTAAATTTCTATTTTACTTTGATTTAAACCCTTCAAACTTTACATTTTCTTTTAAATCATATTTTAGTTTGTATTTCATTTATATTCCATTATCACTATTAATTTTACTAATATACAATTTCAATATTTCTAACTTTAATTATTTTTTTTATTTCTCAAAATCTTGACTTTGGAGGGTAAATGATAAGAATCTTTTCAATTCTATTTCCCTCTTTTTTTTATTAATTAAAACATTTCTTTCTTCATAAGTTTCAAATTCTTTTGCTAGTATTCCAAAACACAATATTTAATATTATTTAAATGTTAAATATCTATATGTGTGGTCGCAGTATGCGTGATCATCACATTACACCGTTCCCCTTTTTTTAATTTTTTTTTTAAATTTTAATTTAATGCATTGAATGCTAGATGCTCCTAACTACTGTTATGACCTTTTTATATCCATGTCCTCCTAATATGACTTAGTGATGAGACTATTCCTAGAGAGGCAACAAGGCAAATTACATTCCTTCTCTGATGATCCAATCAGCATTGCCAAACCATTTTAATCTAGCTATAAACAATATGCTAGTTCATTTCTACCTCCTAATTGTATATACAGGTTTGAGTCTCCAGGATATTTCTGTGACTCAATTAAACCTCTTCATACCCTTCCCCCCATTTCACAAACTATATCCCTCTCAGTGACAACTCTGGTCACTATACCGAGGTGGGTTGGATGACTGGTATTTCTTATCCAGCTCATCCCTGAGCTCAGAATATTTACTGATAGCTCATTTTTTATAAGGGGTTCTTTCCCCATACATTGGTTTATATTTTACTGACTGACGATATCAAATATCTAACTGGCCATTTCAATCCAGTGAGTCATTATATGAAAAGAGGATCTCTGTCCCTGTCTTCTCTATCTAATAAGATCTGGTGCACTGCAGAACCCTCACATGAATATATAACAGAGATGGCTTACCATATACTGCTAAGATCCACCTACAATATCTATTCTTACATACCTACAGCCTCTATCTATGATCTCACACTACTATCTAACTGATGGTTTGTCTCAATTTGGGTAAAGTATTCTACACTGTTTGGCCATATACTGGCTCATTCTTTCATTATATTATCATGATTCTTATTCCTATTCTCATAAATCCATATTCCATTAATCTTAATCCAGTCCATTTCCAATATTGTACCAGTGAATCTATCCTTTCTTTATGATTGTGCTAATGTTTTATCTGGAGGTTGTCTGACCCTGTTGGACTTATATCTGCTTCCTCTGGGATATGGATTTTTCTCCCTACATTCTCAATCTTGTCCTTTCATATGGATTTTTTCATTCAGTCTCCAATCTATGACATCCATCTTCCTGCCCTCTTTGGTTCCACTCTGTAACATCTCTTCTGTTTTCTTTCCATCATCCTTTACTAGTATCCCAACCATTTTTAATTTCAAGTGGTTCCTTTGGAGGCGGTCTAGATTTGTATCCATCATCCTTCTGGTCGGTCCTGGTGGAATCCAATGCTTTTAGCAACTCTGCAACTCAGTCCACAGTCTTCCTTTCTGTACTAATTAGTGTCTATTCAATATCTCTCAGGAACACATGCCTAATCATCCAGATTATTTGCATTTCAGGTAATGGATTAGCTGTCATCATCTGTAACTTGGCCACTTGACGGCGAAAGAGTGTTGTAAATGATTCCCCCGGTCTCCATTTCTCCTGAGCTATTTGATGTAGCATGTTTTCTTGGAGTTCCTAACTCCAATAACTGGTCCTCAAAGCTTTATGATATTCTGCAAATGTTGTCTTGGAGTTCCTAACTCCAATAACTGGTCCTCAAAGCTATATGATATCCTGCAAATGTTGTGGGCTTCTGGAACAGTGAGTTCCACCACACTTGTGATTCGCCCTGCAAATGTCTGCAGGTGACCACTATCTTGGCCTCCTCATTCATCCTGATGAACTTGAAATATCATTTGAGGCTTCTCAAATGCTCCATAGGGCTTTCTCCTCGGTGCCCTGAGAAGACTTGTACCTTTAGAAACTGATGGAACCCGATAGGATAATCCATGTGATTTCCATAGCCCATGTCTGTACATTCTCCAGTGGTTTTTGGTCCTATGCCCTTTACTTCTGTATTTGCGCTGTTACTGGCTGACTTACTAATCCTCTCTTCAAACTTTGACTCTAACCTTTCTACTATCTTGACTTTCTGACTCATGTCCCACTGCATATTTGCCAGCATCCTATTGTTTTCTACACTCATCACCTCAAATTTCTTTTCTTGATCTAACTTCTTTATTTTCCCTTCTGGCTGCCCTATGTCTACTCTCAGATCAAACTCTGCTGACTTTTCTCAGTCCTTTCTGCCCTGTCTTGTTTCTCACCCTCATATAGTTCAATGCTTTCTGGTTCATTCCACTTGACTGTCCTATCCTGTCCACTCCTTGTATCCTTTGCCTTTAATTGCTGGATGAAGTTATTTCTAATTTCTTCTATGGCTTCAGCAATTTTTTTTGCTATTCTCTATTGATAACTGCACACACCATTCCTCCATCCATCTTTTTTCCTGTCCTGGCATTCCTTCATAAACTGCTGTTGCTTCTTTCTCATTTGTATTAGCATATTCATTATAACACTAAAGTTTATTTTATCTTTTACTTCCCTCTCCTTATCTTCATCCATTTCTCTTACTTTATTTACTTGGTGGTCCATTTTGGTTTGGGACCTTGTACGCGTAGATATAATTTTATTTAACCCTTGATATGTATTTTTTTTATCTGTTGCTTCTTTCCTTTCTATTTTGATTTGTTATTTTGTTCTTTATTATGTGATAATTAGCATTTAGACCACTAGCCAATCCAAACATATGTGCTCTGGTTCACCATTTTGTCTACCTGCCCTAGATTCATTTTTGACTGCCTGCCCTACTTTGATGAATGCCCTCTATTCCACTATGAATGCAAACTCTTAATTATTCTAATTAACTAACTGGCACACTTATATATTTTTCATATTTTAACTTAACTAAAACATTACACTTTATTCCTCTCTGTTAACAATATATATATACAATCATTTATTTTAACGGTTCTTCCAACAATCCGTGTTTTCTGACATACTTTAATACTAAGTGTATCATTTATTGATCACTTTATTGTTAAAGCTATTTAAAATTCATACCCATATATATTTTCAATTTACTAATCCTATGTTACACACTCTGTTTGTACTTTATTGATTACTTTAGTCATACGTCCATTTATTTTTTAACTTAACTGAACTAAGCAACTATTTTATAATCACATATATATATTTCTTCAATTTAACTGAGATAGGTGACTATTTTAGAATCATACATATATATTTTCTTCAACTTAATTGAGATGCGTGACTATTTTCTTCAATTCAACTAAGATACACGACTATTTTAGAATCATACATATATTTTCTTCAATTTGACTGAGATATGTGACTATTTTTTATTTTATTTATCATTTAAACCTTCCTGAAACTTTATTTTAATTCTCTTTTAACTTAACTAGCTTTTATTTTTGTTAACAATGATTACATCTAAATATCAATTTCTTTGTTTGTGACGATTATATTGGAATACTTTTTGTCTTATATTAAATACGCCACAACGAACTTCAAAACTTTCTCAATATTAAAAATTTCCCCCTTTCTTCTATATCCTTTGTACACATTTGATGTTGAAACATATATATATAAAGTCTTAGAAAGTGTGAAAAAAAATTATCTCCCTCGTCTTCGCTTCTCACCACTCTGATTTACGAAACTAATTTTATATATATATTTTTAATTTTTTTTTTTCTAAAAAAATATTTATGTTATTTTATAAAATTTATTCAACGTGTGATCACTAATTGCACAGCAATAGAAATCCCGGACAGGCCCCCAAAATGTAATGGAAACAACAACGATCGAAAGCTTAACTTCCCTTTTATTTATATATAATATGGATTTCTTACAATTCAAAATTGTCCATCTTCCACTATGCAAGCAGAGAGAACATATGGACATAAATGAATCTCTATCCATACTTCACCGAACCTGAGACTCTATGGATATTACCCCAGGTTATCTTTCCCGGTCAACTATCTCTTGACTGCTGTAATATTTAATGTGTTACAGCACTTGGATCATTTATAAATTTTAATGGGATAAAAATGCTGCACCAGCAGCCTCACATGTTCATTCAGTACTCAAATAAATAATAGTTATCCTCTCCAAACTCTCCGAATATATTACTGTTTGGAGTGGCGAAGAATGAGACAAAACAGATTTAAATCAATAAGAAATATTTAATACAATAAATTAAACAACAAAAAAATACTTTAAATCATTTACACACAATAAAACAAATCATCTGCTATAGTGCCATGATTACAATATAAAAAAAATCCTATAAATGATTGTACATTTATAGTCATCACTTCATGTATATAAAAATTTTAAAAATGTCTGTATCACTCAAATTAAGAATTTGGCAATTGTCTAACTTAAATATATGTACACATATAAATGTAAAGGTGTAGTATTCGCATTTTACCTAGGTTTATTGAGTCTCTGAAGTAAGTTGAGGTCTTGCTGACTGCCATGTGGACGTCCTCCACTTCTTTAGCAGGGAATGGTCACTCTTAGGTTGGATTTTGTGTTTGGGAAATCCTCCATATCAGAACATCAAGGACATGCCAAAACGGACCCTCCTGCAAGTGCTACATTGGCAGTTGTTACATGTAGATGGGAACTGTTAGAGCACGGTGAGTCTGAATTGGCCAGCAGTCACAACGGCCCTTAGCCCTCCATTCTTGATGCATCACCAATGTTATAAATCATATCTTGTTCATTTAATGATTCCTTCTAATGTTGGAGTCCTTCCATTACGTATCTGGGTTTTTCTCTTGTTTGTTTGTTGTTTTTTTTTTTTTGTAAACTTTAAAGATTCTTAGGTTTGCGTTTCTCCTGATTATATTTACTTATTTTCTAGAGCAGTGCTTCCACCAATGTCTTGACAAGAAGTCCCTCCTCTACTAATTTTTTTTAATTAAAAAATTCCACAGTCCTTTATCCTTTCGATCCTTTGTTTTTAGCTTTTATTCACACCTTTCTTTTTCTTACTGCACCCTCGGTCATTTATATAGATTTAGCTTTACACAATCTCGTAGCACTATGTACATTTATTTCTTATTTCTTTTTTTTTAATTAAACAGATATTTTAATAAAGTGTTTTTATTTTTGACCAGCATTAATTGTTGCTGTCTTTATCATACTTCATACATACTCCATACACACATTTCATTTTATCATCAAATGTGTATTTTCTAATCCAGATCTTTATCTTTCAGTCATGTTTTAAATTTCTATTTTACTCTGATTTAAGCCCTTCAAACTTTACTTTTTCTTCTAAATCATATTCTAGTTTGTATTTCATTTATATTTTATTATCACTATTAATTTTACTAATATACAATTTCAATATTTCTAACTTTAATTATTTTTTTATTTCTCAAAATCTTGACTTTGGAGGGTAAAAGATAAGAATCTTTTCGATTCTATTTCCCTCTCTTTTATTAATTAAAACATTTTTTCTTCATAAGTTTTAAATTCTTTTGCTAGTATTCCAAAACACAATATTTAATATTATTTAAATGTTAAATATCTATATGTGTGGTCAAAGTATGTGTGGTCGCAGTATGTGTGATCATCACAATATATATATATATATATATATATATATATATATATATATATATATATATATATATATATATATATATATATATAACAAATGTACTAATAATGTACATATATATATTTTTCTTTAATTTTATAGTAAAAATTTAATATGGATTTAATTTATTTTTTCATGAACAGCAGCATGTACACACAAATTTGAATTGGTACCTATATATATTAAAATCAGTCATCAACAACAAATAAGTTAAAAATAGTTATTACTATGTATTACAAAAAGGGAATTTTTATTATTGCTTTATGACAATTGAAAGATGTTAATTTTAAATTATTATACAGCACATCTGAGTGCCTATATATAGGTATATTTTATGTAAACTTATTGTGATATATGTATAATTATAATGTAATAACATATTTTTGTATTATTTAAATCAAAATCAGAATGCCAAATTTATATTTATAGAGTACTATGCAGACCTTAATTTCATTTTATTATTATTGTTTCTAATTGATAAATTTATATTTCATTAACTTATTCTAGTGAATTTATTTAATCCTAAAATAGGTGTAAAGTACTATATGTTTTATATATCTATTTATCTTTTTTTCACAGTAACAGTTATAGAGCTCTTGCTCCCTGAGCTGTATTCATGCATAATGGTCAGTTATATGGATTGGGGTTTATGACTAGTGTTATGGACATCTAAATGACCCTCATTGGTGCAAAGAGATATCTTTTAAAGTTCATTCATTAAATTTTATTTTATTATTAATTCAAAATTAAATTTATACTTGGATGATTCATTAATGGTACTAAGTGACCAGAGGGCATCGATGAGCATCACCATGTTTTAGTATTCCAGCATTTTTTATTTATTATATTCTTATGGATTAGCAGTTAAGTTTGTTCATCCAAATAATTGTTTATATAATCTGCTCAATGTTTGGCAAGTGATAAATAATTAGCCTGGTCTATAGTGGACCAATTTCGAATCCAATAACAAAATTGACTGTTGATTTAATTTTTTGTCCATTCATGATGATGAATGATGAACTTATTGTTAGACTTTTTTTTACTGATTGGTCATGCTCATTCATTACAGTTATCATATTCATTATATTATTTGTGCATTTAAATTAATTCATTAATATGGGTTGATGAGATCACCCCAGGTTCACTCCAATTCTTTGTATATTTGTAATAGTACAATGTTTAAAGGTAAATGTGGAAAATCATCATCATAATAACTAAATTTGAATGTACAAAGAATGTAATGAGCATCAGCCAGAAATAAACTACATATACATTTTCCAGCATTACAGAAAATAATAATCATTCATCATCACAAATGATCAAAAATAATATCAACAGTCAATTACATATATGTTAAAATTGATTATTATGTATTATAAAAATGAATTTTTATTATTGGTTTAAGACAATTCAAATATGTTAATTTTAAATTATTATACAGCATGTTTACGTGCTCACTTATATAGATGTAGGTCATATAAACATCTATAAATGTATGCAAATTTCAATTTAATAGCCTATTTTTGTATTATTTTAATCAAAATTAGAATGATGTATTCATATTTATAGTGTAGCCTACATATCTTTCATTTATTCTTTTTTGTTTCTAATTAATAAATTGATATTTGATTTTTTACATATTCCAGTAAATTTATTCAATCCTAAAATAGAATTAGAATATTATATGTTAATATTATCTCTTGTTCACAGTAACAGTTATAGAGTTCTTGCTCCTGTGCAGGATTTATGCATAATGATCAGTTATATGGGTAGGGGTTATGTCTAGGGTTGTGGACATTCACATGATCTTGTTTGATGTCAAAAGATATTCTTTAATGTTCATGTACTAAATTTTATTTTATTATTAATTTGCAATATAATTTTATAGTTGGCCAGTACATTAATGGTACTAAGTGGCCAGAGGACATTTAGGATGATCAGCATGTTTAGTATCCCAGCATTATTTTTTAATTGGATTAGCACTTAAGTTTGGGCATCCAAATTATTTTTTATATAATCTGCCCCAAGCTTGGCAAGGCTAAATGATTAGCCTGGTCAATAGTAGACCACTTCCAAATCCAGTTACTGGGTTGACTGATTTTATTTTTATGATCATTCATGATGATGAATGATTATTATTCCTATCTGTAATGCTGATAAACTTGTAGTTACTTTATTTCTTGATGATATCATATGCTCATTCATTAAAATCCATTCCTTTTATATTTAAATTTGATTGTTTTATTTATGATCAATGGTGATGATGATGATTTCCATCATCCCAAATTCACTCCAGTTTTTTTGTACTGTTACAAATGGCTTGTGAAAATTTTCAATCAAAACACTTCTAAAAAACATTTTTTTACAACTGCTTAGAAAGGTTAGTCTATGTTCCTCTAGATACATAGAGGGAATTATTAAATGATATTAAATAACAGAGAACAGAGCAAGCAGAAATATCATATTCTTGTCTAATTAAAGTTAAAAATTAAATGACGATTAGACTCCAGGATTGTTGGATTAAAATCTAGCTACTGGTTTTTAGCAGCCAGCATAAACATTTCCATGTAAGTGGAAGTTTGACTATTTCTCTTTGTTTATAATATAATCAAGTCTTTTTAAAATTATACGGGTTTGTTAAAATATCTTCTGATGATATTTTTCTTATGTATATAGAACTTTTGATGGCTAATAAAACCCTGTGATGGTTATTCTCTAAAAAGTAGACAGCACATACTGAAGATCATAAGCGATGTCTGATTATATTATATTTATCACATTTTTTATGGCTGACATGATGATTGTCCATTCCTGTATATTTGGACAGTATACTTCACATGGAATAGCTTATACCTTTTGAAATTAAAGAGAAAATGTATTTTCAGTTTAATTAAAGATAGTAATTATTTTTGTGAGAATGTTTGAGTAAATACGTTTATGTCTATAGATATGTAGTTTTGTGGACATTAGACTCTCAAGTGCTTCATTAAATACTTCATTATTATAACTGTTTTATTCTATTTGCATTTGTCATTTACTATACACACATGTTATAAACATATCTTTTAACTTTTCCTTGATTGTTTGAAAACAAATTTAGATCCTACTGTATATATACATACATATTCTTTTCTATAGGTGTATATATTTATTCACTTTTTAAATTTTAACTTTTGATATATGTATATGAAGTTAAAATCTATAAAATAAATAGAAATATATTTGTTTAAAGTAATTTATTTATTTAAAAAATATTGACTATAAATTAAGTTTAAATAATGTGTTTATCAATAAATTACATATGCAAAAAGAAGTTTTCTCCAGGTTTAATTTGATTTAATTAAACAAGAATACGGACGATATTATTCCACAAACACTCTAAAAAAATTGAAAGTAAACTTTATACAGGAGCATTAAACAATCACATTAAACATTAATGGAATATATTATAGAAAATAAATATGCTTCATTAATTAAATCAAATTTATTCAACACTTTATTTATGCACTTTTTTCTTAATAATATGTTTCACCACTTCAACGAACGCCAGAGTAATGAAAAATATTATAATGTGCAAGTAACTGAACATTAAAATCTCATCGAGTGTATTTAAATCAAAAGCTCGTTATAATAATTATATTTATTTTTTACTACGAATAGAGATAAATGTATATTATTTCGTCATTTTTGGAAAGCGTAAACATTTCCTGGCTTTAGCATCAAAAATAATTTAATCTATTTTATTATTCAGTTATTCATAACTACTATTTAGAATATAAACTACTTTTAAAATGTTTTCTATATTTATTTATTGTTGAAAATGTTTTCTATTAAAATTAACAACTTTTTAAAAACGTTAACGGATAATACTTAATATATGTAAATAAAATTATGGATTCAATTAATTAATGGCAAGTTACTTTGGAGGGCAGACGCCATTTGAACAACAAATTATTTGCCAAAACTCAGCAAAGTAAATTTTTTATTTTTTCCCATTAATTAATCTTAAAAATTTCTGTCGTGAAGCAATATATATATATAACAACTCTTCAAAAAATGCATTGTATTTTTAAACACTTGAGTGTGCTTATTTATTTTATTAATCTTATTAATCGTTTTTTATCAGAATCTAAATGTTGAAGTTTAGCCTTTTCTTTAATGGAATCATTAATAACAATAAAAATTTCATTGTTTTTAAGTATGATTGTTTTGTTAATGAAAAAAGAAAATTATTTCTAATCATAGAAAAAAATAAATTTCAAGATATATATTAACAATTCATCATATTAAAAACAAAAATGAACTACCTTATTTTTTTTTAAAGTGTAACTTTATCTTATAATTTAATTGAAACATTGCCTATCAATTATGATGCAGTTTGTTTTGTCTGTATTTTTTCAGTTTATTCTCCATTATGCGTTATGATAGATTTGCTCCAAATGAGTTGCATTTTAATCAAAGATTAAACCTATTCATAGAAACAGATAAAAGTGTTGATAAAATGAAAGAAAAAAATGAAATATTGATTATTTTCATTGAGATAATTTGGCTGAGAATATTATAAAATGGAAATCTAAATTTAGGTATGGCGTTGAAATCTTTCGAAAGATACCAGATAATTAATCACTCTTGAATGCCAGCATGTGATATATATAGATATGTTTTATTATTGGTATATATAATCATCTCAAAACTTCATTTTTTTTTTTGAAATTATACCTTTTGAGATTTTTTCCCCTAGAATTAAAAAATACATATTCGATTTGAGTAGTTTTTAACGACAATACAGTTAAAATTGGCTACAGAATTATATAAGAGTAAAAAAAGTTAAAAGTAAATTGCCTGAAAATAAAAGTATTAAATTACCAAACAAATTTTTAGATTCATAAAATGTATCATAGTTTTCATAGCAGAAATACCAAGTGTTTCAGATGTTTTCTCTTTTACTTGTAACAAAGATGGAAATTATTTTATGAGCAAACTCTATTTATATTATTCCAGTTCTGCCACCTATTGTTGATTCGAGTAATCAATAGACATTAGCTGGTGGATTAATAAACATCTATTATGTACCATTGTTTCATATTGTCATAATACTGTCTGAATTATGGCTTTCATAAATGGGCAATACTGAACTGAACATAGTGCATCTAATTTTTTTTTGGGGGGAGGGGGGATCTAGAGCATTTTTCGCCCAGCAAGCATTTGTTACACTTTTTCATATAATTAAAATACCAGTTTGAAATTCAAAAACATTTTAGTCTGTCAAGTGTTGCTTTGGAATAACTTCATGAGTTTTTTGTTTGTTTGTATAGTATATCAAACCTTTACATGTGAGATAAATTTAAATAATGTGAGAAATAAGAAAGTTATTTTTAAATATAAAATTGCGAATAAAATGATAGCAATAATACTTTTACACACACAAAAAAAAAATACTCTTAATATATACATTATTTTGGTTAAAATTCATTAAAAAGCTATGTGCAATAATGAAATTAATCTTACAAATATTAAATATCAATGTTCCACTTAAAAGCAATAATTTTTAAAAAATGTAATTTAGAGTCATATATGTTTTTCACAAATTAGTTATATCTTAATAATCAAATTTATTCATTGACAAACTTTTAGGTAAAGGTAAAGAAAGTGTTTTAAGAAATAAATATTTATTTTATAAAACCTTGTTAACAAATAAAAATAAACTTATTTTTCTATCAAATTGGGAGGAAAAGTTATGCTTTAACAAAATTGATTTTTGCCTAAGGAATGGAACTTATTTTCCTATACAGAGGAATGGATTTTGACTCAAAGCAAACATTTTATTCACTCTTGATTTAGTGAATGTTGATAAAATTTAGAGACAATATATATATATATATATGACCATAAGCTAACTTTTAAATGGCTTTAGATCAATATATATATAATATATAAATTCTAGCCTTTGAATTGACTCTAATACTGATTCCAGTGCTAATATAGTTTTTGTATAGTTCACCACCAGCACTGTATATTATTTTGAATACTCATCTCCAAGAAAAAATGACAAATCATTAATAAAAATAATAATACCTATACTGGAGTAAATATTGTAATGGTCACACACACCAATCTATGAAATACAAATGTGTCCATATATAAAAATGCTTCTTTAGTATTCTGTTTATTTAATACTTTGTGATGCTGCATTTTAATTTCTGCATAAAACATTTCTTTTTGAAATATTTTCATCAATATATCTAATGCAACTCTTCACTATATTTTTATTCTATGCAATAACCTATCTACAAAAACAATCAATATTGCACTTTTTATAATATCCTTGAGCTAATTTTCATGATGTAAAAGTATTTTGTCTCTCTTACATAATTCATGTCAAGATCAGCATAATATATGTTTTTTTTAAAAAGTCTTGTGTTTTTTTATTTGTTTTCATTCAAACAAATATATTATTTTACAAGATGGACAAATAGTATGACATCCTGCAAGTTAAAAAACACATTGGTTGGTTATATGATCTTCCCACTATATTTATAAGATTCTATGAGGTTTGTTAAACAAAACTGTTTTAATACTTTTATGCTCATTAGTGTGTTTATGTTTTATTTCCATTCAATAAATTAACTGAAATAGCAGCTGCATCAAAGCAAAGTAGTTGCAGTGGTTATTTCAATATGAAAAAATATCCATCTTTTAACTTCTTAAAAACAGCAGCTCATTGGAGACTGTCTTCATGTCAACATCTATGCCCACATCGTTTAAGATGGCTTACATTCTCAAGCTAATAATCGAGTTAAAAATAATAAATTCAGAAAAAACATTTTAGAAAAATGTATTTTTCATCAATTATGTATAATTTAGGCAAATTTAAATAACACATCAAATGAAAATATTTTTGCATTATTAAATTCAATTGATAATCAAAAAAAACAATGAAAAGTAATAATGATCTTCTCAGTAGATGTTTCTTGTTTGACAGAAAGTACTTCCTTTTTCATATTAGTAATTTTAATATGGCTAATTCTTTGCTAAGAATAAATATATTTCAAATAAAAGCAGAATTTGAACATCACTTATTTATTAAGAAATAAATATTTAATTTAGTTTTACAAAAATAAAAATAAACAATTTAGCAAATGATATATACAGTTAGTTTTTCCTTTTTATTATTTAAAAAAAAAGGCAAAATTGTTTATTTGAAATGAGAGTTTGTGGTAAAAACAGAGAGGGAATCCTCACTGGTCTTTCAACAGCTATAGTCAGACATCTAAGAACTTCAGTTAGAACTAAAATCAACCACACATTTTAGTTGATGTCTTTCTAATAAATGAAAGCAACAGATGAGCTAAGTCAATGATTTTATGCCCAATTGCAACAATAACATGACATCTATGGATTTATTAGCCATAAGTTTAATAAATATCAGTAGCAAATTCTTCATAAATTAGTGGCATCCATTGATAACTATGGCTGGCACTGGGTGGCACTACAGTGTGAAAGGATTACTACAATTATAAACAGCTTGTGTAAGCATAGGAAAGAGTGGCAATGTGGTGTTTTGTAAGTGTAATCAAGGTTTATAAATTTTATAACAGCCATTTATCCATCTTTTGATTCATATTATTTAATTAAGTAAAAAAGCAAATGAAATAAAAGCAGGTGAAAGATAAATAAATTGTCCCTGTTTTAAGTTATTTTTCAAATTTCTCTTACAGTTAGGTTTAAAATTATACAAACTTCTTCTACTAGACATTATTTGAATAAGTCAGAATTCTAAGAATGCAGAAAGAAGATTAACATTTTTATCAAATAAGTTCGGGTTTTTTTTCTTTCTAGAAAGTGTTTTTTTTTTTTTTTTTTTTTTTAAAAAAAGAAAGAATTAAGCATTAAATGTCTAAAACTGCAACTGTAAATGTAGTTATTATAATGAAACATAAAAAAACTAAAGGCAAACATAAAAATAAAAAATGCTCGTGTCGACTAAGTTACAGAATAAAATAATCTACAAGTAATTTAAATTAATACTTATTTTATACAAGAGATTTAAAATAGAGTAAATCAAAGAAATTTATTTAATTGATAAGTAAAATAAATGTAATTATTGATTAGTTACTTCTGGTTATTTAAAAAATATAGTGTTATATTTAGCTGTTTGGAAGGTTTTGCACTCAGTTGAGAATTGGTTGTGTAACATTATTACCATCACCGATTGCACAAGATACTTGAAAATATGATTGTAATAAACAATATTTTATATAAATCTACTCTCTGAACTACATAGTTCAATATATTACTAAGATTATGTGTTATTAGAGTCCTAAATAATTATTTAAATGAAATTAAATATTCTAATTCTTTATCTGTGAATACATTTATAATCTTAGCATTAAATATTTGAGAAATAGTACTTTTTGTGTACTCATTAAATTCATTAAAAAAAAACATTGTACAATATGTAATACATAATAATTACGATTATAATGGTATATATAGTGGTATTATAGATGTTCCAGTATTAAATAATATGTTTAAGTTAAGTTAAATCTTTATCTACAAATAAGCAATATCGTCTAAAATTTCTAAAAAGTATTGTATGTATATGAGAGTGTGTGCGTGTAAAAGATAATTCAGAATAATTTATTTTAACCTTAACTACGTTTTTTTTTTCTTGTTCAAACCAAGTAACATATATATATATATATTTTTATAAAACTTTACACCAATGTCTAAATAAGAAAAAAAAATTCAAGTAGAAGATAAATGTATTATAATTGTATGTTTTAAGCACCATAAATAAAAGTAATAACCGTTTTTTTTAGAAAAAATCAGTACTTCGGAGACGCTATGTTTACACTATATTCAAATACGTTACTGATAAAAGATATATAATGGGAAGAGGAGAATAATGGAAAATTAAAATATTAAAGTAAAGACTAATTGCTGTTAGAACCTACCCCTGTGGAATTTGTGATTGGAAAAAATGTGGAAACAAATGTAGGAAGAATGTTAGCATTGTAAATGATAGTAATAAACAAACATTAACCCAATGAAGAACATTAAAGGTATAGCTAAGTTTTTACCAATGTTGTGATTTGCTTAATATTTATAGCAAAATTTGCTAAGTTGAAAGTTTAAAAGAATGTCTCCTGGACAATTTGCTAGTCAACTGGAAGATGAAGGCAATAAACCAGTGGACATAAAATAAACTAAATATCTTAGTCTGCGTCCCCATACTATTATCAGTTTTAATATAAAGTAATTTAGATTGACTTCTAGTAATCATAAATTTATATTTAGCTTAATTATATTTTTTATCTATTACTTTATTAAATAAGAGATTAATACATCATAGGTTTTTATACTATGTCTTTTCCTTTAATGTAATTTAACTTTACCTACTTTTTATATGTTAAAATTTTAATGCCTACTTTTAAAATTATATGTTTAAGCAACTGACTCTTCTATTTAAATTTTAATTATTAAATTTCAAAGTCTCTATTTTTTTTTTATTCATCATTTTACGATTTATTTTTATTATTATAATATCCTTTGATAATTGAAATTATTTATCATAATTATATTCCATAAAATTTATATATAAAAAAAATTAATAAACATAGTTTATGATAAATTGTGTTTTACTTGTCCCTTTTTTTTATTCTCGTATATATAACGATATAAAATCTATAATTCAATGTTCACAATATGGAATCTATGATTCAGGGCTTTCATGGTATGGAATCTAAAATTTGTGCCCAATGATTGCTTGCGCTATATGTAACGTCGCCAGTACTATTATTTCGAGCCCAAAGTTGTCGGAGCCATGTGTTATAGTATGGATTTCCTAAAGAAACGTTAAGGCAGCCGCATCTCTCTATAATCAGACTTTCAGTCTTCAAATAGGATGCTGTAAATAAATGATCTAAATTTAATCCAAAATTTAACCTAATTCAATTTTTAATAATTTTGTATTAAATATTTAGTAAAGATACAATTTATAATAAATCATTCACCTTCACCACTATTAATTTTTTCATTATACTGGGACTTCAAACTCTGGGAGAAGTTGCGGTTAACTCTCTTCAGGGGTTTCCATAAATGCTAAACCAATGACTATATTTTAAATAATCTCAATATATTTTTAAATATATCTCAATTCAGTAATAAGAATATTAAATTATATAATAGATGTGTGTGGGGATATGGGTTTGAATATAGTTTGATTTCGTAAAACTAATAAATAAATTAGAGACTTCTTTAAATTTAAAACAAACATTAACAATACTTTATATAACAATAATAATTATAAATATTTATTTTACGTTTCTATTAATTTAAAAGTTTTGATATAAAATAACTTTCTATATTTACTTAATACATGCATATTTTGAAATATGAATAAACACAAATAATGTATAATAAATCAAATAGATTTTTATAATTTACAAAAATAAATTATAATAAATATTCAAATAACTAGTGTGAATATAATAAATATACAAATAAATAATAGTATTACATTGTAGCATCCATATGATAGAATTATATCTTCTTGAAATTATTTCTATGTTAAGTCATAGTTTATAAATATAAATTCTCCATACAGAATATTAGTCAATCACACAACTCAGAACAAATAAACATTATTAATTTAATTAAATTAGTACTAACAATGTTTTGTAAATGTCAAATCAAAAAAATATATAATATGAAGAATGATAAACTCTTACCTTTGTATTAATTTTACTTGAACCTTAATTTAAAAACCTTTTAAAATATTTTATGAAGTCGCTTTCACTTGAAGATCTAGACTTTAATAATAATAATAATAATAATAATAACAATAATAATAATAATAAAACTTTGAATAATAATAATAATAATAATAATAATAATAACAACAACAACAACAATAATAATAATAACAACAACAACAACAATAATAATAATAATAATAATAATAATAATAATAATAATAATAATAATAATAATAATAATAATAATAATAATAATAATAATAATAATAATAATAATAATAATAATAATAATAATAATAATAATAATAATAATAATAATAATAATAATAATAATAATTTAAGTTCATAATCTTCTGTTCATCTACATTTAGTCCCCATAATTGAATTATTCCAAATGTAAAAGTATTTCAATAAAGGAAGGAAATAAAATTAAATGTTTTAAAATGAAAGTTCACAAGACGATGTAAGATAATGAAGAGTTCATGTTACTGTCCAGTTCATTTCCATGTTGAATAAACAATGTTCATTCAGGATAAAGTTCTTTATTACTCCGATAGCAATCATTATAAAGACGTCCAGGCTTTCAGTTATTCTTAACCATTCTTCTTATATAATATTGACTTCTTCTTCTGTAAAAGATTTTATTAACAATTGGAGTTTCAAAAAGACTATGGAGATGAGATTTAAGTAACTTCTAGGCATTTAAGCAGGATAAGCTATTATATTTATGTGATGTCTGGACTATAGTATTATAATCCTATGACGATTGGAATTTACTGACAAGACATTTCTTTATATATTTAATCTTCTTAATCTGGAAAAGTTTATATGTTTCAGAATTCCAACTTAGAACGAAGTTTTTTTAAGTTTTCAAATAATAAAAATATAAATAATTTCGTTTTAATTACGAATTATATTAATAAAAAAATAATTCATTTATTCTGTTATTTGGCTAATATTAAAGTTTGTTTCTTAATAAAACTTTTCTTTAATAAATAAACCGTATATTTTGTTAATCTATCCTTTTATATGTTATTCTATATTCGAACACATTAAAATCAATATGTAAGTTTCTAGTACATCGGGTAAAGATAGAAGATAATAAAAATTTTGATTCAATATTTATAGTAAAAATTACTTCAAACATCATGTATTGCATTTATCATTTATTTTCACGAATTTACATTCTATAATGAATATAATTGATATTTTCATTTTATTTCCTTCATGTTATCTGATAGGCTGCGAACTTGATTTCAAAGATTATCTTTATGTTAAGTTTTTCGTTAATAAACTTTGTTAGTTTAAACAATGTTAACATATTTTTGAATGAAAATAGTATTCCTAATTGTTTTTAATTTTATTAAAAACAATTATTAAAATAAATAATAATAAAGTATATATATATTAATTATATGTTTATGTGATAGCATTGTGTACTCTCACAATATATATAGATAGATAGATAGATATATATATATATAGATAGATAGATAGATAGATAGATAGATAGATAGATAGATAGATAGATAGATAGATAGATAGATAGATAGATAGATAGATAGATAGATAGATAGATAGATAGATAGATAGATAGATAGATAGATAGATAGATAGACAGACAGATAGATAGACAGACAGACAGACAGACAGACAGACAGACAGACAGATAGATAGATAGATAGATAAACATTAAAAGAAAATTGAACACAGATCTTCAAGGTCCCTATGACTATCCATTCTATCATATACAAGTGTTACTTATGACCTCATATATGTGAAAATAATAAATGATCTCAAATATAAGTATTTTGTGCAGAAACAGCACTCATCAGTTGAGTCAGGTCATCATCTCCCACACATATATATAATCACTGTTCAGTTTATATTAAGATAGCAAATCTTCACACTTTAGTGGACATGCTTTAATCTTCTCCAGCCTCCAACTTCATCCATATCATTGAAAATCAGATGGTGGAATATCCAAAGCCTATGTTGATATGAAGATTATTGTCATTACCATGTTGACTTTAAGGCACTCTGACCACTCATGTATGTATAGGACCTTAGTACATCCATTTAAATAATACACAGAAGAGGGGTGGACAGAACACAGCCTGAATATGTAATAGTTAAATAGATGTATTAACTCTATATTGAACTTACTTTTATTAGAAGGGCTTTGAACACAGACTTTCAATCTCTCTAAGCTATTCACTCGATGTTATTTAACTGTTACACATGCTCCCCCCCCCATAAAAAGGATAAACGATGTCCAATATACACCTGGGTCTCATTTTACGCGATAGATAGGTTCTTCAGAAAACACGCGCAAATGAAATTGTGCAAAAATAGACGTAACTTACCTTGAAAAAGGGGGGATATGGACTGTGATTTTTCAAAAATCGTGTAAAAGCAAAGCACCAATGTAAAATTACTTTAAAATTCGTGCAAAAAAAAATAAGGAAATAAAATATGACTAATAAAAAATTTCAAATTTAAAAAAAATTGATACAAGACAAACTTTTTTTAACTATAATATTTAATTTTATTCAAAACAATATATTTTTATGCATAATTTACAGTAATTTACATTTTTTATACACATTTTAATTATTATCACTATTTGCCGATAAACAGGTTCATTTGCAAACTGGTAAAAAATCAGATTCTTCACAAGAGGAAATACAACTAGCGCCAACGTCACTCTCACGTTGTGTTAATGGTTTTCTGGTGACAACGTAATTAGTAATTAATCTAACAACTAAAAATTAAATTCTTATTTTTGTCTTTAATTTTTTAATTTTCAATTTTAATTGTGCCCACTGCTATTACTCACCTTTTAAAAATAAACTTGCGGACACTAAATGATTAATAATTGATTACGTTCTTTTTTAAAAAGCAAAAATGGAATGTGATTTAAAATGCAAAATTAACACAATGTTTGAACAAATTTACATTATAATCTTGTAAAATTTAATGTGTGTATACATAAAATGTGGAAATCATGATTTGAATTTCATTATTGCATAAAATCTTACTATTATAAAGCACTGAAAATATTGAAATTACTAAGATGAAAGTTGAATTTCAATAATGTGCTATTATTTTCAATATATGTGAAATTTATTATTTAAAGTAATAGCGCATTCTCAGAGTTCGACTTCCGGAGAAACATGAATCACGTAACTTCAAAATCGTGTTAAATAAATCCACATAAAAAGAGACCCAGGTGTAAATATTTTCTGCTGAACTAGTACTTATCAGTTGATCCAAATCATCTTGTCCCACATACATATATAATCATTGTTCTCTTTATAGTAAGATAGAAAATTTTCAAACTTTAATTGACTGGCTTCAGTCTTCTCCACCAATCAACTCTTCAGCTATCAATATCATTGAAAATTGTTGATAGAACACTCAAAGCCCTTATTGATGCCAACATTATTGTCATATCCATGGTGACTTTATGTCACTCTGACCCCTCATGTTTAGGGCTTTAGTAGGTTCATTTAAATAAACAGAAGTGGAATGGACAGAACATAATCTGAATATGTAATATTTAAATACAACTATATTGTCTATACTGAATAACATTACGTACTGTATAAGCAATATACTTTTTTTTCATGTGTCATAGCATCGGCCGGGAAGCGAACCCGCTAACCCAGAACAGCTGCTTGTAGACAGCTGTGCTGACCTCTCGATCACCAACGCTTGACAGCAATATACTTGTATTTAAATATTACATATTCAGCCTGTCTTCTGTCCATTCCTCTTCTGTGAATTTAAATGAACATATATGTGAGGGGTCATAGTAACTTAAAAATCAACACGAGTATGAAAATAATGTTGGCATCAATAAGGTCTTCAATTGTTTGATCATCAGATTTTCATGAAATGGATGGCTGAGAAAATTAGAGAGGATATTATATCATATTCATATTGAAACCATGCTAGATAGTAATAAAGCCAAATATTTTTCTTAAAAACGTTCTTTTCTGTGTGTATTTTCATTTTACCAGATATTAAGTTGACACAGAAAAAAAACAGTAACAATTGAATCAGAAAAATAGATTAATGAAATAACACTGTTGCCGAATTTTATTTGATTATAGAATCATCACTTCAGGATATTTTGTCGCTGTCTTTTTTTTTTTTTATAAAAAATCCATAATATTTTTTTTTTTAATGCCAACTGTTCTGTGAGTTATAGTAAATATTTTAAATTAAAGCAACATGATTACGTAATAGTAGAACATCTTAGAGTTATCGTTCAATTATTTAGATTTAGAATTGCAAGATACTACGTGCGCATTAACATAGGTAGTAGAGTATCGGATTAGAGAAACAAATTCATGTTGCCCGAACGTCACATGATCTCCAATGCTCTTACTAATCGATTGTTCTTAACTGGAAACTCTTTTTGCAGTTGGTTCTCTTTATTTTTTATTTGATCTTTACAAGCATTTCTTGAAGGTCATTAAATAATAAGTTTCCTTTTTTTTTTTTTTTTTTAAATATTACATTTTAATGTTAATATAAAATACAATAACAATGTGTATGTAATATCCGCTAGTAGGTTACTAACGCCTAAATTTAGACCGGAGATTGAATATGTTAAAGAGAATTATTACTATCATGTATTTTAAAAACTAATAACTTTCCTTTAATAGCTACTAAGATTTGTATTTACATTTGGTCTTTTAAATTTTTTAAAAAAAATAAATAAAATGTTAACTACACAATTAATTACAAGACTGACAAGAAAAAAAATTAACTAGACTATGGTTATGTTCATTTTTACCGTTTACTTCCCTTTTTTCCTTACTTAATTTTACTGTCCAAATAGTTTCGGAAATCGTTTCAGAACAAGGGAAGTCGGGTGGAGAAAGAATTATTCAATTGCAAGAAATACTGTACTAATGAGAAATTCTAATGCAACCGTATTTCTTTTGAAGGATATTTACCTTTTTTTATGCGCATTTAATAAATAGAAAATAATATATACTATATATGTATTTTAAAATAAAATATAATAGTATTAAATGTATTGAATTTCTTAAATGAAATGAAATGGACGATTAAAAAATTGGAAGGGTGGGAAGATTGAAGCTGTCCATTTAAGTTTGAGGAATCGCTATTTTAATATAAACCGAGCATTGTTTGTATATATGTGTGGGAGATTATGATCTGGCCAATTGACGAACGTGATTTTGCACAAAATACATATACCAGGAATCATGTATTTTTTCGCATGTGTATGGTCATCTGCATTGGTTGCTTCAGATAGAGTGGATGATTAATAGACTGAAAAATTCTGAGTTAAGCTCTTTTTATGTATAGATATATAGAAAACATTCAATATAGTTAACTGGTGCCTTAGAATTAAATGTAAACAGGTATTGTTCGTCCGGTTGTTAACTAAATAATAATAATCAAATGATTGTTTCTCGTAAGATGACTTACCACAAGTGATGGGCTGAATTTTGATTTCAATAACTTTTATATTTTTCTCTGCATTAAATACTACAAAGAGAAAAAAAAAACGGAATGGTTAATTCGCTCAGGAGAATAATATTTGAATGAATTAAATGATTGTGAAATCATGTGATTTTTATTTTTCTCAAGTGTCATAGCATCAGCCGGGAAGCGAACCCGCTAACCCGGGACAACTGCTTGTAAAGCTGCTGTCACTGACCTCTCGATGAGCTGTGATTAAAAATATTCATCTCTGCAGTTATCATACTACTATGGTGGTAAATTACACAAGACAAAAACAAATAATTAGTCACCCAGGTGGGAAGGCATATAAATAGAGATTTGATTAAAAAATGTAGCTTTTCAAGAAGATATAGAATATTATGGAGTTACTGGTATAGGGAAAAATAAATCATTTATTAGGCGAAATGAGTAAAAAATAACAAACAAAAAAAAAAGTTAAAAATATATATATTTTAGCGAGTTGTCACAACTTTTTGTAAAACTTTTGAGAATAAAAAACATGTAGATAATAAAATCTTTACATGGAAAAAAATAGATATTTATTTATTTTCTGAACATCTCTCAGAAAAGCAAACTGTTAAATAAATAGAATATTAATTCTACTGAATTGACAACGATTTTTAAGATATCTCTTTTTTATATTTTAAAATGATCAAAGACATTTCCTTATTATATATAATGATCATCTATTTAATTTGCTGGTCCATTCACTCTCAAACATTTATAACGTATATTTTTTATGATAACGTGGATTATCTTTATGATACATCAAACTTAATCTGACTATTTTAATTTCAAAAAAGAGTCTGCATCTAATATAATCAATAATACACTTATTTCATTATCTTATTGCTGACGGTTATCACACAATTCTCTGCCAATCACAACAGTCAAAAATAATGGTATCTTTTATGCCATTCTATTTCAGTATCCAAACTTATATCTATAAGGATTAACAGAAAACACCACAATCTGAATAATTTTAAAAACATCTATGTTTTTATTGCAATTATTTTCAATGTTAACCTGCTATAAATTTTACAATTTCTTGACCTATTACTGTTTCATAAATAATTTGAGAGGGCAAAATTATTAATTACTTTTGTACTTTCATTGCCATTTTTTGTAATCAGTTACTAAAACAGGCCTCACAATACATGTGTTTTAAAATGTTCAGCTATTATATTACATTTTACTTCTTACCATTCATGATAAATGTCAATGCAATAGTGAGCAAAATTTTTACATTTGCAATACCTTTTTACAATTGCAACCATCTTCTTCAGATAACAATTTGATATAAATCACTATTTGGTTTAACCATGCCTAAATTATAAGTATAAGTGTGTAAGAAAGTATAACTGTGAACTAGCAAGGAAAGGTGAAGAAGAGACTAAAAGTCTCAAGAGTATAAAGCAGCATTGTGGTATTGATAGGAAATTTATATCTGCAATAAGAAAAAAAGATGGAAATATTACTAAAAAGAGAGATGACATCATGAAATGGGTAGAAGACTGCTATCAAGTAATATACAGTAATAAAGAACAAGTTCCTCCTATATCTGGTATATCTTCTGAATTGCTCAGAATTTTAAATGAAGAAGTGACACATGCAATTAAATTTATGAAGAAAGAAAAGGCTCCAGATAATAATGGAAATATAATTGGTATATTAAAAGAAGCAGGTGAAGAAATAGAAATAATTTTAGCAAAGTTGTACCAGATGATTGGAAGAATGCAGTATTTATATTAATATTTTTAAAAGGTGGTACAGAAGATATTAAAAATTATAAACATATCAGACGTATCAGTTTTATACAAAATTTTTACCAAAATAATTACAACTCATCTACAGAGAACATTGGATTTCCACCAACCAAGAGAACAAGCTGGATTTAAAAGTGATTTCAGTAAAGTAGATCATATCCAAGTATTGAGAGAAGTTATAAAAAGGACAAATGAATATGAGTTGCCATTATGCTTTGGATTTGTAGATTATGAAAAGCATTTGATTCTATAAACACTTCTTCAGTGATTAAAGCATTGGATCATCAAGATATAGATCCAGGATATTGTCATATTTTAAAGAATATTTATAAAATGCAACAACAATTAGATTATATAATGATACCAGGTAAGTCAACATTGAGAAGGATGTAAGATAGGGTGACTCCATATCTCCACAACTTTTTACAGCAGTGCGGTAAGAAGTACTTTGTGGATTAAAATGGAAAGCTAAAGGAGTGAAAGTAAATGATTATTTAAGTCATGTAGATTTTCCAGATGATGTAGCTGTTTTAGCAAGTAATGCTTTAGAGCTGGAGGAAATGTTGTAGGAGTTATCAGATAAAAGTAGGACTAAGGATAAATGTTAAAAAGACTAAAATAATGTTCAATGGATTTTCTCAAAATATAAAAATAATGATAGATTATGATGAGTTAAAAGAAGTTTACAGCTTCAAATATATTGGTCAGATTATTAATACAGATGGAAACATAATGGTTGAAATTAATCATAGAATTAAGCTTGGTTGGAGTGCTTTTGGTAGAAATAACTTGATACTAAAAGGAAATATACCTATGTATTTGAAAAGGAAGGTTTTTAATAAATATGTTTTATCAGTTCTTACTTATGGATTTGAGACTAGGACACTTAATAGAAAAGCAATACAGAGACTGCAGACCACTCAAGTATGTATGGAGAGATGCATATTAGGAGAAACAAGAAGAGATCAAAAACACAATATATGGCTAAGAGAACAAACAGGAGTTACTGACCTCATTTAAAAAGGTAAAAGACTTCAGTGGAGTTGGGCTGGTCATATTGTTAGATGGACAATTGAAATCTTAAAATGAATTCCAATAGATTGTAAAAGATCCAGAAAATAACCACTTGTGAGATGGATGGATGAAATAAGAAACTATACAGGGATGATGTGAAGAAGAAAAGCTAAAGATAAGAGAAGTTGGACTGAACTTGGAGAGACCTTCATCCTGCAGTGGATTGATAATGTTTGATGATGATGATCGTGATGTAAGAATATTCACAGTAAAATCACAGTAGTTTCAATTAGTACACAAATTTGTATTTCCTGACACTTTAGTATTAAGCAAATTAGATATGAAATGACATTATAATACAAATTTATAATACTAAAAAACAATTTATGTAATTTTCATTCATTTTTAAAAATTAGTTTTTACCATATTTATATTGAACCGGATGCTTTATTCGCTTCAAAAGTTACATTGTGAAGTTAAAACTAACATTTATGTTAATAAAGTTTTTTAAAAAAACTATTTAAAGATGTATGTTATATCACACATACTCATTTATATTTTAAAATTCTATGATTTTTTTCAATATATTTTAATTTAAAATAATTTTCTTTCCACTCTTGTTTTTTTTATTGCAGTAATTAAAAGCCAACAAAGTTTATTTTGTTGATTTTGATCTATTTTTAAAAGCTGAGACTTATTTTCTCATTTAAATTTTTTTTCTAATTAACCTTTTAACTGCTAATTAAATCATTGGTTGTATGAGGTAAAAATCAAAGCTTTTAATTGGCCAACTCACAAACTGAAGACAAAGCCTATTGTTAAAACATATTCGCCTATAATATTAAATTCAACTCAGATACATTTATAAAAAGTATATTATTAATTTTTCAGGTTATGAAGAGAACGAAAGTTCTTTCAAAAATAAATTGTTATTTATTTATTCTAAAATATTCAATTTCGGCAACATAAAAGCTATAATATAAACAAAAAGATCGACTTTTACGTTATAGAAAAGTAAATATTTCTTTTTACTACATCTTCAATATTTGTACTAAAATCTTCAATATTTTTCGAAAATAATTTTGTTTTTTTATTATTCTCTCTGAGAATAATTTTTAGTTTCCATAAATATAATTTTATAATACTTAAAATTGGATTCGAAATGAAAATCTCAGCGTTTTTCTTTATTTTCTTTGATCAGGCGGTTTCTTTGTTCTTTCCAGCCAATCAGAATGTCTTTTTCGGCTGACAGCTTGCTAAGAACCAATCACAAATAATGTTCTTTCTTTGTTTAGGTTTAAATGCGTTTTTTTTTATTTTTTACTTGTAAAATAAGTCGGAAGAGGTCACCATCGTACAGAACTTTTAAAAATCTCTTCAAAACATATCGAACGAATTTTTTAGCATAGGAATCGGCTGAGTTAGAGTGACGTCAACTGCTTACGAGAGGTCACATTAAAGACAGGCTAAGAGTTAATTTTAAATAAGAAAAGAACCCTGGTCAGATTTTGTTATTTCAATTAAGATTAGGTGATAGCTTTGGGTTTTCTGCTGATTATTTTTCTTCTGCCTGCCTGCTTCTCATTATTATTTGTCTTCTTATTGTGTTTCTTAGTCTGAATGATTTTAATTTCCATATTTGCTAATTTTTCAATGTGGAGTGCCAAAGTTGTATTTCTGCAGACTGCTAATAATATGACTATTTTTATGATAGTAGTGACCATCCAGTTGCCATGCCAAAATATACACCATGAGGAATATTCACAATATGCAATGCTAAATAACCAAAATACAAACCCCTGAGCTCCATAATTGTGCCTTCAAGAATATCACCTAATTGTCTAGTTTGAACACTGATTCTAAAGTTTGCCTCGGATTCTACAGCCAGATTACTGGAGACCAAATACCATTGTGATGTACTTTAGTTAGAAAGAACCTTGTGTATTCCACTGGAATAAATCTATGGACTATCTAAAACCTGAAAGATAACTGAACTTTCATATATTGAAACCAGGACTTAAATCTCTAGTTAAATCTCTATGTTAAAATTCTCAGCTTAATCTAAAAAGAAACCTGTCTCTATAATACATTTTGCATATTCATTTAAATATCTTTAACTATTTTATTGTGTATTTTATTTATAGTGTGTATTGGAGTCTTAGTTTTAAGATTTCAAATTTTTAAATTTATTTATCCAATAATGTATTGTGATTTCCTATTTTATATATTTTTTGTTTTCTCTTTTTCTTTATTTTACTAACCCTTGATAAACACTTGGGCAGATATTACTAATTTTCTTTTAACTCACATCCCTTTTTTGTCATAATTAGTTTAATTAAGCATGGTTTGCTTTTCCTGCAGATGGAAATTTTTTTGGCTAGCAGTTTATTGAGTGTATTGTTCTGTTTTTCTTATGTTTCAGATTATGTAATACCATAATCTTTTCTTTTTCTTATATCAGAATCAACCTTGATAATCTTGAACATGATCATTCATGTGCTATTTTATGGGTCAAATGACTCTCCTATAGTTTCCCAAGGTTTTGCCAGGTTGTAGGAAAAAGATCACTTTGTGCTGATTCATTGTATTCCATATAAGATCAATTTGTTTTGAAATCTATAAATAAGAAAACTGGAAATAGTTTATATATATTACTAGTAGGAAGACATTATAAATTCTTTTTTAATCCTTAGGTGAGAAAAAGAATTTATCTGCCAAAGTGTTTAATGTTACAATACTTTTGTACACTCTCTGATAAATCTGCTGCAAAATCTAAGTCAAACTTTCATATTTTTGTTTGCCTAAGATTTATTTTTTAATTTAATAAACTTTAAAATTATTTAGAATTATTTTGACTAACATTTGTCTCTGTGTTCTTTTCTCAATTGCCTGAACAATGCTAAAGATCTTTCTCTTCCTGGGTCTAGCTGGTAGCATTCATCATCATTGTTAACTTTTGGATCACCATAAATTAAATTTTCTAGGTAGTTAGTGATCTAGTGGTGACCTCTGTGAACAAAAGAAGTAAAGAAGTGACCTGTACAATATATATATATATATATATATATATATATATATAGACATTATTATATATATATATATATATATATATATATATTATCCTAATAATTTCTTAAAACTTTTGGGACATCCAACAGTTTTTAAGTAATCCCCTGAGGGTCATCACCTTCAGATTTTTCACCCATATCTTAAGATATTCCTCTCTGTTGAGTTGCACAATAGTTGTCATTATTATATCTAATGTTGATGTTTTTTTTAGTAATCCACTTTGGAAATTCTTCTTTAATCTAGCTTCATTTATTGTATATTTTACGTGAAGATAAATAAGGTGATGACATGGAATGAAGATAGGGACTGATTCCTATGCTCTTTTAACACCTTTTGGAAAAGTGTAATCATACATATATGAACAAAAACATGTGAAAACAATATATGGTGCTACAATGCACATTTCATGCTGAACTAACATTTATCTTTTGGTCCAGACCACATTCTCTTACTTATATTTTATATATATATTGTAACGATCCGGGGGAAGCGACTTACGTAAACTGCACTACAGGGCGCCATCTAGGCATTTGAACCTAGAAAAATTTATAAGTAGGCAGATACGTAAGTCCAAAAAAAAATTTTTTTTTTTTTTTTATATTTTGTTTCCGGTCATTAGCCCATGTCACTAGCTCAGTGGGATAACAGAGATTTAATAAGATAATCTAAGAGTATATATATAAAAAAAAAAAAAATAAGCCACTGCCAGTAATTAATATACAAACGTTTATTTACGCACATATATATATATATAAGATTTAAAATTGTTTTAGTATCAGTTTACATTTTAACATTTAACATTATTTTTAACTTTACTTTAATTTACATTTAATTACTATTATATTATAATTTTACATTTTAATTAAGTTCGCACATATAAATTTATGAAAGCTTGTTTATAATGTTCAATATAGATTGATTACATAGATTTCACAGTCAAAAACGTTTCAAAAGAAACATAAACGATCAAAATACAAAATTATTGATTACTGACAATTGCGGAGGGAAATTTATATGTAACCCAATAGTATTCACCATAAGATACTTGCATTGTCACCAATAACTTAAAAGACATCCGAATAAATACATTTTAGATACTCACCGTAAGATATCATTATTTATTGAATGTCTATATATTTTGATCAAATATGAAAACCCAAAACATACTTAACCGATAACCAATCCATGCAAGCATCTATAACCAACTTAAATTTAATGCATTTTTATTTAGGGTCAAGTATGAATAGACCACATAGATTTGCATTTGAAAATAAAATATTCTATCCCTATTTAACCTTAGGCTAATGTTCACAGTCAAACTGGCATCAATTCATCTGATACATCGATGTATTCAATGTAATATGGAATACAGCAGCACCAAAAAGATTAAGAGAAGATATTGACTTTCATTAGATAGGAATATTACTTCTATCCAATGAGAAGAACAATAAAAAAAAAACTCCATAGAAAGGAACTGTGCTCTGCGTCTTATAATTCCTTCCCTAGGCAAAACGGTAGAGTGCGGCGTATGAAGCGATTCTGCCAGTAGCGAATCTCCGACTACATCTACTAACTACATCAATATATCCAATCCATTGACCCAATCTAACAATGACACAAATAACCTAAGATTACCCTCCCCTAATATAACTTTACAAATCTATACAGCCATTCACGCCCGACTTAAGTTTAACATTTATATAATTAATTTAACGACAAACGAAAAAATCATGATAAAAACTTAAAGAATAAAAAATAAATAAATGGAAATGATTTTACATAAATAAGAAAAAAAATACATCAAATAACACTATTAATAAAGAATTTAGTTTGGTTAGATAGGATCATATTGCAATCATTTAAATATAGAAAATTTTAATTTAATGTTCATTATTTATAAAGTTCTTATGGTTTAAAACAGTTCGTCTTTATCCGTTGCTTGCCATGAACGTGAATTCCCACGCCGTCCTAAGATTGGTATCCATTTAGCCATTGTTTTATTTATTCATTCGGAGGTTTTTTAGTTTAATTGGTCCTCAATGTAGGAAATGATAGTTCATTTCTCTTTTCTTTAACAGCTGAAAGAATTGACAGTGCGTCTGTCAATTCCTCCACCTCCAACTCCATACTACTACATATAGTCACATCGTAATAATCATTAACTAACCAATAATTTCCAAACTTGTCCTTTTTATATTAATGTGAAGGATTGAATTTACATTACGTCACCGATGCGATGGTCCTTTCGCTGCGGTCCGATTCCATAGGGATTTCTTCTTATTTGCTAACAGTTTCTATTGTTTTCCTATCTGACCGATGTTTTTACATTTAAATGCCCAAGGCTGGTTTACATTTGACTAATTAAATTTATCATTTCCATTTCTGATTAATTAACCTGTTTTCCAAATCAAAGATATATTTTTATCTCTAAATCTTTTTAAGTTTTTGTTTTTAAAATACCTTTTCTATTTTTAATACAGTTTTATTTTAATAATTTTTTTTTATCTGTGCGATTTAATATATAGGAGTTTAAGATGATATTTAATTTCAATTTTTAAATCTTAAAGAAAATTTTTAAATGCAAACTTTTTAATTTACTTTCATGTTTAATAAATAAATAAAAAAACAATGTAACGAACGTCTGTGCTCGTTACAATATAAAATTAAAAAAAACATAAGACATAAATTGTGATCATTTTGAAGTTCGCTATTATTGAGATATAGACTATTAAACAGAAGGCGTTACTGGATATTTGTAATTGTATAATGGTTTATATATTTGTATGATTATTTCAGTTAGTGTTAGCAGTAACTTTATATATATAAAGGTAGTATTTAAATGACCCAACAACTAAAAATATATGAGATAATTATAGAAAGATTTTATTAAAAATAAAGACATTAAAGAAAAAAAAATTAATATAGCCCTCTACAAATGACAGAATTAGTGAGTGTCAAATCATGCAATATAATTAGAAAAAATAAAATAATGAAAAAAACTAAATTAAATAAAAATTGAAATAAAACATAATAAAATAAAATTTAACCAATACTTACCTATTTGAAAAGATAAACATATTAATGAAAATTATTGGTTTACATAAAAAATAAAACATGTAAAATAAAATTTAAAAAGTAGTTATCTTAACTAGAAGTAAGAGAGAAATGAAAGCATAAATACAAATCTAAAACTGGCTTTGTAATGCTTCTAATCCTTCTAATCACTTGTATTTTGCAGATGTGCAGTATTTACTCTTAGTTATGATACCGATTTTTGCTGGCTGTAATGGTATTAAAATAAGCATTAGAATTCTTGAACTGAATCCTTATAAACTGCTAATATCTAAAGTTCAGTAACTAAACACGTCTTTGTAAATAATTCTAAACCCAAATAATTTACAGTATATTTATAACATTTATATGAAATAAAGTTTTAGTTTAAAATAAAAGATAATAATATTAATAAAAGAAAAAGGTAAAATAAAAATCCATATTTATTAAAGTATAATTTTTCAAAATTATTTTTGCTTATTTGTTACCCCCTCCCACTGTCAATTAATTGTTTTTTTCACATTCACTTATCTACTAAAATATGCTTTAAACAACTGATCTTCATCAATATTGGCAATTTAAGGAACTATAAAAGATCATTATATATATATCTGAAAGAACAAATAAAAGAATTACAAAGATTTAAAGTTAAACGTATGTTTTATTTTATGAAAAACAAATATAACCATATATCACATTTTGGTCCTTTAGTCTGTTATTTATTAACTTCTATGATATAACAATAATGCCAGTTAAATTACATTTTTCTAGACCCAACACAAGCATCACTAACAAATTCAAGGCAACCTGTGGTTATTGAGTCCATATGCTTAATAAATGAAAAAAAAAATGGAATTTATCAATTACTGATCTATATAAATGTGATCAAGTACAAACTATAAACTATATGGTTAATGACTGTAACATTTATGGATATAGTTGCAAAATTTAAAGAATTAACAAAGTCAGTAGTGAATTTATGTCATGTTGGAATCTCTACGTGTTCTTTTATGTGTTAATAGTAAAGCTGTCTCAATAAAAAAAAAAAAAAACTTTCTCTACAGTAGGTTTTCTTCTTCTTTTTTTCTGAAAGTCTTCATTTCTTCTGATTATATCATTTTACTGTCTTTTGGTCTTAGTAATATTATTTAAAGATGGAGTCAATGTTTCTATCTCAATAGATTGGATTGTATTTAACATAAAGAAACCATCTTTATTTCTCAGGCAAAATAAAGTTTCAAATTCTTAGAAACATCTTTATACAAAATCTATTATTGTTTGTTATTTCTTATGAACATTCAAATAAAAATGGGTTTTCATTTATTTAAAGTCATCATTACGAAATTGTTACAGTATTTGTTTAATGTCTATAAAAAGAACGGATAAAGAATTGTGGGAAAAATTGCTGTGTAGTTAATTCTGGCTTGGTAAATTTAATAACACTAGTGTATTGCATTGTATTTAATGCATAAAAAGATTTTTAAATATTAATATTATTTATATTAGATTAATCCAATTTATAAACAGATTTACAAAAAATTAATCATTTTTTCTAATATTGTAAAGGATATTTCAGTGATTTATGTTTTATTAATAAATGGTATATATACAAAATCAAAACAATATATTTTTACAGTATATACCTCATTTCCAAATAATAAATTACTCAAAAATGCAGTTGTCTTGAACACTTATTTAGTTTTTATAACTACATTACTATGGTGAAAAATCTTGTTTTTAACATTAGTGTGATAATAGTATATTGGTATAGATACCTCATTTTAAGGTAAGAAAAATAATTGAAACATTGATATTGTTGATATTTTTAAGCTAAATTGTTACATTTTTCCTATTTCACAATAATTAATATCTGACTTTATTGAGCATTTATTATTACTTCAAATTTTGCATAGGTGAGCATTTAAAACATTAAAAACAATCTGTAGATTGTGTTTAAATTGGTAATTATTTGTATAATAATCAATATTTTATAAACGTAAAAGCTCTCCTAAATTGTTTTTAGTTGCTTTTAATAAATTAATTTAAAATCTTTATACATAATCTTCTAGGCAATGTATAAAATAAATATATTTTACTTTTTTTTTTTCAAAATTTTTTGGCTGCATTATTTAAACGAATAAAATCTTATTTTTTATTTCAGTCTCCAATTTTTACATTTGTCATTCTATACATAATTTCAGTAAAGGAAATTAGTCTAAAAATGAAATATTAACTTCAGAAATAAACAAAATAGATTAATAAACATAAATAAATAGATAATAATAAACACCTTCACACTTCCCCATCCTTTTCAAATTCATATAAATAAAGATATAATAAAAGACAAATAACCCCCAAGATGCATTTTATGCTGAACCAGCACTCATCAGTTAGCCCATGTCGCTATCTCTCTTATATATCTCTATTATATGCAAAGTATTTATCTAGAGTAAATTGTTATATTTTCATTTACCATTGTCAAACTTCCTCCACTCCCAACTTTGACAACATCCAATAAATAAAAGTAAATTCTCAAAAACAAAAGGCTTCATTTTAGGTCATAGGCTATAAAAATGTTTTGAACAAATAAATAATTATTTTTCTAAAATATTAATTTTTTTATGTGTATCATGCTAAAAATAACTTTAAATGATGAAAATTCTGTTTTAAAAAAATTAACTTAAACTTAACAAAATATTGAAAAAATGTTTTGATAATTTTGACAAAAAAGTGTGTCTTTTGTCTTCAATCATCATCAATGTTTCACTTGACTAATTTGTTTTAAAAATTTACAAAAATTTCATAAAATTAAAGTGTATCATATGTTTAGAAATAAAAAATTAATAGAATTATAATAGCTAAAAAATATAAAGAAATAGATTTTATGTAAAGAATTTGTTTTATTTCTACATCATAATCCAAGTCATCATAATGAAAATGTGCTAAAACACTGTTAATTATGTGCAATATAACTTGTTTTTTATTTTTTTAATAACCAATGCCTGACAGACATCATTATTTGATTCTTCTTTGATACTAGACATATTGACAAAATTTCACTTTCTTAAAAGAATGTCTATGTCTAAATATATATTTATTTTTATCTTTGACTGCTTATTTTTATGTGAAGAAAAGAAAAAATATTCAACTACAAAAGTTAAAATAAATACAAATATATTTTAACCAAATAAAGAATACAAATATTGGGGTAATTTAAATGAATATATTTTTTAGTTACATACTTTCTATTGTTACACATTTTTAAAATGATGTCAAGCTATAATAACATGCAAAGATATATTAATTTTTGCTGAGCTAAATATCTTTGATATTATTTTTCTAACAAACATATTTTAAATTTTTGGCTAAGAACCCCTATTGTATTAATTTGCCCTTCATGGTTTTGGAAAGTTGTACAATAAAGGATTATGGAGCTCAAAGCACATTGATAATTTATTTATTTATGCTATTAAAATGACTTCTTTATTTTTTACATAATACTCTGGCCTTAAAACTGAGAAATAAGTAATTTGAAATGTTATTTTGTGTATATATATATATATATATATATATATATATATATATATTTCACAATGATGGCATTACAAAACCATTATGTTGTCTTTCTGATATACTATTCTTTAAAATTAAATATATTCAATTTATAGACAACTAAATACTTAAAATATATAAATAATAAATTTATTAATATCTAATCGATTTTCGTTCAAAATATGAACCTTATCAAGATATTACAACAATTGAAAAAAATTTTTCACGTGATTTACATATCATATATAGGTCAAACTTAACAATAAAGATGTTTTTAAATTTTCCAATTTTTATTTAATGACCATTTTCCACCTAACTTAACCGACCCTTGTACTAAATTTATACATTTCTCTTTATTTTCATGTATATACAATGTTTCATATACTTTTCTTTCTTTATAATTTTTACAATATTTGATGACTTCAATACTTTCTTCACAATTCATAATGTGTCCTGTTTCTAAAAAATGGCAAAATGGACCTGATTTAATATCTTTTCTTTTTATAGCTCTGTCATGCTCTTTACCCCTTTCTGTTTTACTTTTTGCTGACTGACCTATGTATATCATCTTGCATATTTTACAAATAATTTTATATATTATTCCTATCCTATCATTCTTATCATTCCTTATTTTAGAATTACTTACTAGTTTTTTTAAAGATTTACTATTTTTCCATCCAATACCTATATTAAGATTTATTTTTTCTTTTCTATCATTTAGAATTTCATATACATCCTTAGAATATGGAATAGAAATCCATTTCTTATTTTTTCTTTCAATTTTATTGCTAACTTTTTTATATCTATTTTTATTTATTAAAATATTTTTTACAACTTTACTATTATATCCATATTCAATGTATTCATCTTGGATTTTCAATTTTTGCTCCATTGCATCTTTATCATTTAATGTAAGCCTATCATTTTTTTCTTTTAACCCTATTAGTACCCCCATTTTTTGACACCAAGGTTGATAAGATTCTGGATGTATCATTCCTCTAACATTTTTATTTTTTATGTAGTGCTTTATATTAATCATTCCATTTTCATCCTTTTTTATTAATAAATCTAAATATTTTATTCCTTCTTCATTATTTTCTATAGTAAATTTAATATTAAACATATTTTTATTAAGCTCATTAAAAGCTTTCATTATGCTTCTTCCATTTCCTACAACTAAAATATCATCCACATACCTAAAATACTTTATAATTTCTCCATTTTCGATATACCTATCAATTATTTTCTGCTCAATCCAATCAACCATAGTTGATGCCATTATTCCACTTATTGAACAGCCCATTATCCATCCTTTATCAATACTCCAAAATTCATTATTATATTTAACATATAATGTCTCATTAATCATGATTAAAACTTCTTCTATTATTTGTATCCATTCTTTTGAAATTATCTTCTCATCTTTGACTTTTCTAATTACAATGTTAATACTTTCTATCCTAGAAACACTTTGATACATTTTTTCTATATCAAATGATGCTACATTACCATTTCTATTTAATTTAACTGTATTCAAACTTTTTAGTACTTCCTCAGAATTTTTGACACAATACTTTCCATAACCCATACCATCCGCAAGTTTTCTATATATAAGATTACACATTTCTTTTAATATATAATCATTAAAATCCAATATTAATCGTACAGGCATATTTTCTTTATGAGTTTTTATATTTCCAAATACCATAGGATGTTCAAACGCAGTTGGATATAATAACTTATATTCATTATTATCAATCAACTTAGTTTCTCTCATTCTTTGTAATATTTTTATATATTTATATTTAATTAAAATACTTGGATTCTTTTCTATTTTTACAAAATCCTGTTTGATCAAGTCATTTTTAATTTTATCTTCATAGTCTTCTTTATTTAATATTACAAACCTAGATCCTTTATCTTCAATAGTAATAATTAAATTTTCTTTTTTAACTTTTTCAATAATTTCCTTAATTGTTTGTTTATCTTTCCATTCACTTTTACATACATGTTGAAATTTTTTTATTAATTACATTATTAATTTTTGACTGCAAATTAATTTTCTCCATATCTTTAATATTTGCAGCTTCAATACTAACTACTGTCTTTTTATCCGTATCCATATCCTTAAATGGTATATACTTTGGTCCTTTTTCTAACATCCTCATTTGGTTATTTGAAAATTTACTTCTTGAAATATTTATTAATTTATTATAATTACTATCATTTCTATTATAATCAATTACAGATTCTTCATTTTCCTTATCCCATATATTCTTTTATTTTTATAAAATAACCAATTCCACTTGTTTTGATATTTCAACTTAAGTTTATTCTTAATGAAACCATTATGCTCTTCTAACCATTTTTTTATAAAATAAAACATGTCCGATGATAAAACTCTTTTTATAGTTTCCTTATTTCTTTTATAAATTTTTATTAAGCTATTAATTTTCAAGTAGTTTTCTTTAACAAACCATTCCAATATTGTTCTTCGTAATTTATAAATTAATTTATCATTAGAAGTAATTTTCTTACTACAAATTTTTACACTGCACGATCTAGGAAAACGATTCTCTTGTTTACATTTATTTAAAAATGTTAACTGGCATTTTAATTCTTCAATTCTTCTACTATTATTCCATAAAGCTTTAAATAAATTAAAAGATAATTTATCTACTGAATTATATAAAAAATTCCACTTATCTTTATTAGTGTCAAATCTGTTATCCATTTCAATGTTAAATATTATCAACAAATATTCCAATCACGTTCCAATTTTATACAATAAAAACTTTTAAAACCTTCTATATAAATATTTCACAATGATGGCATTACAAAACCATTATGTTGTCTTTCTGATATACTATTCTTTAAAATTAAATATATTCAATTTATAGACAACTAAATACTTAAAATATATAAATAATAAATTTATTAATATCTAATCGATTTTCGTTCAAAATATGAACCTTATCAAGATATTACAACAATTGAAAAAATTTTTTCACGTGATTTACATATCATATATAGGTCAAACTTAACAATAAAGATGTTTTTAAATTTTCCAATTTTTATTTAATGACCATTTTCCACCTAACTTAACCGACCCTTGTACTAAATTTATACATTTCTCTTTATTTTCATGTATATACAATGTTTCATATACTTTTCTTTCTTTATAATTTTTACAATATTTGATGACTTCAATACTTTCTTCACAATTCATAATGTGTCCTGTTTCTAAAAAATGGCAAAATGGACCTGATTTAATATCTTTTCTTTTTATAGCTCTGTCATGCTCTTTACCCCTTTCTGTTTTACTTTTTGCTGACTGACCTATGTATATCATCTTGCATATTTTACAAATAATTTTATATATTATTCCTATCCTATCATTCTTATCATTCCTTATTTTAGAATTACTTACTAAATTTTTTAAAGATTTACTATTTTTCCATCCAATACCTATATTAAGATTTATTTTTTCTTTTCTATCATTTAGAATTTCATATACATCCTTAGAATATGGAATAGAAACCATTTCTTATTTTTTCTTTCAATTTTATTGCTACTTTTTTATATCTATTTTTATTTATTAAAATATTTTTTACAACTTTACTATTATATCCATATTCAATGTATTCATCTTATTTTCAATTTTGCTCCATTGCATCTTTATCATTTAATGTAACCATCTTTTTTCTTTTAACCCTATTAGTACCCCCATTTTTTGACACCAAGGTTGAAGATTCTGGTATCATTCCTCTAACATTTTTATTTTTTATTGAATATATTTAATTTTAAAGAAAATATATATATATATAATATATATATATATATATATATATATATATATATATATATATATATATATATATATATATAATTAATAAAACAAGTCATAAATTTTGTAACTTGCTTTTAAGCTTGCATTTAAATGATCAGTAGATGGAGCTTACCAATAGCCCTGAACAGGCTTTCTTTTTATAAGTGCCAAAAGAGAAAGAATTCAAAATCTCTATCATTAAGACTCTACCTCCAGACTAATTGGTTTCAAGCTTATATCTCATCTCAGTGGAGGGCTGGGACTCCAGAAGCTAAGTCTAAAATACTAACTCAAAAGTCAGCACTTATAAAACATGTTTCTATCAATTTGAAAGTCTGGTCTTTTCAGACACGTAAATGTCTTCAAATCCAGTTTTTCAAACCAGATAGTTATATGGGTCTAAATTCAGCTCAGTTTCATCATATAATAAAAGCCTCTGCAATATAGCACTGCAAAAGCCTTCAGAAGTATACTTATAATAATTAATAAAAGAAGTCATAAATTTTGTAATTTGCTTTTACACTTGCATTTAAATGATCACTAGATGGAGCTTACCAATAGCTCTAAACAAGCTTTAAGTGCCAAAAGAAAAAGCATTCAAAATTTCTATCATTAAGACTTTACCTCCAGACAATTGGTTTTGAGCTTATGGCTCACCTCAGTGGAGAGCTGGGACTCCAGAAACTACATCTAAAATACTAACTTAAAAGTCAGCACTTATAAAACACATTTCTATCAATTTGAAAGTCTGAACTTTTCAGACACATAAATGTTTTCAAATCCAGCTTTTCAAACCAGATAGCCATACGGGTCTGAATTTGGCCCAGTTTCACTATATAGTAAAAATAAAGCTTGTTTAAAGCTATAGGTACGCTCCAGCTAGTCTTCATTTAAATGCAAGCTTAAAAGCAAGTTACGAAATTTATGTCTTGTTTTATTAATTATTATAAGTGTACCTTTGAAGACTTTTGCATTGCTATATTACAGAAAATTTTACTATATGGTGAAATTGAACTGAATTCAGATCCATATAGCTATCTGGTTTGAAAAGTGTCTGAAAAGTTCAGACTTTCAAATTGATAGAAACGTGTTTTATAAGTGCTGAATTTTGAGTTAGTATTTTAGATCTAGTTTCTGGAGTTCCAGTTCTTCACTGAGGAGAGCCATAAGCTCAAAACCAATTGATCTGAAGGTAGGGTCTTAATGATAGAAATTTGAATTTTTCTCTTTTGCCACATATAAAAATAAAGCTTGTTTAGAGCTATAGTAAGCTCCATCTAGTGATCATTTAAATGCAAGCTTAAAAACAAGTTACAAAATTTATGACTTGTTTTATTAATTATTATTACCTTTGAAGGCTATTCTGATGCTAAATTACCGAGGATTTTACTATATGGTGAAACTGGGATGAATTCAGACCCATATAGCTATCTGGTATGAAAAGCTGAATTTGAAGAAATTTACACTGAAGCAGTTGGATCTGAGTTCGATCCTAGCTTCATGACCTCTAGCCATAAGCCCACTTCAAACCCTAGTACTAACCTTAAATTTCTGATGCAATGGGGCTTTATAAGTTCAATCCACGCTAATTTCCATAAAGAATAACATTTCATAAATGTGTATTCAAATAACTATTTTCAGATTTAAATTGATCAATTCTATTAATAAATTCATGATAGAATTATTCATGAATTTATATATTATAATTGTGTGGATTGTGCATATATATTTGTAATTATTTAAATATATATAATTGTTTAAAAGTTTCATTGCATCAGAAATGTTTGATTTTATTTTTAAATAAGTTGTTAAAGTTTAATGATTAAAAGCTACATTCTTTCGATAAGCTTTCAGATTTTCCCTTTTCAAAAACAACAGTTAAAGTTTTATTAATTAGAAAAAAGATAAGGATTTCCTAATTAAAATCATTTTCTGATTTTAAGAATTCATTTTCTAGTTAGAAAGTGATTTCAAGTTAATGAGTTTGAAAGCCTTATCAAGGAAATGGATCTAAAAACAACCAATGTATCTAAAAACATTGATAATGAAAGAAGCGCTAGCCTGAAGGCATCAGAGAGGACAGTATATATAGCTCTGAAAAGTTTGGAGAAAAAAGAAGCCATCTTTGTTGTAGAGAAGTGCAGTCAACTCTGTGCATTTTTAAATTATAAAATTAAATAGTGTTTCGATCATGGTGAATGGCTAAAACGTCAGGAATCTGGCTATTTGTTCCTGAAGTCCCCTAAAAATCTTCAATGAAGCTGCTGAATCTTTTCTGGACCAATCAAATTATAAAAAGCCACTAAAATGCTGTTCAAGTAACCAACTAAATGCATGCCTACGTTTTTACCAACCTGGATGTGTAAACTAAGAACCAGCCCCGGAAGAATTGGATAATATGTTTCCAAATGAACCTTAATCTTTCTGGCCAGTTATGAACTTTACTTTACACTCCCTTTTAGAGCTCTTTTATTCTTTAATGTAATAATCTTTATAAAACCTTTTATTCATGCTACTGTAAACTTATATCATAATTCTCTCAACCTCGAGTCTTTAAACTTTCTCTTTTCTTACTTGGCGGTTCATTTATTATATTATATATATTTGTGTGCTTTATTAATGTCATTTATTTTTAATTGTATGCCAATAATCTTTCAACTCGATGAGCTCCTTTGTTCTATTTGCCTTACACAAATAATATAATATTAATTCTAATAGTAGTTATCACCCATTAGAACTAAATTTATAAGTTCTATCAATCATCGAGTCGAAAGAAATTATTACATGTTTACTATTTTTATAATTGGCTAATAATAAATTATTAGCTCCATTTCCAATCTATGCCCCAGCTATTTTCTCATGTTTACCAATATGTATTTATTCCTATATATAATCTTAAAATGTTTTCTGCAAAAGGGTCAATAAAGGAATCAACTAAATATACTCCAATTCAAATTTCAGTTAATTGCTATTTAGATTCAGGAAGGGCACGATGATTGGGGCATAATTAATATGATTTGCAAATACTTTAAAATGGTTTTCATTAAAAGCTTGTTTGACTTTAATTAATTGATCAAGTCATCATGTAGAGCATTCTATATGGGTTTTAGTATTCAAACAATGACTATCAAGTCATCATCTTCGAACATTGCTGACATATGGCAATCTTCCGCTTCGTTATGCTGGTCGGTGATCATATTTCTGTTATTTAAATTGTTGAGGAAGAAAGCTCTTCCTCTCCTGTTCATATTAGTCAAAAGGCATAAGACTTGTCAGACGCAAGCCGCCATAGGACTTCGATTATCAACTAGCCATCGTCTTTCAATTTCACTTTATAGCTCCTAATTCGTCAGCACCGTTACCTCTCTGTTCCAGTAAAGCCCGCTCTGATGCTCGTAATTCGTGATGAAGTGATTTAAATTAAAGTCAAACAAATTCTCAGTTATATTTAATTAAATAAGTTTTCCAATAAAGATTAAAGTTATGCCCTAAAATACATATCTTGCTCTTCATGAATGGATTTGCGAATGTGAAAATAAATATCACATTCTTTCGTATAAATTAGAGTAAAAATTTCCTTTACTAATGAATACATTTATCTGCCTTTTATTTTCTTGTTGGGGGCATAGACATAGACTTTCAAATATTGCGTAATATTCATTGGCATATAATAAGGGCTGCCACTCTGATTATAATTATAAACTTTGTTTAAGGACTAGAATTAATTAATATAATCATTATTTAAAACTCAAACAAAACAAACTATCATTATTAAATATTTTCTAAACACACTTGGTTTTTTAAGTCTTTTTATTCATAATTATTTTAATGTTAATGCTCGCTGTCTGTGTTGGCAACCCAAACATATACATATGATTCAATTTAAAAATTATCTTAGTTAATTGATTATCCAATATTAGTGTCAGTTCAGGGGTCTCTGATCCTCACCAACCATTGAGCTAGTTTCTTGGCGCATAGCACTGTGCCGTTGATTTAGATTTCTACTAATCTGAGCTGTTGAGTTGGGTTTGAATTCAGTTTGAACCGCCTGAGTTTGGATCCGACTTGCCTGAAAAGTTCAGACTTTCAAATTGATAGAAATGGGTTTTATAAGTGCTAACTTTTGAGTTAGTATTTTAGATCTAGTTGCCGGACTCCCAGACCTCCACTGAGGTGAGCCATAAGCTTGAAACCAATTGGTCTGGAGGTAGGGTCTTAATGATAAAAGTTTTGAATTCTTTCTCTTTCAGCACATATAAAAATAAAGCTTGTTTAGAGCTATTGGTAAGCTCCATCTAGTGATATATATATAGTAACAGAATGGGGATCTGGGTTGTTAGGCTTGGGGTGATGACAAGAAAAAGAAGGTTGTACCTGGAGTGATGGAAAATCATCATCACTCCCAAGAAAATTAAATTTAAAATTTACAAAAAAGTATAATATTTAAGTAGGATGTTATTAAAAAAAATGTTATATTATATATTCAAGTTCATGAGATCAGTCAGTTAACTTCTTTGAGCAATATAATTAACATCATCCAGCATTATAACAAATAAAAGTAATACTCATCATTATGAGTGATCAAATAATAAACTAAATTAAATAGTCAATCTGGTGTCTGGATTTGAAATGTGAATCAACAGTCAATCTTGTGACTGGATTGGAAAAATAACAGAATAGTTTATGGTTAAGCGTAAGTTAGACAAATTAAAACTTTAGTGAGTGGAAGGTAAGTTATGTTACATCATAGTAAACAGTGGTTAAATAAAATGAACAATATTTAAATTACATTTATTTATGCATCTTATATATTCAGTTGTTGATTCAAACCCTTAAAACATTACACAATCACCATGCCATATGATTACACATGCTGTTAATACGAGTATCAAACTGTCCATATAGTAGTAACTGGTGGAGAGTTGCAGTAGATCCTAAGATCTAGGTGGAATGCTCTCTGATTCAAGCCCCTTCACTGATGAAATCCACAAGTTAGAAACTAGTCTGGTAATGTTGGATATGTCAGCACTAGGTAGAGATTTTATGCACAAACCTTCTTGCATCTATTGATTACAAAGGCTTGCACTGGCACTACTGTATGGAATGTTTGGTACTCTTATTAGAAATAGATATACATTATAAATTGGTTTTAATGACTCATTTATTGTTATTTTGAATTCTAAACTTATTGTATAGCATAAAATGTTGTTATTCGTATCAAAGTTTATCAAATATATAAATTAAAAAGAGGTTGAATTATTCTGAAAATTATTTTAAAAAGGCTTTGAATTATTTATAAATATAATTAAAAAATTATAAAAAATATTTTAAGTAAAATAGCTGTCTGGTTGTTAAACTTCAAATAAACACTTTATGTAATATGAAACTCTTCCACACAAAAAATGACATAATTATTAGCTATCCAGTGTGAATACTAAAAGCTCTAATTTGCACCTTAACATGGATTGATCATGAAATAAATAATCTAATAATAGAAAAAAAAATATATTCATTAGATACTTGAGTACTAAAGCTGCAACATAGAATAGATAGCCTTTTTACACCTCAATAAATGTGTAATGTCATGATGATGTCAGATTGAAAGAAAATAATCCCTGTGAGTGTATGTGAAAACGTGTTTGTTTTTTTCATCAACATTTTTTTTTTCAACACGATCTTTTTTTTTTGTAATACTTCAACATTTTCACTTATTTGTCATATTTTTCATTAATGTTGAAGGTTGCAACACTAAAATCAGCATTCGCAAGGGGGTGTGACTGTTTGGTGGTTTATGTAGGAAAAACAGACAAATATTTTATATAAAAATTTAATAAAAGGGTAATAATTAATATTCTTTTGTAGTTTTGTTTTAATTTCTTTATAAAAAAAAGAATACATTTATTAGCAGTTTCATGAAAATCCCAACATACTTTGCAATCATGTTTTTTTATTTCGAAGTGAAAATTTTTACTGTAGATCCTATTTTCTGTGGTAATAATTTATTTAAAATTTTGTTTTTAATGCATAAATTACTATTATATATTACATGATAAGTGTTGTAGGAATATAGTTAATGTATTTTTATCCAAATTACTTAAAAATCAAAATAATTTACTGTTTTTTTTTGTGTGTATATTTAAACTAACTATTTTTTTGATTAATGGCATGATTATTGTAATATCACATTTAATTTTTTATTTTAAATATCATTCTTAAAAGTTAATAGTTTTTAAAGTCGCACCTTTTTTTTCAAGTCACATTTTTTTTTGTTAATGTTGAAAGTTGTACATATTTGTGAAAGTCACTTTTTTTTTTTTTTTGGAAACTTGTTAATGTTGAAATTTTATTTTAATTGGCATTATTTTTAAAATAAAATTTCAACATTAACATGTTGAAAATTGTACATATTTGTGAAAGTCAAATTTATTTGAAATGTTGTTCTTAAAAGTGTCATTCTTAAAAGTTGTTTGTTAATGTTGAAAATCATACACATTTGTGAAAGTCACATTTATTTTAAACATTGTTATTAAAAGTTTTTTTCTTAATGTAAGTTTTATTTTTTTTTTTACTTATTTTTAGTCCTACAAAACAGAGTATGTATTAGATAGTGTATCTGTTGACATTCATATCAACCTCCTGATAACTTTGTAATTCTTGCCAAAATACCATGTACAAGATACATGTACACATTATTTTGGTCAGATCACAACATTACAAAGTTATCAGTGGATTGATATGTATGTGAGAAGGTGCAGTAAGTATAATACATGCTCCGTGTTGCAGCTTTAATACTCAAGTACTATTCTTTAATCTATGTTTTGATGATCAAATTTTTATGTGTTAAAATCCCTAATCTACTTATTTGAGATCATTATAAATTTACAATCCATCACTCTCAAATCTTGTAATTCCTTGTTACTAAAAAGTTGTTTTACTGTGAAACCTTAAAAAGTAGTCTTTTTTTGTATGAGATTATTTGATATATTGACTTTAGCTGGGATCCTGAGTAATTAAATTATCTGCTTAAACTAAAAAGCCAAGCAATAATATTTGATTTCTATAACAACCTGCCCAGAGTTTCAATGCAAGAAATGAAACCAATGTTCAAATGTTCTACAAAAATGCTTAATTGCATATTTATTTAAGGTATCTGTAATAATAAACATGCACATAAAATCTCATGTTGAATTATTGGAAAAACATCATTTATTTATATTAAAACAAACTGTTTAGTACTTTTATTTTTAATATGCTTTCGTTCTAAATCACTGAAGTTTACTGTAAACTTCTTTATCTTTTTAGTTTACTGAATCTTTTGAACAAGAGAGTTTATTAAGAAAGTTAAAATTTATCTCTTCCTATCTTAGCCTATTGTATTAAAAAGAGCAGAGATTTGCTATTCTCATTCCAAAATAACAGGATTTTGTGAGGGAAATAAATTTTGTGGTGTGTTTTCATTTCTTTCCTGAATAAATACATTTTTGATATATTATGTTTTTCTATATTTTATAATGTGTATATTGTATTAGTATATATTCTTCATAATTACTTAATTATTATAATCATAATCATAATTTTATGTATATATTAAATAGTAAAATTCAATGTGATTTATTAAATAGTAAAGGATAAATATTAAAACACATGATCACCATTTCATATGCTTACACAGGCTATAAATAACAGTAGAAAACTCTTCATACAGTAGTACCACCAAGTGCAAGCCTTAGTAATCAATGAGATGCAAGAAGGTTTGTGCTTAAAATACCTATTTAGTGTCTACTCATCCAATATTCCCAGACCAGTTTCTGGCCTGAGGCTTTCATCTGTGAGGAACCTTGTATTTGAGAGCAATGCAGCTAGATCCTAGTATTTAATGCAACTCTCTAGAAGCTACTATTTACCTATTTAGTTAACTATAAACCTAGAATCCTAAGATAGAAACATAATAATGTTTTAATCCAAGTTCATTTTCTTGTATTGTCATATAGACCTAAAGTATACATTTTTGGGTCTTTGGTTTTTCAAAATGTATAGATGCTGAACTGGGTTTAGTTCTATATATGAGAGCTGGGATTGAAGACATTATTGTACCTTTATCCCCAGCTTTATAGTAAACTCAGTATGTAAAATGTGGCTGCTAGAGGGTTGCATTGGATTCTAAGATCTAGATGCAGAGCTCATAAGTCCAAAGCTCCTCACTGATGAAAGCCACTAACTAGTAACTAGTCTGGAAAATGAGTAGGCAATAAATAGGAATTTTATACACAAACTTTCTTTCATCCATTGATTACTAAGGCTTGAACTTGGGGGCACTAAGTTATATACTGTTATTAACACTCTATCTAAGCATATTAAATGGTGATTACATAATGTTTTGAAAATTCAAAGACATGAACATGGACTGAAACATTATTGTATTTTTATCTAGAATTCTTAGCTTTACAGTTAATTAAATAAATAAAATGTGGCAGCTAGAGGATTGCATTGGAGCCTAAGATCTAGGTGCAGCGCTCTCTAATTCAAGGCTCCTCACTGATGAAAACCACAAGCTAAAAACTAGTCTAGGGATATTGGATAAGTAGGTACAGGATAGAGATTTTGTGTACAAATCTTCTTGCATTTATTGATTACTAAGGCTAACTCTTTGTGGCACCACTATATGAAGAGTTTGCTAATTTTATCAAACCTTAATGTTGGGTGTATATAATGCTAGTATGATAATATTGTTATTATTATAATGTTTTGCTTTTAATTTATTATTTAGTAAAACATATTCTCAATTAATTTCCAAACTTCGATGTGTAACAATAATTATATGCAATTATTAACCCAATATTTGTCATTAATGCTCAAATATAAATGGAAAAACTTTAACAAGAGAGGAATATTAGTGTACTATAGAAGATATATAAATGTGCAGGGATAAGCTTTCACCAATGAAATGGCCCATTTTATATATAGAGTTCATACTACTTAACTCCAAATGAAGCTATTTCTAACTAATCACTGTACAGTTGAATTATAAAACCTGGTTAAATTCTGAAATGTAAGCATTATCATTAATAATATATATCTGTTGCATGGTTGCAAGTTGAAGGGTATCTGGTTTAATTATTTTCACTAGTCTGTGATTTTCTAATAAGAAAATAAAATTAATATGATGCATGGTAAGATTATATCGAATTAAGAAACAAATTTTTGCTACAAAAATGGTAAACTAATCTGTGGTTACATATTATATGAAATTATAGCAATCCTATTTCTGTTACAATTTCACAAATAATAAGTGGAAAATTTAAATGCCATTAGCACTAATTGGTTTCTCTTCCATAGGCGAGGCATCAACAAAATTGACTCTATCTGCCCCCTCTGCCAGACTCATGACGAAACATTTAATCATCTGGTTTTCTCGTGCCATGGACTCTGGAGGTCTAGAAGGATTATTGCTGATAACCTTAAAGTGAATTTTTATCTTGTTATGTCTCTTAAGGATAGTATTAAGACAAGATCCATCCCTACTATTAGGCTTTCATTATTTATCAACTATGCATTCTGGTCTACTCGTTGTAAAATGATTTTCAATCCCGGTGCAATTCATGAGGGAAAATTTTTTCTGAATAAATTTATAAAATTTAAAAACCATGACATGCTCCTAGCTCCAAAAGTTTTATTTGAGGAAACATGGACTCTGATTGCATTGAAGGAATGATTGCTGGCAAAATGCTTTGTTTCTTCTGTCTAAGATATTGCTGAAAGTGATTTTGTTAATAATCAGAAGTTCAGATCCTTTAGTTATCAAAATGGATAGTTTTTAACTGAACTCATCAGATTAAGCATAAATACCTAAGCCTTCATAGTTGTAGTGATTTTTCCAATGGTGATCTGACCAAACTCTAGATTGACTAAGTGACTCTTGGTAGTGTGAGTCAATTTGTCTAGGTGAGTTGGGTGAGCTTAATTAGCCTACGTGTGTGCTAACTATAGACCAGGTATTCAGGTTTACCTCTTGCCCAGAATAATACTATCTTAGATTTATTTATTATCATGTAATTCTTCTTTATGTTTGTAATTCTAGCTTTCCTTTTCAATTTACCATGTATACATAATTGTTACTGTAAACATTGTACTTGTTTAATAAATATTGGAGAAACAAAAAAAAATGTGTATTGTAATATCTGAGATATTCTTAAACACTAGGATGCATAATATAGAAAAAAATATAGTTTATAAGTTATAACCCATAGAATGTGGTCTGTTGTGAAGAAAGCTATAAATGTAATAATATAATTTTTGAGTATTTTTTTTAATAAACAAAGATAATAATGTTTATATATACGGTGATTTAGGTTCATTAGGTTGCTTGTAACCAGTGAGCCTAAAAAAATCATGTTTCCACCAGTTTATAAAATTTGGCACAACTGCAATTCATCATAAGTAGAAAAGGAAACAAATTAATATTTTAGGAAGTGTCTGGACACCAGGATGCAATCAAATATTCTATTTTATACTGAAATACTGTTTTATTGTGCTTGATAACATTTGTTTACAGCGCATTATAATTAAATTTTTATTGCAGTATTGACGATGTCAATGAGTTTGATTACTCATAATCACCTAGTAATACATATCACATGATATGTGTGGCAATACATATACTGGTAATATATATTTCGAAGATATTCTCTTATATATATATAATGGCGACTGAAGATTTTTATAAAAAAATGATCAAGTTCCTTTTATTAAGACTGTTTTGTTTAATTAACGAAATGCTTTGTTACTAAAATGAGAACTGAATTAGTTAACAAATTGTTGTTGTTTTTTTTTTAAATTCTATTTTTATAATTCTATAATCTTTTGTAGATTGGCGCATTGGATCAGACATTGTAGAATGATTATCAAAACATTATCACCCATGAATATAAAAATATATACTTTTGTCACAACTGAATAGTAGTACACTTAGAAACAAGGATGGTGGGGATAATTTTCTTCCACAGCAAAAATGTTTATTAAAATTTCAGTTTATTTAGATAGATTATACTAAAAAATATATTTAATAACATTAATTATCTCAAATATATAAATGAACAGTATTTTTCTTGATTCATTGTTTTCGCTTTTGAGATTAATTATTATTAAAAAAAATCTCTGAAGTAAAATTAGTAACAAATTATGCAATTTTACTTAATGGCTTTTAAATCTTAATTAATGATACTAATTAATATTACTAAATGATGTGCTTTCCTTCAATGGTGATTACAGATATATATATAAACAAATTCTCTACTAAAGGGGATATGATAGTGATCAGTTTTACCGACATCTGGTGATTAAAGTTTCGAATTAGAAAATTTAGAATTAATATGCAATTTGTATATAGCACAGTAAATGAATAATATTAAGAAATTTTTTATGTGCATATTTCCACATCTTTACAGATATTATTCACGTAGGATACATTCTTGCTTTATATATGAATATTTGCATAAACATTACACACGTATATAAATAGTAACTTCATTTCATTAAAAAAAATGAAACGTTAAAAATTATTTGATTAATTAAAAAAACAACAACATAATATTGAAATACAAATATAATGTATATACTTAACCTAGATTAAATAAAGGGGATTTGAACTCATACTTTCAAACCTCTTTCAATCATCCACTCTATCCAATATAACCAATATGTGAAAAAGATAAATGATTTCCAACATACATATTTCATGCTGAACCAGTACTAATCAGTTGGTACGGATCATCATCTCCCACGCTTATACATAATCAGTGCTCAGTTTATATTAAGATAGCAAATCTATACATTTTAATGGATAGGCTTCAATCCTCTCCATCCTCCAATTCTTCAGCCATCCATATCACTGAAAATCTGATGATGAAGTGTTCAAAGCCCTTGATGATGCCAACTTTATAGTCATATCCAGATTGACCCTGGGTCAGTCTGATTCCTTATATGTAGAACCTTAATATTTCCATTTAAATACACACAAAAGGGATAGGCAGAATACAGGCTGTATTTGCAATATTGTATATGTATCAATTATATTGGATAGAGTGAATGATTGTAGGGAGTTTAAAAGTCTGGGTTCAAATCCCCTTTAATTACATCTAGATTAAGTATATACATTATACTTGTATTTTAATATTACATATATTCTGTCTATCCTTCTGTATATTTAAACAAACATATTAAGGTACTATGTATGAAGTGTCAAATTGACTTAAGGTCAACATGGATATAACTATAATATTGGCACCAATAAGGGCTTTGAGCATTCTTCCACCAGATTTTCAGTAATATGGACAGCTGAAGAGTTGGAGAGGATTGAAGCCTGTTTACTATCTTAATGTAAATCAAGCACTGATTATATATATATATATATGGGAGATAATCTGAACTAACAGATGAGTGCCAGTTTAGCATGAAGTATATATATTGCAGATCATTTAACTTTTTCACATATATGTGATCATGTGTGTAAGTTATACTGAATAGAGTGGATGATTTAGAGAGCTTGAAAATGTAGGTTCAAGTCCCCTTTAATTAAAAAAACAATAATTATAAAAAAATTATACATTTACAGATCATGCATGTTTTAAGTGTAGAAAAAAAATTATTGTGCCTTAATCAATAATTAAATGGACAATAATTCGAGAGAATGCATGACATTCGAATCCTAAAAGTATCAAGGTTGATCTTCCATCCAGTAAACTTTAGCTTTAAAATTGTATACTGCATTACATTAAAAATAATAAACAATACAAAATTTATTATATATATATTAGGACAAAGACAAATATAAATATATACAAATAAATAATGTCTTCTAACCAACAACTGGTGGATAGAGAGAGAATAAATAATATAATCCTTACTTTTTTTAAAATAAAAAAGACAGAGAATAGAACATAAATATAAAGTTTGTGGCAGTCAGATTTCTGGATCATTTCCGTTTTGAGAAAAGTGGAAAAAAAAGACAAATTCTTAGTATGATCAAATAAACAAAATAACTGTTTACTAATTGATATTTTTCTACAAATAGAACTTTGGAATTTTAGAGCAACTGATAATTTGATAAATATATGTCCTTCAAGCTCCGACAAATTAATTGCATTATTAAACTGTTATTTTGAATATATATATATCAGGTCCTGTTCTGAGGCTATTGAGGAACTGCACAGGTAATGGATAATGAATAATCTTCAGACATAAAGATTACCTGTAAACAACTAATAGACCATGACTAACCAAAAGTATCTTCTGCTGTTTTATAGGATAATGTGTAGTTAATCACAGGCTAGACCTTGTTTCTATATTTTTCTTTTACAGACCACTTAGTCTAAAGCCTAGTGACCATGAGCTTCTGTCATCATATGATACACTCTATACTATGATAATGAGATTGTGTGCTTGAGCAATCACATTTCCATCCTTTAACTACATGCACAATATTTCTCTTCAATTCTGTTTGCTATTCTTTTTATTTTTAGTTCAAACCTGTAAGAATTTAAAAAATCAATGATAGATATGGGCATTATATGATGATATTTTCTTAACTGTAATCTTTGCTTGAATAGTACCATCAATAATGAGATACATTAAAACTGGATGAGAGAGCAGGATTTTCATCTGGTGAAGATTCTAAATTTATGTAGCTCCATTCAGGGATCTCCCCCCATTTATTTATCATGAAACATGAAAACCTATTAAAATATAATCTAAAAATGTTTGTCTTACATAGTCTGGATAGATAGATTGGACCAACATCATTTGGAGCAAACTCCTCAAGATCAGACAAATTGTAGAACCAATAGCAGATTTATGTTAGATGCTCGTACTAAACTTGTCTATCAAAAAAAGAAGTTCAATGAAATAGACAGTTGGTTATAAGATGTTTTTTGGTTTTTGGAAAGGTAGACCAATCAGTGAATGGAAGGATGTTTAGTGTTGGATTTATTGTAAAATTTAATTTGGTATTTTTTACTCACATCTATCAATAAACAGCTAAAGTCTTCTTTTCCTAATACTTATACTCCATATTTAAATTCAGAGAACTCTGGAACAATAAACTTTTATTCTTTGCTAAATACCATTATTATAGAAATATCATTACAAAATAGTTTTTTAGCCTTGGAGATGTCAATGCCCATGTTGACACAAACAATAGATTTTGACCAAAAGTCTTAAAAATAAAAGTATTAATGTTTTAAATTCAAGTGGTCTGCTGATGTTGAATTTTTGCACAATACATGGATTAATTATCACAATTACATTGTTTAAACCTTAAAATCACAGCAAAGAAACATGAATGCCTCTATGTTCAAAACAATGACTTTTAGTTTATTACATTATAGATGAGTTAGAATGTAAGTGAAATTCCTTTTGTGTGGCCACTTATAAACACAGTTTTTTTTATACATAATAAATTAATACACTTTAAGATTAAAATGATAATAGCATTAAAAAAATCTTGCTTTAATCACATTCACAAGAAAATTGATAACTATTTTTAAAAATATTTACTTATGTACTAATTTTAATGGCTGTTAAACACTAAATTTTTAAATTGGACATTCAAGGTTATCATATTACAGAGTCATAAAATTCTTTTAAAAAGCGAGTTATGTAAATACAAATAAATCTATTCTTGGATTCACTGAAAAAAAAAATCATATCTAGTTTTTGACAGTAATCTTATTAATATTAATTTGATTAAAAGAAAACATATGGCAATTTATTTTTGGTAGATTAATAATTTAAAAAAGAAGCTTCATAATAAATGTACATATTTATAGACAGACATTTAATGTCTTAAAAGGTTTAAAATGTCATCAAACATCACATAATCACCATTCTTTATGCTTATGCAAGCTGTTTTTCACAAAGGCAAAACTCTTCGTATAGTAGTGCCACTCAGTGCAAACCAGAGTAATCAATGAATGCAGGAAGGTTTGGATAAATAGGCACTAGATAGGGATTTTATGTACAAACCTTTCTGCATCCATTGATTACTGTGGCTTGCACTAACTGGTGTTACCATATGGAGAATTTTGCCTTTGTGAAAGGGTTAAAATGATTGACAAGTTAAACCTGCAAATGAGATACAGATATTAACTTATCATAATCAATCTAGATATTTCTGATACTCTGAAAGCAATGTAGATACTTGCAAAAATATATCACAATGCTATTAAATCCACAAATGAGCTTTCTAATAAGATGACAATGATATTTTTCAACATATTCAAGGGGGTATTTTGTTTGACTTTTGAGTAAGATACAACAATTGGAGATGACAGCATTTAATGATATATTCAGTTTATCTGTTTATTTAGATTTGAATAAAAATATTTTGCCTAATAAAATCAAAGCAACTCTTTGTAATATTAAAAATGAAAAAACTAATTCATAATAAAATACCTGACATTTTAAAATAAGTTGGGGACATGCTAGTTTAAAAATATTGGAATGTTTTGGAAATATATGAGCTGATTAAGTTGTGGTGTCAAATCCTAAAAAATACCTTATTTTTTCCAGTTTTAATAAGGGGAATAGACGCATTGAAGTAATTGTAATTTTGTAGCATTATTATCCATCACAGAAAAAATACTTTCAAGAATTTTGTTAAATAGGTTCCTTCCGGTCATTGAGGAAATAGTTTCCAAAGAGTCAATGTAGTTCAGAAAATCAGAAAACACTGCAGTCACAAATTTTCATTGTCAGAAAAATTCAAGGCAAGTATTAGAAAGGGTTTTTACTTCTGATGGAAAATCTGAAGCATTTGACTAAAAACTTGTGTTAAACAAGGATGAGAAATGTCTTGCATCGATGGTCGAGAGGTCAGCGTGACTGCCTTGCACTTGCAGGCAGTTGCCCGGGTTATGGGTTTGCATCCCGGCCGATGCTATGACACCTAAAAAAACAAGGATGAGAAATTGCTCCAACTTGTTTATTATTTTTATGATAGGTGGCTTAATGTACAGGAATAAAAATGTGATGCATTTTTGATGGTGGGTTTTTTTTTAAATCTGGATCAATTAATAGTGAAAATCATCATTTTGAATTTACAATATGCAGATGAATGTACTTTTTTCTAATTTAAATGATAATCTAGACAATGAATTTAATATTTTTGAATGTATAACATAAAGATAGTAAATTAATAATTAAAAACACAAGTTATTTATCAGTCATTGATTTGAAAAAAAAAAATCCTTCTTTTAGATTCAAATATATATATATATATATATATATATCAATTGATATTTTAGAAAGATCGATGCTGTGTGTGTCTACTTTAGTTTAGCATTAATCTAACAGCCAATATTTTCCACACTATTTATTGTGGATAAATATATAACTATTTATTATGCACCTTGAAATATAGATGGTACTTACCCATTAAAATATATAAGTATCTATAATACAGTATGAACATACCCTAAGGCTTGTTAATAAAAATAATAAGTCCTATGTGATTTACAAAAGTACTTAGGTTTGCTTTGATATAGTACAGTGATGAAATCCATTAGGAAAATGTTCTGTCAGGCTGTGCATTTCCTCAGTTATCTAATGTCTTCAGCAGTGATAATTCAAAATCATTGGATTATCTAGTATTTTCTAAAAATATTATTATGAATTAATTAGTTAATTATCAGTAACTGAAATTAAAAGTACTTTTAAATGGTTTCTATTATTGAGTTTAATCACATACCATTTCTAATAATATTTTATTTGATAATTTACAAAAATCTAAAAAAAAATAAACCATTTAAATTGCATGCTATACATAATATGCATAGACTCAGAAATTAACTCTCCCACTCAAAAAACATGGGATTTTCACTTACAATTGTGTATACATGGGGAAATAACTTCTTTTTGTCATCTTTCGGTACAAGTCGGTCATCCATTTGTGTATCTTCAATATCGTCAAGATATAACTGGTTACTATTTTTAGTTTGCTTGTGGATCCAATACAAGTTGTTGGCGAATATAGTTTATATGCTATCCAATTTTCCAAATATAATTTTATTGCTTGTGTAGACATATATTTAATTTTAAATGATTATTTTTCTTTTCAACAAATATAATTCTTATAAACTCATTATAATCGAATATTATGAAAAGGTAACAACTGAAGTTTAAAAGTTTTATAGTGCACTAAGTATCTTATGGGAATCTCAAGCAAATAAAACCATGAGAATTACCCAGCATGCATCCTTCTACAACTGAACTAAACAGAATAATAAATACAAATCAATCTTTCTCAATCAAGAGCTCACTATGGGACACTCTTTCTCTTCCCCCAATTTGAGAACAATCTGGTGCTAAATGAGACACCAGAAAAATAAAATATAAAAAGGCTTGGGCAATCACAAAGAATCCATATTATATCTACTAAAAGAATTCATTTCGTCCATTGTTGAAAAAATGGAACATTTAAATGCCACATTTACATATTAAGCCTTATTGACTACATTCATATTTATATAGGCATAGTTCTAACTGCTAAAACTTTAAACAACACTATGATTCTGGTTATAATCTGCCAATAATATGCTTAGTGCATTATAAAACTTTTGAACTTCAATTGTTACTTTTCCATAATACTCAATTATAACAAGTTTAAAAGACAGATACTTAATAACTTCATCTTTAACCCAATACTTTTTTTAACCAGTCTCCAATCCAGATTTTGTCAACTTTAGTATACTTCTGGCAATACTGTAAACAGTTTACTTTTCACTTCTGTCCAAAATGTCAATTTAACTGAAGATTTACCAATCATGGTAGAATATGTACCATTTTGTTGAATTGCAATTCTGTCTCATGCATTTTTAAACTACTACTTTTATATAGTGATGTCTGTAATTGTTGCATTGATTTTTCCAATAGTTTAGTTGATTCTGGATGATACCATGGTGCTAAAATATATTACATGGTGCACTATTATAGCAAGTCTTTAAATTTGGAAGAAATAAATCTAATACTATTGTCTGTCTCAGTTATGTTGTAATATCCATAAGACACAAATATTTTCAATAGCTTAGAAATAGTTTCTTCTGTATTTGTGTTTTTTTACTATTTTATATTACAACCATCTCCAGTATGCATCCACAACTATAAAAAGCAAATGACTCATATATGGCTATCTGTGATCTATATATCCTATTCTCTTAACATATCATCATTCAAAGAATCTCTTTATAGAAGATGGTAAAGTTGTTTGATCAGATTCATATTTTTAAATATAATTTTTACATAACTTGATCCTTATTTAAAGGACTAAACCAATCTCTTCCTATAATATAGTTACATAATTTTCTTTTTAAAGTTTTCTGTAAATTTTGTAATATTTATAACTTTAATTAAATTTTGATTAATATCTTTAGCCAATTTTGTCAATGAGAAAGGTTTATCCTTTTTTGTAACTATGTATCAATATGCTGGTTGTATTATCAATTTCAATCATTATTTGGGTGTTGCAGATTGCGATGGGTAATGTTATTAGGTCCAGGCTTTTGATTATAATTATTTTAATTTCTACCTGGTCTATATTTTCTTGTAATCTGGTTCCTGCTTCTTTTTCTGTTTTTGTCTTGCTGGTGATTTTTCACTACAACTTCTGTAGCTCTTTTGTCAATCTTTGCATTCCTTGGCAAAATGACTTCATTGATGGCAACCAAATGAAAATAATTTTGCCAACTTTTGTTTTTATTAATAACCATTTTATCACTTCTGAAGCACTAGCATTTTTTATTGAACAATTCATAGGTTAGACTAGTTGTGACCAGTAGCTTTTATGTAAGAGAATCATTATGTTATCCCTGTAATATTTGTCCTAATGGGGAATCCTCCAAAAAGTCACTATATATGCAGTTTTTTACTAACTCCCTCAGATTTTGGTCATATTTGCTAAGTTTTTCCCCTTGTTGTATGCTGCATAGTACCATTGAGTAACATGTTGCTTTGAATGTTAAGGTCTGAAATAATTATCCAATCTTTCTGTTGTGATGATAAATGAGAGCCTTTCAAATCTACTGAATATAAAGTCTGTTAGCCAGTTTGATCACTTTCTGCTCTGAATAGAATAATATGATGACTACTTTAACTGTATCATTCGTTGTACCATTCATCAAAAAAAGCTTTTCTTTTGTTTTTTTTAGAAGCAGAATAATCAAAAGGACTATTAAAGTCAAATTCATTAATTGTTATGTCTTGTGACCTAGTCTTATGCATAATAATCAAACCAAGTTCACATACTCTTCCTTCTAGATTATTCTAATTATGCTGATTTAATTGCTAATTTGAATCATACCTTTGAGACCTGAAAGATGTACTGTTGATCAAGCTGCTTTACTTGATGTCGCTACTTATATTAATGTAGAATTAATCTAACTAAATATTTTTCATAACATTTATTATATATAAATATTACTCAGGTAAATGATTTATATAATTACTCATTATGTAAATCTCAAAACTTATACTGTTTTGACAAAATAAGTAACCATACAAAACTTTTACTGTTCAAGTTAATATGAAAAGGTAAATATAATACAATAAAACTCAAGAGCACTGGATTAGCTTTTGGAAAGTTGCTGCTAGAATCATAGTGCTAAAACTAACTACATCATTAAAAATATGTATATATAATGATGAATGAGGGTCCTACACAGTTAGTTTTAGCACTATGTTTCTCGCAACAATTTTTCAATAGCAAACTCAGTGCTAAAGTCTTTTTGTATTATATTTACCTATAAATTCTGTCAGCAATCTTCCAGACCTTAATCTAAGTGTCATAATTACATTGAAGTTATATTAAAAATAATTTATCATACTTAGACCATCATCTTCATCCCATATCATTTTACCTTCTGTCAATTTACAAGTAATATCTATGGAAATAATCTTAAATACATCAAAATATAATATAAACATAAAGAGCTGTAGAAAGAAGATTCCTTTTGGGAGGCAGTGAAGATATAAACTTCAAAATGAAAGAGTTAATGAGGTATCTTTTTATTAGATGTTTACAATATTTTTTAAATAGTAAATGCTCAACTGTAAGATAATTTATATATTTTTGCATTTATACAAAATATTATCTTTTTATAGGTGTGGATAATAAGTATAAAATTGCATGATTAGTTATTTAAGCATTTATTTAATGCTTTTATTTAAAACAGAACAGATTTTTTTTTCCAAACTACTCAAACTCAACAGACAATTGCTTCTGAAATCTTTAACTTAAGCTTGATTTTCTAGTCTCTAAACAAAACTATAGTAGTTAGTGATCAAAAAAATGTGATATTTGAATACAGGAAATGTTATGTTTGCCTCTAAATTTCAACTCCATTATTATATTATCGTTGTAAATCCTCTATGCAAAAGTGGATAAGCACTGACCATTACAATTTAATTTATATAAAATTTTTAAGGTCCTATGGTTTTGGGGGTGTATTTATCTAATTATCCCATATCAGCAATCATATTAATTATTACACTGTAAACAACATGCTTAACATGTTCTTATTTGGTAGCTACAAAATTGCTTATTTTGAGGAGTTTTAAGTGTGCAATGGTGTTGATATCATTTTTAGTTTTTCCTCACTATTTTGCAAGTTACCTATACTGTTAGTTTACTGTATGTTGTTTTTTCTTGTATAGAAATCATTTATTAAAATTATTAGTTCAAAAAAGTCTGAAGATTCCAGTTTCATACAAAACTTTAGAAAATTGAAATATGAATGTACTTATAAAACAAGTCAACAGATGTTGTATTCTGATCCCATTGTTTAGCCCCAAGGCAATTTTTAAATGTGTCATAAGAATTTAATCAGAATTATATCAAATGGCCAAATCTGCATTAACGGCTAAAAGACTTATGTTCTCTCTATGACTTATAATATGCAATATGGGAATAAACCATAAAAACTGAACACCCATGTGAACCAACAGTCATATTTAGGCAAAAAATTCTTATGTTAAAAACACTATAAGCATACCTAAGCAATGAATTAAAGGTCTTACATTTTAGCACATCTTATAATAATAATTGAGATGTTACTCAGAAATAAAATATAAAATTTTACCACAAAAAAAAATAAAGTAAATACCCAATAGCAGGACTCTATACACTCTAACATAACTGTAATATAATAGCATAATTTAATTATAATAATAGTATACACATATAGCAAATAAAAGTTAACACATGTAAATAAGTGTTTCATAAAATAATTCACTATATAAAATATAAAATTGTGACCACACCAATAATCAATCCTCAAGAAACATCATTCACTCCAAAGCATATATTACTTATAAATTTACAATAGCTATATATTACTTATAAATTTACAATAGCTATTAGCAAGATATGAGAAATAATTTTTCAGAACAAAGTACTCAAGGTCATTTTACTTGTTAAATATTAAAATTATGTAATATTAAATAAACTACCTAAGCATCTATTAAAATAAGTAACAAAATTACCAAAAAATGTTATTATTAAATAATATTTATCCAGTGACGATCAAATTAAATGTCAAAATAAACTGGTCATTTACCACACTTTTAATATACCTCAAAATTGATAAATCTATCATATACAAAAATTTTGCATACCAACATAGCTAGTATCTTTTAAAATTCAAAATGAAAGAAAAATATTAAACATAATTTTTCCTTCTTTTTAAGCATAACAATCCGAAGTTAAAATTGAGAAAAAACTAATTCTCTTTTTACCAAAACACTTGCTGATAACGTAAGCTTAAAGTCAGTTCACTAATTAACCCCCCAACCCCGTCTACTTGTGATGCTGCAAATCAACTTTAAAATCAAAAATGACAAATATCAATTTCTATTAAATAACGTTATTGAATTATCCACATTTTCTTGTAGTGTACAATCCTTTCAATATTTAAAAAAACATTTAAACATAGCATACTGCTTTTTTTAATAAATAATTCCAATTTGAAATAAATATGTATTATAATCTATAGCTTTACTGCAGTCAGCTAACTTGAATCCCAACATATTTTATTTATCCGAGTATAAGCTTAACATTAGTTTCCATATTTTTTTTTATTTCTTAACTGTTTTTTTTTTTATTTTGAAAACAGACTGATACAATGTTATAATAAATATAGATTTAAATATAACTTATTTTAGCAGTTCTGTTATAAATATCATAGCATATTACACTATATGCATAAATTAGTAATTTAAGTTTTAAATATATTTTCATATTATGATAGTACCAGAAATAAATAATTATAATAACAGACATAAGCAATAATTCTGGCAATAGTGCTATTTTGTTAAAGCCATTCTATGTATTTCTAAGTATAGATGTGTGTGTATGTGTGCTTACATGTGTATTATTTTACAATATTTAATTTACTAATGATAATAATCATTTTTATTAAATCTAACCCTAACCCTAACTTTGTGATATTCAGAGCAGATCTAATACTGAAGTACTCATTCATGAAACTTGTGTCACATAATCAATGATAAGTCTTTTACAAGCTTACTATCCTGTGTATATCTAACTAACTTGGGAATGATTTTCAGCTATGAACAAAGGATAATCAATCATACCCAGGGCCGGCGCTGGGTACTAGGCGCCCGCATGCAAATTTGATTTTGGTGCCCCTGTCAATATGTATGTTTACTAAGGTGACCCGACCGTGTCCCGTGGCGTTTTAAAAAAGTCATGATTTTTAGAAAGAATGCACGATGTAATGCTATTTTTGATATCAAAAATAGCATAAAATTGATTGTTAAATTATATATTATTTCATACAAACGGTTTGTATGAAATAATATATAATTTAACACGGCAAATTTAGATGTTAGAAAAATTTGCAGAAATTTTAAAAATAATGTGTTTGTTAAAAATAGACAGAGTGATTCAAATATATATATATAATAAATTTAAAAAAAATAATGTTTGAGATTAAAATATTTAAATGTTTAAAATAATTTTCGAAAAACATTTACATATTTTAATCTCAAATATTTTTTTTTTAAAATTTCATATTTATTATTTGCGTCACTGTCTGTTTTTAACAAACCCATTATTTTTAAAATTTTTGCTAATTTTTCTAACCTCTAAATTTATGCAAATATTAGCAAATTTAATAATAAATTTACAATTTATAAATGAAATAATTTTAAAAAAAGATAATATTACAAACATACATATTTAATTTATTATTATTAATGTACGCTATATCTATATAAACGCAGCGTTTATATATGGAGCGTTTAAAACGCTCCATATAAACCAAATTTTTAATCAGCCCCCCCCCCCCCCCGGTCAATGGTGTCCCGTTTTACCAATGTTAAAATCTGGTCACTTTAATGTATATTACCACCTACATGTTATAAATATTAGTGTACAAAATCTTTCTAAGGGAAACAAACAAGGCAATGTAAATAAATAATTTTTAATATTAAAAAAAAAGAAAATACAGTTAAAAAAAGTAAATGCATTACAAAACATGTTATAATTTTATACTCCTTGACTTCATATTAATAAACCTTGATATGATTGTATTTATTTCCAGTTCTGCACAAATATCATTTTCAATAGCAATTAATGCCAAATTAACAAGCCGTTTTTGTGACATAGTTGTTCTCAAGTAAGTTTTAATTAATTTTAACTTAGAAAAAGAGCGTTCACCGCTTGCAACACTAACAGGTAATGTTAATAATATTCTTAAAGCTATTGATAAGTTTGGCATAGATAAATTATTAGAAACTATAAAATTAAGTGTTTCGAAAGGGTTTTGAGAATTTAAAAAATCCTTTTGAAAAATATCTCGAAAAGCACATAATTCGTCGAATAAATCTGTAGCATTAATATCTTTACTGTTATCAAATTTCAAAATATTTTCTAAATCTTTGCATTTTGCTTGTAACTCGCTCTTATTAATTTCTGATATTTTATATAGAAAATTGAAATTATTATAACATGCTCTTCCGATCTCAAAGCGTTCTGTTAAAGAATTAATCGCTACATCTAAAAGTGTAAAAAACATGTTTATTTTAAATTTTTCTTCAGGTATTTGAGGTGTTTCGTCCTGATGCTCGTAATCAAATTGACGAGTTTTTTTCCGTTGTCGAACTTCTTTGGCAGTTTTAAATTCTTTCTCTCCATCAACCTCTTTGCTAAGTTCATCTGCAATTTTGAGAATGTTTTTGAAATTTGAATCTGATCGATATTCTCGTAAAAATTTATTTAGATTTGCGATCGATTCTAAAGCAAGTGAAGCATTCATATTTACATTTTGGAGCATTTTACTGACAGGATTTATTCTATTTAATATATCATGCCAAATTATTAAAGAACAAATAAATTTGTAATCCTTAAGGTTAGTGCAGAGTGATTGAGCTTCATGTTGAATTTCTCTATTAAAAGATTCGTTGTTCATTATTTCATAGAGTGCATCATAAATTTCACCCAACTGATACCGTAGAGGCCGGATTGCATCAATTCTGCTTTCCCATCGTGTTTCTGATGGTTGTTTTAGAGTTAAAGTTTTAATAAATTTTAAAAGGATTGACCACCGTTTATAAGATGATGAAAAAAAATTGTATATTTTTTGAACAATTGCAAAAAAACCAATTGTATCTACATTGACTTTGGCGGCATCGTTTATGATTAAGTTTAAAGAATGAGCAGCACATGGTACGTAAAATGCACGAGGGTTTTTGGTTAAAATCAAATTTTGAAGTCCAGCCTTTTTGCCTTTCATGTTGGCCCCATTATCATACCCTTGACCACGCATGTCTTCAATGGGAATCTTCCATTTTTCCAGTTGTTCAATTATTGTTGTACATAAACCTCGTCCAGTGGAATCTGTTATATCTATGAAACCTAAAAAGTTTTCTCTAATTTTAACCGTTCCATTATTACAAAAAACGAAGCGAATAATTATGGTCATTTGTTCAGTTTTACTTGCATCTGGTGTACAATCTAAAATAATAGAATAATATTTGGATTTCTTTATCGATAATAAAATTGTTTCCCTAATTGCTGTACTTAAAATTTCCAATAATTCATTTTGGCTATCTTTGCTCAAATAATGTACTCTATTGTTTTGATCTAGGGCCCTCTCAACATGATTTTCCATAACGGGATCAAACTTCGCAAATAATTCAATTAATTTTAAAAAATTTCCGTTATTTTTTTCGTATAATTTATCAGATGATCCGCGAAATGCTAAATTTTGACTACCAAGGAATTTGATAATTTCAATCAGCCGTTCCAAAACACTCCTCCAATGTTTCTTTTCCATTTCATATAAATTTTGAGATTGACAATCAATAGTAATTTTGTTTTTTAATCTTTTCTCAAGTTCATTCCAATTCAATAAACTTTTCATGTGAGCCATACTAGTTTCATGTCTGTGTAAAGTTGTACTTAAATTTCTCCAATTATTGTATCCTTCTATGAGGCTAGATTCAGTAGATCCAAAAACTTTGCAACAAAAGCAAAACACAGAGTTCAAAATTTCGGAATAAATAAGCCATTTTCGAAAAACTACTTCTCCGTTTTCCATTTTTCTATTATAATATACATCAGAAAATTTACGGCCATGTACATCGTTCGGATATATAATATCTTTCTTTTGAACAGGCCCCATTTCTACTAAAATAACACGTAGTTTGTCATCGATTTTATTCCATTCAGCTGGATCTTCTAAATTTGTACACATTTGATATGATATTGGCACAATGACTTTGTTGTCACTTAACTGTTTCTTACTAAAATCTTGTTCAATATTTTCAACAGTTCCCTGTGAACTAGATGATGTGCACGGTTCTGGTTCTTGTTGAGTATAAGCTATTTCAGAAGCAGTTGATATTTTAAGATATTTATTAAGTGATCCACTTTGTTTTTTAATGTTTGCTATTTTTTCAGCTTGGCGTTTACGATTTTGTGCACCGGATAGTTTTTTCTTAGTTTTTGATTCCATATTACTTTTACTCATGAACGCCACTTTAAAATAATTTTCAAATGTAATAAATAAATAAATACGGACTCTAATTTATATATTTACATCATGTATCTTAATACTTAAGATTATATATCGCTAATTTAGATGTCCAACACAAATTACTTCTTGCGCCAAAATACAAAACTCTATACGCGGAGGGGAAGAAGTTGTTTAACTTGTTTACCTAAAAAAGGCAGCTAATAAATTGGAAATATTCAGCCATTGACATTAAAAATGGTCAGGTTTTAAAATAACTCAAGTGTCCAGCTTTTTACGCTTGATTCAGGCTTGATTGAACATTTTAGTTTTACCATTGGCAAGATTTTCTTTTGTTATCATATATTTTTCTAATTAACACAGGTGGCCTGCCAGGCCTGATTTGCGATTTCAATAGAAAATTTCCTGGGATTATAATTATTGTTTACAAGTTCTTACTAAGATTTTAAAATTTGCGATAAACATCATAAGCAAACGTATGTAATTAATTTGCAAACCTAATTAGTATGCAGAAAAAATAGACTTTTGACAACGATTAAAATATATAAAATAAAAAGTAAACTGAAAATTATATTAAGTTTACTGGAATTATACCTATAATATATATTACATACACGTTCGAATATTTATATCAAATTATTATTTAAATAAAAAATTAGAAAATGTTTTATTTTGCAATATTATAATCGTTTCTTACGATTTCAAAATTATGTACATGATCTAATATATATATATATACGCATATACATACATAAGTTCTAATTTATAATACTTTTAGTGTGTGTTTATTTATATATTTGCTAGCAGAAAGTTACTTATAGTTTACTATAAGCAGTACTATATATATATAAACATTACAATATGAAATTTGTAATATAATAAACTTTATGTTTAGTTTATTGTTCATGATAAATAATAGATTTGATTGTTTTATATTTTTAATATTAAGCAGAGCTTGTGTGCAGGCCTGCTTGTGTGTGTCATTTAATAAGATATAATATGACTTCATATGATTTTCAATAATCTACTCTCAATAATTTTTGTAAATAAACATTTGAGAATAATATTCTTCAAATGTGAGTATTTTTGTTAGTAGAGTTTTAATTTCTCAGGGATGGCGCCTTCTTTTTCAGATGCTAATCTCTCAGTGATGGCGCCTCCTTCTGCCAGCGCCTGCATGCCTAGCATGCGTTGCATGCCCGCTTCCTGATCATACCTAGTCCTCAAAAAATGGTGTGATGTTTAATACAGGGAATAAGAATTTGATCTTTAATTCAGACACTTTTAGCTCTTGAATATATTACTTTACAATAGTGCTGAGTGTACATATGATTAATGAAAGTTAAGTTGTTCAGGGGGTCACGTGGGTATCAGCATAATAAAAGTAATAGATTGATCTTCAAATCAGGAACGTTTAACTAGCAATTTTATCATGTTACCAGTAAGCTGAACTATAGAAAGAAAGCAGAAACATTTGCATTAGTTATGAAAAATATATAGAATAAGAATTGCAAGGCTTAATTAATGCGTTATTATATTAATGGGTATACATTTGTTTAAAGAAGAATTTTAAGTAACATTTTTTTTACAAAGAAAAAAAAAAAGATTGATGATTTGAGAGATATGGGACAAGAGAAATAAATGAATTGTCTCGATATGCAAACAAAAATAAATTTAGTTTGTTTATGTATTTGTATGTAGGAGTATTAAATATATTCCAAGAAAAAAAAATGCATTTATTCTTTGCAGAAAAAAAAACAATAAATGTAGGATGATGTTTATAACTTTTTATGGACATCTAATGATGATGAATTATAAAGAAAATTATCATAAATTCAATTAAAAACAGTCTATAAAATTTAGTAATTAAAAGTTAGGTATCTTTTCTAAAACTTTATTATTAATATTATACTCTACTATTCGTTTAAACCTTACGTTTATAAATAATTTTTATAAAGTAATTAATTATTTTAACTTTCGTTATCTTTTTCTCAGTTGAAAAAATTTTTTTTAAAAACTAATAATAATTTAAATAAATAAATAATAATATAAACCAACCGTTTAATTTTTTTTTTTAATCTGCCAATCACAGATTACGATATCGATTTTAACGTCATCTGCTTACGGAGTCAGGTTTGCGATTATATATTATTAATATAAAGTGCAATTTTTAAAACCAACTGACTTAAACGTCAATATAAGCAGAAAAGTGATTGTGAATTTGACGTGAATGTAGTGACTGGACGGAATGTTCGAAAGCTTTAACGGCGATTAAATGAGCTTTCAAACACATAAATTCAAATTTCACTACAAAAAAGCACTTGACTACAAAATGATTTTTTTTATTATGAAGTATAAATTTTAAAATCATGAAAAATGCACAATTTGCGCAGATAAAACGTCAGATTGTAAGAAGCTTTAATATTTTGAGTTTTTATGAAAGAAAGCTTAACTTTGCAAAGGGTGATGGCAAGATTTTAACTATATCTTTAGTGTCTGGGATTTGTCTTTTTGCATTTTTAGTTATTGTTGCTATTACTCTTGTATATATTATACTCTGTATTTTAATGGTATAAAAAATTCATTAATTTTGTTTTTATTCTAGATGTCAAGTGAATGAAATTAATTGTATCTAGCGGTAAGTAATGGTAAATAATCACTGATTAAGAGAGGCACATTTTGATAATTCTAATATATTACTTAGTTCAGGGGTCGGCAGTCTTTTTTTAACTAACAATATAATTTCCCTGCAACTTACCTGATACATGAGTAACTGTATTTAGCTTTTATAATAGTATATTAGTAGATATATAACACTAAAAAGACAATAACAAACTTAAATCAATTTAAAGGAATAAAACTTTTTTTTTTAACTTTAAAATATTAATTAATATATTTAAGGCACAATTAAGTGGTATTTGAGACTGATATTCAAAACTAAATATTTGATGTCTGGTTTGTCAGTAATAATCAAAGATCTCTTCCATCAATGATATTTACACGTTTTCTTTGTTTGTTCATAATATAGTTTCATTTTGTTAAAATTAGAATTTATTAGCCAAGTAGAAATACAAGTTGAATACAATGTATTTCTATGATCATTTAGCCTTGCTATCCATGGTTTATCTTGTTCTCAATACTCCAGCCATACCTGGTTAAGCTTGAAGCTACAAGGGATTGTTCATAGTTAATGGCACTAAAACCCAACTTGGCAAGATTTGAAGAAGAAAAAGTATCAATAAGTTGAATATTTTTTCCACAAATTTGCATATAACAGATTTTTTTTTTATTATTTTATCAGAATTTCTGGTATCCACCAGTATCAAAATTGTTTTTGCTCTCTTCATCATTTTGAGTTATAATAATTCTGCATACAAAGCTAAATCAACTTCAGTATAATTTGTGGTAAAGGGATATATCATCCAACCATCCACTTTCAAGTTCAAAATATGTTGAAATTATTTCTCCATGTCCAACATAAGTTCATAAAAATGGCTAGTAAATCTTTTTATGTCATCCAGAGATAGGTCATTTTTTTATAGAGGATAATTTGGGAAATTGATCAAATTTCTCTCTGCAATAGATTTGCTTGAGAAGATCAAGTTTTTAAATAAATAATGATATACTGCTTTCGCAACTTATAAGAGTTATGTTGCTCCTTGAAGTTGCAAATTAATTTCATGGAATCTTTTGTTAATCTCAAAAAACTGCATTATGTTGTAGCAAAATGGGATAAGCATGTAAACCTTTGAGAGCTATTGGACCTCTGTGTGCAAAAGTAATCAAATTACTCATCATTATCTTGGAAAATCTGATAAAATATTCTATCATCTTTGGTATTTGATTTGATCTTATTTACAGCTTTAATTATTGTATTTAAAAATAAATGCAGATTTGCATCAAAAGGTTTTCTTACCATATGTTGAGTATATATCATGTAATAAATGCATAAAATGGTGGGTATTTCTTCTTTCAAAAGGCAACATCTACAATAGTGACCTACCATTATGCCATCATAGTGAATGCAACAATATTGGTTAAAGATATATGTTTGTTTTTTCAAAATGTTTTTACAGTCTGAAATGTTGTTATTCCTTTTGTATCTGTGACAAGATTTTTTGTAAATAGAATTTCTTCCTGAAATGTATTTCAGTTTATCAAAGAATCATTCATATGCCATTAATATAGCATTATTATCAACAATGGTAGATGTATCCAATTGCATTGAAAATTTGACTGCCAATTCATTAATGTGCCACTTCACAGTGTGTGCATTATGAGGCATGGTTTTAAAAAACATCAGGTATATCCTAATATATTACAGTTGAAATGAATTTTTTACTACAGGGAATTATCAAAGTTTTGTCAGTTTTTGCTATCAATTTTGATATTTGAAAACATGCAGTTAATTTGTTTATATTCTTTACATTTAGTTTTTGAAATGAGAATACAATTATTGAATAATTTTGAAATTTTTTGCACATCTCTTGAAAATATTCTATTGGTTTTTTTTAGTGTTATGCCATAAAATGTTCATGCAGTCAACTTGGTATTTTCACTTTGTTGCATAAAAAACACTTCACAACCTTGTTATAGATTTGATAACACTCATTTTCAAGTATTCTGACATATAACCATGAATGTATTTTTTTTGAGACATGGTTTGAAATTGATTTAAAAATGTATAACTTTTTACAAACTATCTTAAAATCTTATCTTACTCATTTAACTAACCTCAAATATTTCTGACCATCATAGATAAAGAGATAGACTGACCATGCAGTTGTTACAAGTTGTTTGATTATTGTTACATAGCCACAGAACTCATTGTTTTTGTGTATAGCTGACTAAAAGTATAATTGAAAAACATATATAAATGCCAATACCAGAACTCGATCCTGTATAGGTTTGTATCAAGTTAATGTATTTCATGATAAACATGAGCAACTATGCAAAAAAAAAATTAAATGCCTGTTGTGCATCTATAGTAATCTATGGTATTTCTTTTAACATTTGGAAAATATTTGCCACCCATCTACAAACTTTAATTATTAACTAGTGGGAAGTAGGGATTAGGTTGGTGACTACTGACTTAGAATTTCAATTTACATACAGAAAAAAGCCCTTAACATGTATATTAATCTTATATTTACAAAAAATAAATATTTGCTATGTGACATACTAAATGTAAGAATTAAGAATACTTCAGAGCACTTTCAGTAGACTATAAATTAAAATCGATATATTTATATCAAGTTGGCTATATATCAAATATAATTAATATTTTAGCTTGTTTATTATTTGATGATGATATTGCTTATTTCTTTGTTATAAATTTAGCAGAAGTTGTGAGTATTGAAAACACAATTTACTAAAATAAAATTATAAACATTATATAAAAAGAAAGATTATTAATTTTAAAAAATTGAAAAAGCTAATATTCCACACATTTCAAAAATTTATAGTCTGATTAGAAAATTTTTATTAGACCATCATTCCAAAAATTATAACCCAGTTTACAGATTTAAAATGAATTATTTGCCACATTTACACAAAAATTGTGTTTGCATACTATTTCATGGAATAGCTAAAAAGAACAGGTGCTGGAACCATTTATTATATTATAGCCCCATAGTTTGCATTATATATCAAACTAGTTTAGTCAGCAGTCAGGTATGTAGCTAATGAGATGTTTTGAATAACATTCAGACATATATAAAGTATATATGTAAATTAAATGGAAACAAATAACTGACATCCATCAATAATGATCATTCTCATGCATTAACAAATGACAAGAAGTAAGGGCAGTGTTACCCTTAACTTCAGATGCAATGTTATTTAATGCTTGTTGAGGATATTGGAAATAAACCATTCAAATTATTCAATAACTGTTATATCTGACTATGCCTTCAAAAATGATCAGATTGAGCTTGTTACATTATGGAATCAACTGTTACAAGACAAAGAGATATTTTAAATTTAAAAACTTTATGTTGATATTATAAGCCTTTTTTAAAAGTGAGAATACCTCATATGTTGTAATACTTAATTAACAGTATCCGGCCAATTTCCATGACCCCATTGCTTATCAAGATAATTGAGGCAGTCATTAAAGATCAAATCCAAACTCAAATTCTTAGCCATATCTCGTCAAACCAATACAGAAAAAAGGGATCATCAATCTCGCATGCTATGTCCAATGTAACTGCACTGTTCAATTACATCAGAGGACATTGTAAATCAAAACCTATTGCTGTCCAGCTGAATGTTGCAGCAGCATTTGATTCAGTCCAGATAAACACCCTCCTGGATATTCTGTTGGAATGCGACATCCCAGCTGGGATTGTACAGATGGTCAGCAATCTGCTCAACAACAGAGATTTTTCTCTCTCTTGATGGCAAGATCACACCAGGCTTCAAGCCATACAAGTCGATCCCTCAAGGATCCCCGCTCAGTGCCCTTTTCTTCACAGCATACATCAACCCTCTTCTGACGGATATAGAAAAAAACCTCCCTGGAATTTTCCTTCCCTCTCTCAATAAAAACTTCAATGTATTTGCATATATAGATGACATCATGGTTGTGCTTCCCACCATTAAATACCTTCCCCATCTCATGAACATATTAAACAGAAATACAGTGAAACTTGGCCTACAAATAAATTTTAACAAATCTTCCATCTGGAAGATAATGTCTGGTAAACAAATTAACTCTCCCTTTTCTGCAAAACCCCTAAGATACCTAGGTTTTCCAATCTACAAAACTCCAACTGCAATGGCAAGAGAGATTCAAGATGCAATCCTCCATTCAACTGAAGTCATCACCACTTCACTCTCTAGAGTATACCTTTCATTATATGGAAAGGTTGGCCTCCTCAACATGATCATAATGCCAAAAATCTCGTATTATCTTCCATTCGTTAAAATGTCTAAACAGTTTCAAAATAAAATTAACCGATTATGCACCAAACTTCTCTAAAGAGGAAGGACAGTTGTTATTAGCTTGCGAGGTATCCAATGACCACACAGGTTCAATGGACTGTCATTCCACTCAATACAAGCAATCATTTTACAGAAAACCCACAACACTCTACATAATCTGATCCTCTCCTGCGGATACTCTAACATTCTTAAAAAAATTACACTGACAGATCGTCCTCCACCCTCTTCCAGTTCATGGATAGCATCCCTAATACAACACCTACAACTTTATAACCCGATAATACCCTTTAACCTTAACCAAAAAATCACCTTATGGGAAGCATACAATATAATCAACTATAATCAACAACCCATTAAAACCAGCCTAAAAGTAACCAACCAAAGACTCATTACACACTTCAAAAGATGGAGTCTGGAACCCAAATTCCTTGACTTCATCATTAAAATAAATCTTAATGCGCTACCCATGAATTGGTTTCTTTATCACCGAAGAGGTTTTACCAGCATTGACCCTATATGTGGCCTGTGTGCTCATGAAGATGAAACCATAGACCATATTATACACTGGTGCCCAAGACTTAAAACTCTGAAAGATATAATTATAATCAATTCCAACATAAGACCTGATATGATTTTCTCACTTGAAAATGCCATTCATAATGGATTTTTTTCAATAATAAGGCTTTCTACCTTTGTCCTTTATTCCATATGGATAGTGAGATGCAAAAGTCTCATGGAATTTCCCCCACCACAAATCATACCATTGTTTTATCAAACGCTCAAAAAAATCAAGAAACATGACCAGCTCCTTGCCTCCAGTAAAGTCTTTGCTGATACCTGGTCTTTAATTGCTCTTTCCTTTTCCTGATTACCAATTCCCATCTACCCAGCATTATAGAATAGTCAATTATAAAAGAAAATATTCATGTTTATATTAAAAATGCTAATACCATTAAACAAGTTCTTAGAATCTCTTCACTATACCTAACCACATAAGAGTATAACATTGTGCTCTCATAACATAATCTAGCCAGATGACAAATAGAACATTATATAATCATATTATTGTACAATTTATTCATTTATTTATCCTTTATTAGTATGTAATTACTATTTATTGTTAATAAAATTTTTATTGAAATTATGATTTCAGATTGATATACATCATCTACTAAATAAATGTTTTTTTTACACCACTGTCAGTGTTTGTTAAATGCCATCAAACATACAGTTAAGGGTGGCTGTCCCTATATTTCTGTATGTTTGTTGCTACATAAACACAATCATTCATAGTTGTTGAAGATTGTATTTAATTTTTATTTATAGTATTGTATTTTGATCTAAAACTATTAAACTTATTTATTCATATTTTTGACTTCATCTACATTGCATAAGCATACAAATGATTACTACTTGTCATTTATTAGACTAATGTTTATCAAATTCCTCCTAGCTGATATAAACTTTAAACGTAGTTAAAGAATATATATGTTTTTTTAATCAAACACTTGAGGTATTCATACAACAGGTCCTTTATTCTGACTTTTTATTTCAGTTTCTGTTTTTACCCACTACAGGAGCCACTGAAGTCATATTATGAAAATTGTTGAATGCTATAATGGCAAGGAATGGGATAGAACAATAGATATATTAATAAAAAATAGGAAGTTGGAAAGATGGAGAACTAGTATAGAAAGTAAAAACAATTTAAATATATATAGAAGTAACAGGATGAAGGGTGTGAGTTAATTTATGATAATAACAAGGAAAGTGATTTTACAATTTAAGGCTTGAATAGGATCGTTAGCAACAAGGGAATATATGTGGGGGATTTAGTCTGCAAGTTATGTGAGGAAGGCAAAGAAAATATTAGGCATCTGTTAATTCAATGTAAATAATTACAAGAAGAAAAGGTATAAATAATAATGTTGTGGTAGAATAAATATAAATAAAGTGATTATTCAGAATGTGGGTTCTTGATTTTTATGCTAGGTTTGAAAAAGATAAGAAAGATTTAAATATAAAGGTCATAGAGTGGACAAAGATATTGTTATGGAAATAGGATGGAGAAGGATAGAGAAGAATATGGAAAAAATTTAGAGGAATGGAAGGGGAAGGTAAGGTGGTTAACAGGTTTCTCTGGGCTTAATGGCTGAAAGATTCCTGACTCCAAGAAAGAAGAAGCCATAATGCATCACATTGTACTGATCATATATTTTATTAGCTATTGTATATTTTATTAGTAGTATTACTAGCCAGTATACTAAGGTGTCTACAATTATTATAAACTAAGGATTAAAATATTTAGATGTTGAATTGGAATAGAATCTATAAAACTATTCTAATATATTGTCGAGTTCAAAAATGTTTTGAGAGATTTGAGGTTTAATCTGACAGATTGAATATTAAAATAGACTAAAAAGTGATTGGTTGATCTATAAGTGCATTATGTTTAAATATGAAGATCAAGTCTCATTGATAAAGCAAAACACCAAAAGTCAGATTGATTATGGAAAATTAAAAGGCAAAAGAACATCTAATCATTCTCGATTATTTCCAGCTTACAATAGATGATACTATGTAGAGAGCTGCCCTTTATTTATAACATGTTCTTATTAATCTAATTTCATTTTACCTTTGCCATGTGTAACATTTTTTTAGATATACTTAAAACTTTCATTACACTAAAATTTAAGTTTCAATTAAAAAATGAATTTGTTTTAAGTTATTATTCAGCATTTGTTTATATATTTATTTTATATAGAAGAATCGTGTTTACAGATTCATATTTAACCAACTTAAAATAATACATTTAAACTCAATGCATAAAATTTATTTTACATCAGAGGGCCAAGTTCATTTTAATGTTGAACTGCACGATATGTATTTGTTATTACTCATTCTACTTTTCAAATTTCACAGTTTTTGTTTTAATGTTTATTTGGAGCAATAACAAATTGATAAGAAAATTAAAGCATGCCGTTTGTTTTGCTATCAAAAACTATAATTAAATATATGCAGAAAGGAGTTTGCTATTAACTGAAAGGAGACCCTTTGATTCCTCTTGGAGGCCTTAAAAGAACTGAGCAGGGCAAATTCCTAATGTCCACTCCATACGTTCTTGTTGTTGCAGCTGTTATTACTATGTGATTATTCATATAGTATACGAACATGGATGGGCTGCTCACCAACACGCATTAGCCAGCGTGGTGAGTTTATTGGCTTTTTACCTCTGAGTTTAAGATCAAGAAACACCATGGTCTTTCTTCTCAGTGCCTGATAAGGCAGAATGAATGTTTGTGTAAATGATAAATATTTTTCCAATACATAATAAATTATGACAGACAAAAATAATTCATGGCCCTTATTGCCAGGAGGCTGTAAAGTCACCAACCAAGGCAGCGGTTGGTGGCCGAAGGCGGAGGGTGCTAAGAATTCCCTGATTGCAGACCCAGGCTGCCATTTGATGATGACTTTTTATTTAGGTACTTACAACTGCAGATCACTTTCAAGTGAAGGAAGATTGCAAGAATTAGAAGAAGAACTGTCTTATATTAAATGGGACATTATTGGACTTTGTGAAGTTAGAAGAAAAGGAGAAAAAACAATTGATTTAAAAAGTGGACATATACTCTATTATAAAGGCACACATATTGGAAATACAAGTGGAGTAGGATTCATTACAAATAAAAAGTGGAAGAACAATATTGTGGATATTGATGGTGTATCGGACAGAATGGCAAGATTAGTTAGACAACTTAATAGCAGATACCAAATGCAGATAATTCAGGTTTATGCCCCAACAAGTTTTCATAGTGATGAAGTAGTAGAAGATTTTTATATGGATGTACAAAAGGCTTTTGATCAGAGTAAACAACATTTTAAAATTGTTATGGGAGTCTTTAATGCTAGAATTGGTAGACAAATGAAAGATGAAATTGCTGTAGGTAATTTTGGTTATGGTAATAGAAATGAGAGAGGACATAGACTTGTGGAGTTTGCAGAAAAAGAAAAACTTTATATTATGAATTCATTTTTTGAGAAAAATGTTAAAAGGAAATGGACATGGAAGCATCCAAATGAAGGTACAGCAGAATTGGATTATACTTTGACTAACAGAAAATACATATTTCAAGATTGTAATGTTCTTAATAAATTTAACACAGGAAGTGATCATCGATTAGTAAGGTGTAAGTTACGTGTTAATGTAAAACTAGAGAGACAAAAATTATTAAGAACAACAATATTTACAGTTGATATTCCTAATCTTCAGAAACATTCTAATGAATTTAAATTAGAACTTACAAATAGGTTTCAAGTGTTAGGAGATTTTGAACATGATACAGATTTGAATGAAATTAATATGAAAATAACTGATACACTTTTAAAAACTGCAACAAACATAGCTGGTAGAAAAAAGCAGCAATTGACTAATAAAATTTCTACTGAGACTAGAGAATTTATGAAGAAAAGAAGGAATATGAAGATATATAAAAATGATGTATTAAAAAAAATTGAATATCTCGAAAATTTTGTAAAATGGTATGGAAAAGAGTTGAAAATGATATAAGAAAGTATAACTGTGAAATAGCAAGGAAAGCTGTACAAGAAAATAAAAGTCTCAAAAATGTTAAACAACATTTTGATATTGGTAGGAAATTTATATCTGCAATAAGAAAAAAAGATGGAATTATTACTAAAAAGAGAGATGACATCATGAAATTGGTAGAAGATTTTTATCAAGAATTATATAGTAATAAAGAACAAGTACCTCCTATATCTATTACATCTTCCGAATTGCCCAGAATTTTAAATGAAGAAGTGAGACATGCAATTAAGTGTATGAAGAAAGGAAAGGCACCAGGAAATGATGGAATTATAATTGATATATTAAAAGAAGCAGGTGAAGAAATAGAAACAATTTTAGCAAAGTTATATACCAAATGTCTAAATGATAAAGATGTACCGGAAGATTGGAAGAATGCAGTAATAATATTAATATTTTAAAAAGGTGATAAAGAAGATATTAGAAATTACAGACCTATCAGCCTTTTATCAGTTTTATATAAAATTTTTACCAAGATAATTACAACTCGTCTACAGAGAACTTTGGATTTCCACCAACCAATAGAACAAGCTGGATTTAAAAGTGGTTTTAGTACAATAGATCATATCCAGGTATTGAGAGAAGTCATAGAAAGGACAAATGAATATGTGTTATCTTTATGTTTTGGATTATAGATTATGAAAAGGCATTTGATTCTATACACATTTCTTCAGTGATTAAAGCATTGGATCATCAAGGTATAGATCCAGGATATTGTCATATTTTAAAGAATATTTATAAAAATGCAACAGCAACAATTAGATTACATAATGACACTGGAAAAATCAACATTGATAAAGGTGTAAGACAAGGTGACTCCATATCTTCAAAACTCTTTACAGCAGTGCTGCAAGAAGTATTTTGTGGATTAAAATGGGAAACTAAAGGAGTGAAAGTAAATGGAGAGTATTTAAGTCATTTAGATTTCGCAGATGATGTAGTTGTTTTTGCAAATAATGCTTCAGAGCTGCAGGAAATGTTGCAGGAGTTAATACATGAAAGTAGAAAAGTAGGACTAAAGATAAATGTTAAAAAGACTAAAGTAATGTTTAATCGATTTGCTCAAAATATGAAAATAAAGATTGATTATGAAGAATTAGAAGAAGTTAACAGTTACAAATACCTTGGTCAGATTATTAATACAGATGGAAACATAATGGAGGAAATTAATCATAGAATTAAACTTGGTTGGAGTGCTTTTAGTAGAAATAACTTGATACTAAAAGGAAATATGCCTATGTGTTTGAAAAGGATGGTTTTTAACAAATGTGTTTTACCAGTTCTTACTTATGGATCTGAGACTTGGACACTTAATAGAAGAGCAATACAGAGACTTCAGATCACTCAAAGAAGTATGGAGAGGTGTATGTTGGGAGTAACAAGAAGAGATCGAAAATGCAATGTATGGGTAAGACAACAAACAGGTGTTACTGACCTTATTGAAAAAATTAAAAGATTGAAATGGAGTTGGACTGGACATATTGCTAGAAGAGATGATAATAGATGGACAATTGAAATTTTAAACTGGATTCCAAGAGATTGTAAAAGACCCAGAAAGAGACCACATGTGAGATGGATGGATGAAATAAGAAAATGTGCAGGGGTGTTGTGGAGAAGAGAAGCTAAAGATCGGAGAAGATGGATTAAACTTAGAGAGACCTTCATCCTGCAGTGGATTGATAATGGTTGATGATGATAATGATGATGATGATAGCTTATAAATAATCAATAGAAAATATAAAGAAGTAATTGTGATCAAACATATAATTATTGATATAATTATAAGTTATTCATTGATTGATATAATCATTAGTACAAAACTTTTAAATAGTTCTAATGTATTATTTTTCTTTTGCCAGAAATTTTCCTTCAGCAAACATCTCAAAATTTAACGACAATGATTGTAAACATACAATCTTCATTACTGTATTTCAAAATGACTTCCATTGGTTCATCATGATCTGTGTGTTGTTTTATTAAGTTTCATGCATGAAAACAATCTTCACAAAAATTGTAGCTTCGAGTAGCATATAAATCCCTGCACCAAACTTATTAATATCATATATTTTTGCTGTAAGTAAAAATATTTTGTTAGAAATTAAATTGTTCATGTTTTTTTTAAACTCACAATGGCTACAACAAGATTGAGATAGCAGTATAAATTTTTAAGTGCTTTAATTTTATATATATTTTTTAATTAAACAGATGTACATTTCAGTACATTCCTAAATAGTCTCTATTTTGCAAAAATCAAATTAGCTTGAGTTTATCTCGTGTAATCTAATTTTTATGCCTTCCTTTTTAAATTTAGTTGTAGTAGTTTAATGCAAGTAAATTAAAAATACAAGTGACATGAGATACTGCTAAATTCCAAAAGGGAAGCAAGCATAGAAGTTATACTATGTGAGATAAAACTAATTTCATAAACTTATCAAACGTTCAGTCAATACTCAAGTAAAAAAATACCTATAAATGATCATTCTCAATTCTCGTTGAAAGCTGTTTCTTCAGTATATAACAGCTATATACTTCCACAAACAAAGGGAAAAACAACTTAAACCTTTGAAGATAAGCTTCATTTTTTTAAAGCTGGAATGAAAAAATACTTCTATTTCTAAGGATTTTAATGCCTCATTAAAATCTGCTAAGATGGAAGGTAATCATTCTTTATATGTAAATATTTAAATTGATAATTAATTTTTAAACAAATTAATAAAGGTGATAACTTGTACAAAACGTTTTTTTAACTATAACTAAAATTAGTTTTTTATAAAATTATTGATTCAACTGTCGATAAAAACATCCAAAATTTATCTGTTTTCCAAAGTAATACTTGCTTTAAGCAATGGCTTACAAGCAAAAAAAAAAAAAAAAGTTTAGATCTATTATTATAACAGAATCCATTGAGAATTATCAAAAATAAACTACACCCACTTTACCTTAGTCTCAACTTACATGAATAATAATTTCATAAAAATTATTAATATGATGACGTTTAAAAAAGCACACTAGAGCCTGAAATAAACACAAACTATGAATATAGAAATAAAACAAACTAACTCCTTTTTAAAACTTGATTTATTATGACTATAATCATGAAAAAGAAATCCGACGTTTCGATTATTTTTTATAGTCTTGAAAAAGACTATAAAAAATAGTCGAAAAAGACTATAAAAAATAGTCGAAACGTCGGATTTCTTTTTCATGATTATAGTCATAATAAATCAAGTTTTAAAAAGAAGGAGTTAATTTGTTTTATTTCTATATTAGATATATATGAACTATTTTGAAAAGAAGAACTGTGTGCTGGATATATTAAACTATGAATAATAATTTCATAAAAATTATTAATATGATGATATTTAAAAAAACACACTAGTGCCTGAAATAAACACAAACTATGAATAATAATTTCATAAAAATTATTAATATGGTGATGTTTAAACAACACTATAGACCCTGAAATAAACACAAACTAGTTATATGAAAATATTATTCAAGTTTTTAATATAGATAAAGCACAACATAATCCATTTACCACCTGCCAACTTGAAATTATTATAGAATAATATAATAAATACACTGAAAAATACAATTCACCTATCCCACTGCCTGTTCTTAAAAGCATTTCATAATAGAAAAATGATAATTATCACCATTACTAATGCTAACATCACAATAATTCAATTTCCCATGGAAAAGTATATGATTTCTTAATAAAGAAAAAAATATGGAGCTTGAATTATAAGATTTTTGTCCACCCCAGTAGTATATATAAATAGTAATTGAATTGCACAATGTTACTCAAAACGAACTATAAAATATCATATTTAACAACAGAAATATTATATGCTATAATAACCTAGATAGGTCTAACTCACAATAGGGAAATAAAAAAGTTATTTGAACTTTATCAAAGCAGAAAACCAAAATATGGAACCACATCCAATATCTGATGTAGACTTGAAAAGAAAGCTTCTCTCCCTGTATTGACATGATTTTCTTAATATTACCATAAACAAAAATATCATTCCATCAGATGTTACAACACTTCATATCAATGAATCATCATCCCTATTAATCATATTTGAAGATATTTCCCCATAATTTTCTTTCTGCAAAGTCAAAAAATCATGTCAGTAAAGATTATCTTTATAAATTTTGCAAGTTCTATCAATTAAAAATGCACAAAACATTCCAATGCACCAATCACAAGCAATTCAAAGTACTGTTGACATATCTCTTAAACCAACTGAAATTTTAGACATACAATCACAATTCACTATTGATAAAAATCCAACTAATAGCTCTGAAAGAACAAAAAGCAATTCCAACAAAATCATCATATCTGCTAACCTTGAACACAAACATACTGAATTAATGATAATAAGAATTTAAATCTAGGTTAATATTACTCTCCATCAATAACAAATAGACTTCATCTAATGAAAATTACTTTCAAATTGTTACAAAAAGTAAGAAAACTTATAAGAAAAGAAAAAAATGAAAAGTAAACTCCTAGTCAAAACACTAGCTTGGAAACACAAATACTAACAACAATATTTAAAACTAGATCTAAGGTTATCTCTTACTCAATAGCAGAAATAAATTAAAAGCCTCAATTAGCAATTCAAGAAATATTAATTCTAGCATAGCCAATGATAAGATTTAATTAGGCAAATACTAAGCAATATGTTGGCCCATCTCTATGCTCCATCTTCATTACTGTTAAATCTTTTAAGAAAGTTGGGACTCATAAATATGCCTATAAATATCAAAAAAAGCAACAACCAGTGATATCTAATTTAAAAATTCAAATCTAGCAAACAACTCTAAAGATCAGTATTTCAATTCAAACAATACACCTTGAAAACAAATTGCTAAATCTTTATTTCTTAACCACTATTAATATTAAATGATCAAAATGGATACAATAGATTATAACAATAAATTACCCATAGTTCACTTTAGCTACAATACACATAATTGATCAAACTTTTTATATTCATAGCTTAATCCATTCCCCTGCCTACCCTAAGATTTAAAATGATCCTGAACATTATACAGTTGATATAAGAAGAATCAATTTCTCTCGATGCCTATTTGGAATTAACAAGTGGATTACTCAATACTCTTGTTTGTTTGAAACTAAATATTTAACAACAAGATAGACTCAAAAATATGTTGTAATGTTTATTGACCCACAACTCTCTATCTGGAATATAATTTTTTTCTAGAGAAGTAATTATGATTCATCATCTAGTGCCTTTTATATATTATTTTTGACCAAAATGTCATCATCTTTCTTCCATTACCCTGTCATTACCATAAACATTATCAACATATAACCTTACAACTGACTTACTTATTCACTCAATATTCTCTCAGATAAATGCTACATATACATTTTTAATATATAAATGCACTCAACATGTGATTTAATATAGATGTATAGTACATTGCTAAACATCACATGATCACTTTTCTTATGCTAGCACATTATTGTTATTAAAACAGGCAAAACTCACCGTATAGTAGTGCCACATGGTGCCAACCAGAGTAATCAATGAATGCAAGAAAGCTTGTGCATAAAATTCCTATCTAGTGAGTAGGCACTAGATAGGGATTTTATGAACAAGTCTTCTGTCATCCATTGATTAGTACAAATTTAACAATTATATAATATGAACATTAAGATATTAACAATATTTACAAAAAATAAATTATGATACAATAAACATACATTTGTTCATGTACATGTAAATTACAGAAGTCAACATTCATAAATATAATTCTTAAGCGTTTTGTAAATTTAGTTATTTAAAAATTGTTTTAGAAAAACAAAGTCATGTTTTTTTTTTAAAAAACATGTTACAAATTATATAAACTAAATTAATTTTTAAATGAAAATAGAAGAACAAGAAATTAATGAAATAAATTTAACAGTAATCATTTTAAAATATATTGTAGAATATTGAGTTCAAAACCTACATTACAAACCTCCAAAGACCTCAGAAGAAAAGTAGGAGAAATATTTGTTTCTATTCAAATGAATTTATTAGTGAAAGAGGACAATATATACACCTGGGTCTCATTTTATGCGATAGATAGGTTCCTCAGAAAACACGTGCAAACAAAATCGTGCAAACGTAGACGTAACTTACATTGAAAAAGGGGGAATACGGTCTGTGATTTTTCACAATTCATGTAAAAGCAAAGCACCAACATAAAATTACTTTAAAATTTGTGCAAAAAAAAAAAAAGGAAATAAAATATGACTAATAAAAAATTTCAAATTTGAAAAAAAATGATACAAGACAAACTTTTTTTAACTATAATATTTAATTTTTTTCAAAATAATATATATTTATGCATAATTTACAGTACAGTAATTTAAATTTTTTTATACACGTTTCAATTATTATCGATATTTGCCCAAAAAGACGTTTGTTTGCAAACTAGTAAAAAATCAGATTCTCATGTGATGTGATGTGATGTATTTGGCTTCTCCTTAAACAAAGTCAAGAATATCTCAGCAATTATTCTCACAAGAGGAAATACAACTAGCGCCAAGTTCACTCTCATGTTGTGTTAATGGTTTTCTGCTGACGATGATTTTATTAATTGTTTATGAGCTTAGACTTATGATAATAAAAAGACATTTATTCACCACTTCTGGGAAAAATTTAATTAAAACTGACAACTAAAAATTAAATTCTTATTTTTGTCTTTAATTTTCAATTCCGTTTAAAAATCAAATTTCGTTTTACATCACATTAATTTCAAGTCACCTGTAAGTAATTTTTAAATTGTTAATTACAATTAAAAATCAGATTTTAATTTTTAATTGTGCCCACTGCTATTACTGACCTTTTAAAAATAAACTTGTGGACACTAAATGATTAATAATTGATTACGTTCTTTTTTAAAATTCAAAAACAGAATGTGATTTAAAATGCAAAATTAACCACAATGTTTGAACAAATTTACATTATAATCTTGTAAAATTTAATGTGTGTGTACATAAAATGTGGAAATCATGATTTTAATTTTATTATTGCATAAAATCTTACTATTATAAAGCACTGAAAATATTGAAATTACTAAGATGAAAGTCGAATTCCAATAATGTGCTATTACTTTCAATATAACGTAAGTGCGCGAAATTTATTATTTAAAGTAATAGCGCATTATCGGACTTCGACTTCCGGTGAAAGACAAATTTCATAACTTCAAAATCGTGTTAAATAAGTCCATGTAAAAAGAGACCCAGGTGTATATATATTTAAGAATTAAAGATGAATAACATATAAGCAGATGTCTGTAACTATAGATTTTATAAATCATTTTTTAAAGTTTACTCATAAACTTTTTTTGTATTCAATGTATATCTAACAAATTATAATGTTCCTTTTTTGTTGATAGTATTTTAATGCTTTGTCATTACTAATTTATTTTATGACTTTAATTTAATATTAATAATCTATAGCTTTCTCGATCATTTAGCTTACTTTCAATTAGCAAGTTTTGTGTACATGAATGTATGTGTATATGCATGTGTATGTACAAACATTAACATTTAGACATTATCCCAAAAGATTTTAAAATAATTTTGTGTTTTCTGTGTAAAAAAGTTTTTTCTTGTATATTATTTAAGTCCAATCTTTTTATTTAAAAGTGTTAAAAAAGAGAGATATAGTCCACTAAAAAAAGTAAAGAGAGATATAGTCAATTTTAAAGATTGCCAAGTCTAAGAAAGATTTCAATCTAGTGTTAAAAAAAGATTTGAGAAAGATAAAATTAATTTTAACCTAACTTTAATGTGAAAAAATTGGAGTTAAAGAAAAAAATACTCATTAGTTAGCAGTTTAGGATTAAGAAAAACTGTTGATTACTTTAGACCACCCAAGAAATAAGATAAAGATCAGAGAGATTGCTGATCACTTTGGATCACATCTAGGATGTTTGTATCACAGCTGCACTGATAATGTATATTTTAGGAATAACCAGATATCCTGTAATGTCATCAAAAAGCCAGCACATATATAGACTAAAAAATAAGACAGTTTACGATTAATATGTCTGATTGCTTCTTGTAATCCACAAACCATTATTTTTATATTTTTTAAGGATTTTACAAATTATGGATGGCTAGATAGATATTTTGTTTGAGGGTGCCTTTTCTGGCTACCCAAGGAATTCTACGCACATTGAAAGAATTAAATCTGAAAGGGAAATTAACAAATAGCATCCTATGACTGATCTCCAAAGTCCAAAGATTTTAAATCCTTCTATTGCTTCACCTATGCTGCTGCTGAACTCTAATTAAACACCAAATAAAATGTTGATAAACTACATCAATAGCAGAAATATCCATTTATCTATTGACATGCCTTCAAACAGAAAGAAGGAAAAATGAAGAACCCATTGGAATACTAAAATAGTGTCTTTAAAGAAGTACAGTCTGTGCAATGATATCGTCATCATAGCAGTAACATAGAAGGAACAATTACAAGTCCAAACCTAAAATGGAACTTTTCCAGTAAACTACCATAATTGATAAATCTACATGAGTTAAACATTAGTATATGGCTGAATTCAAATTTTAACCTTTAACAATCTTACTTTCAAATGAAATTCAATAGACTCACTGAAACAGTCTCTGCATTGGAAATAAGAGTTTGGTAATATCAATTTTATTTTGTTTTCTCCATGACTAACAATTTTCTTTTAAATAAATCCATTTGTCTCTCTCTCTCTCTCTAAGGATAAAAATAAGAATCAATTATTATAAAAGGTTTTTCAATAATATATTGACTTTATCGATTTTAGGTGTAATTTGATTATCATTACATGTAACCATTTATGTATGTATTTTTTTTATATAAAATGTTTTATTATGTGTAATTTGAGGTATCATGAAAAATATATTTATTCATATTATAAGTAAAGATTAAAATACAAAATGTATTGATAATGGGAAGTAACACACACACCTACTGATATAAATATGTCTAAATGAATACATGTTAAGTATAAATGTATAAATCGATAAGGGTAGAAATTTGATATCATGAGAGATAGATTTTAAAGTAGTTAGTAACCTAGATTAATGGAAATTGAGATAAATAAATAATTTGAAACCGATTTCTTTAGATATTCTTTGTAATTCAATTAACATTTCTCTACCTCTTTCTCGATTATTTTCTTTAGATTATATGATTAAATATTGTTATATACAATATGCAAATGCGTAGGTGCATTGGGTGTTTATTTTAAAATTGAGATGTTTCTATGATAAGAGATTTTTATTCACCTGCTAGAAATATTGTAACATGCACGTATTATGCTATATGATATTAACGATCGAGTTTAAGTTTCATTAAAGAAAAGGGAAAGAACTTTTGGTTATTATTATGACTTGGATGTAATTAATTTTATCATTAATTATGTAAATTTTCTATTTGTATATTGATGATTAACTAATAATAAAATTTAATTAGTTTTTATTAAAAGGAGTTTATCTTGTGATGTTAGTTTAGTCATCCTTATCACTGGTGGATTTCAGTTACAAAACAGCGTTTAAATATAACAATATTTTGGTAAATAATTATAGATTGATAAAAGATATGATTCATGTTGTGAGTTAGGTGTAAAGCTATGGCTGGAAGTATCATTGACATTATCATCATCATCATCATTTATTAATTAATAAATAGTCTAAATAAATATATTTAATGGCCATATAAAAAATGGTTCTCTGTTTGTTTGTTTATTTGTGAGCCATCATAAGAGATAATGACTACCATCGAAGATCTCTAAAGAATTAGTAAATTAGTAAATTATCATCAATGATCTATAGTATTAAATATAAGCTAGTAAACAACTTATAATATTATTAAATATGAGCTTAAACGATTTTATAATATTAAACTATTTAACATGATCAATATGGTAATTTGTCTAATAATTTATTTGCATAACCAGAGAATAATGAGGATGTTTTATCATTAATACAAGTGCAAGTGATATTGTTATGAAATGGAAAATTCTACATACTATTATAAATAATAAACCAACTAAGATTCAAACCAGGCATGACTAAAAGTAGGTATTCAATGTAACTTTATCTAGGTTTAGATAGCCTAGTGGTGCCCTGATGTATAGATATATAAGAAAGGAATAGAGTGTAAAACAGTTAGTTGCAAAGTGGTTTGTCTGATTGGTATATAAAACTGCTTATATGGTTATTGGTAATAGATCTAAAACAATTGATCCATTGTGAATGGCTGTCCCAATGAGCAACTGTAAGGAAATAGATTTTATCTAGATTAATACCATTATTTTCCATTACAATTGTTGCCCAAATCTGCAGGCTATTAAATGAGAGCATGGCAGTATATAGATTTTTTACATTCGATTATAAATGGTCTAGATATTTTCATTCCGTTACTAATTAAACCATCAACAAAAATAAAGTTGCTAATCTTTTTTTTTTCATTTTTTATGATGAAAATTTATGATGATAAATATATAAGTAGAAAATAAATTATTATCTGTTGTTGTAAACATGTAAGTGTCTTTGTAGAGCAACATACATTTACTTGAGATGTTTAGTGATGTTGTTGTTGTTGTTTTTTGCAGCATAAATTAAAGGAGGAAATTATTATTATTTTTTTGCTAATTGATTTTTTTTATTATATATATATTTAAATCATGGCCATGTAAATCTGTGGATTTTGAGACAAAGATAAAGTAGTTTTCAAACACATAGTACTTAGAAAATATTAGTACAATGACAACTAAGATTTGTTATTATTTCAACTATCATTTATAACTTTTCAAAGCAATTTGTCTTTTATTTAATGTTTTTTTAGTCATCTATAATTGGAGTTGTTATGGGTACAATCAGATACCAATTATTTTATTTTGACAGATTTATAAAACTTTTAACAGCTCCCAAATATATATATATATATAAAAGTGTGAAATAAGGGTTCTCATATAATAAGTATTGTAAGTAGATCATTTAAAAAAAATAAAGAAATTGAATGGGCATTTTCTTTATTAATTTGATAATAAAATTGTATAATTTTAATAGTAGTATGGTTACATAACTGGTACTTGAATATAACTCAACAATTTCACTTAGAGGCTAAGATAATGACTATGTCCATTTCAATATTTGAGCTTTTATTAATATTAATAATTAGCAGCATACTTGTCCACTCCCTCTCTTTATCATTTACTGTAAGTTTTAGTAAGTAATGATAGATCTTAGATGCTAGATGGCAGTGCTTAATAAAACCATATCCCTTGCTTTCTTATTCAAAATTGCCTCTTTAGTTTTAAGCTTATGATTATTATCAGTGAGGAGCTTGGGTTTTAGACTAGTGTATGATGGAGTCAGGTAATATTTTATTGATTTATAACAAATCCTGGCCACAAGATGGAGGTGCTGATCATTATAAAATAAATAAGGGCACTATAATATGTAGAAACTGAATTGGTTTCAGGTCCATACAAATGTACAAGCAAGTTGGCTTAGATTAAAAACATTCATATGATTTTTAATTTTGGCTGATAGATTGATAGAATAACATAGAGGTAAATGATAATAGTCAAAAGAAAATTGCATTAAATCCTAAAATTATAGTTGTACTGTTCTGAGATCCAAAGTTTCTCACTGAAAACCATAAGCTTGAAACTATTTTGGGGATTTTGAATAGTGTTATATCTCACCTTGACTCAAATAATGGACTAATATAGTCCAGATTCCACCTTTACATGATTGGATTGAGCATTCATCACCATGGATTAATATATATATATATATATATATATATATATATATATATATATATATATATATATATATATATATATATATATATATATATATATATATATATATATATATTCCACATAAGAAAGGGCTAATAGTGATGATGTCTACTCAATTCAATTGCTCTCACCATAGATTGGACTATCATCATAAATAGTCAATACATTTGGAGATAAGGTCTGACAACAACTGTTAATGCTGAATGACAGTATGCTGGTTTTCTATTGTAGAGTTAGTAGTAAGACAAGCTCATGTTTAGGACTGGAATCTGCTAGAACCTAAATCAGACACAAGACAAGCTGTCATAGTGCAGACATACCTACATATAAGGCAGGCTGTCATGGTACACCTGGAAATGGGAAGTAAACATATAAGAGCATCTGAAATCCCATCTATAGTTGTGAGGCAACTAGAAGCTATACACCACCAATGATAGCAGTTGAAGATATAACAGTATATATAAATATATATTGTAAACACACATTTTATATTTGTTTTTACATGTGGAATATGGGAATATGACAACACAAAGTGGTGTAGTATGTCAGGAGAGAGATGGATGGATTTGACAACATGTAGTGTCATAGTAAAAAGGTACAACTCACAAGTACCTGTTTTATTTAATATTGTAATATCTTTTTTCTTTTTCCATAATGAATATATGTCTCCATTATTTTTCTTTTCATTTGAACTTTTATGTATTACTCCTGGTAACATATTGGTCTGAGTTTGCAATATGTTTAAAATAACCTCTCCACTTGATCTGAGAAAAACTGTTATCAATTAAGTTTGTATGCACATTTCTTAAAGGCATTATTTTAAACATATCACAAACTTAGAGTAATATATCATAGCAGAAATAATACCAAAGTACCAAAACTTCTACTCAGAAATAATCCATCAATCTAACATTGCATTAAATAGCAAAAAACTATGCTCGACTTTTATCAAGATGCATAGTATATCCAACTAATATTCTTTTCTTTTTTTTTGCAGAGAGTACCATCATTGGATATAGGTATATAGTGTTATTTTTAATCTATATATCCCGAGATTGTTATTGTGTCTATATAAATGTACATGCGACATTTAAAACCTATGGAAAAAATGGGAAAACATTAGTTAAAACAACAAATACATCCTTTCATATGCAGAACTGTTTAGAAGAAAATACAATTTGATAGACATTTTACTGTAATTAAAAGATGCATACAATAAATGAAAAACGTTAAAAGTGATGTTGTCGAGAGGTCAGCGCGACTGCCTTGCACTTGCAGGCAGTTGCCCGGGTTGCGGGTTCGCGACCCGGCCGATGCTATGACACTTTAAAAAAAAAAAAACTTTTCTTTTCCTTAGCATGTAAGATTTTTATATTATTAAATCTACATTTAGCGCAGTTATTTAGTCTTATTTCATATAATGTATAAAAAATTTAACTTTTTTGCATTTTTAGCTTAAAAGTTTTTAATTTTATGACTTAATTTCCGGCTCTCGCATTTTTGGTTTTAAATAATAATTTAAACCAAAAATAAAATCCTTTTTTTTTTAAAAAATAAGTGGTAATCAGTATTACGATTATATAAATTTGATATATAAATGAATTAAAAATAAAATTATGTAAAAAAAAAATCTTATTGTGTCATTTTTAAAAAAAAAAAAACGATCAAATCTTCAAACAACAAAGAATTTATGGTTCTGAAAGCGGCAATAAAATAGAATTCATTTGGGAGACAATCCATACAAGCAATTCTTAAATGAAATACATATTTTTGTAAAACGAAAGATGAAACGATTCCTACGAGAATATAAGACGTTCCAAATGATAACTGCACAAGAATAAAAACTAAAAATAAATTAATAAAAACTTAAATTTGTACACACAGAAAAAATATTAAAACAAATTGCCTATGTTAAAACGGTTATCTATAAATAAATATCATATTTATAAAGTTTACAAAATCTTAAAAATATTTTATAAAAGTAATCTATTTATATAAATTTCATCAATTTATTATAATATATATGAATACCAAAACAAATTATTTTATTATTACTTTAGCATACGTTATTACTGCATTAGATAAAGAGATTTTTCCCTCCATTTTAGATTCAACCGTTGGTAAACATAAATTGAAGTGAATGAAGTATTTTCTATAATTTTGAAAATGTTTGCGTTTCAAACCAATGTAACTAATTTTCACATTCATTAACATGTGGTTAATTAAGAAAATTAAGACAATTATACAACAAAACTATAAATGATGATTTTAGTAGTATTATTTAATGGGGAGTAATGATTGTATAAGTGGTATTGAGTTTAGATTTCTAAACCAACAAAATTCCAAACTACTATATGGTATTGAAAATTACGACATTTTAAATTACAGATAAACCTGATAATAATGACTTTCTATCCAGCTAGAAAATGTAAAATGGCTTTTAATAAAAAAATTAAATATTGAAATTAAAGTAGAGATTCTCGGCATAATAACAACACCCCATACATTTATGGTGCTGCCTTGTCTGTCAGTTTTATTATTATTCTATTAATATTTGTCTTACAATCTTTGATATTACACTAGTTATTACCAATTCCATTCTAAACATGGTATATCTATCTGGTTTAATGAATGTAACAAAGCAAAGAATCTTTATTGGAGATAAGTCAATTGGTACAAAATCGTTTTATTGATAAATCAATATTTCTATGCACAAATCTATTTTTTTTTTCCAAAATTTCCTACAGCTTTTATATTCATAGAAGATGTCAATTCTCTTAATAACTCCTATGATATGGGATTGAGAATAAAATAAATATTTTTTTTCATTTAAATAAAAAAAATTAAGCAATCTATATTATATTTTCATAATGTTTTACGGCCCTCAACATTTAAATATACACTTTGAAGTATCACATGATCACCATTTCCTATGCTTTCTTATAACTGTTATTAAAACAGGCAAAACTCTCTATACGTAGATCCAAGGCTCTTCACAAATGAAGGCCATAAGCCATAAACTAGTCTAGGGATATTGGATGAGTGGACACTACATGGGAATTTTATTTACAAGTCTTCTGGCATCCATTGATTACTCTGGATTGCATTTAGTGGCAATACAGATAGAGAATTTTGCCTGTTTTAATAACACTTTGAAGTATCAACTCTAAACACATGTTCTGAAATAATTATGAAGATATTTAAAAGTGAAAAAATTCAAGAATTAACATATTTTGATTTTTAATTGCCATTAATGCTTTTTTAATTTGCTAGATATAGAACAGCAAAATAACTTGAAGTGGACAAACATGTTTGCACTAAGCACTAATTTAATACTATAGCTAGCATTATTTACTGACTGCAAATGTCAATTGAATACTCAAGTTAAATTTATGAAAATACTTTAATATAGATGGTCTATGTTATAAATACAGTTTTTCCCATAAATAATATTTAAATACAAGTATAGTATATATACCTAAGCCAGATGTAATTTGAAAGAAATTGAACCCAGACTTTCAAGGTCCCATCATTCATCAATCGCTAAACATGACCACATGATGTGAATAAGATGTATCATTTGTATAAAGTGAAGCAAATGACTGAAGAGAGGTTGAAAGTTTGGATTCACATCCACTTTCATAAATATTAAATATTTTTTTTAATCTAAATAAAACCTACAACAATTAAAAATAATACACAAAGATTCCTAGAGAACATGTATATACCAAAAAATATAAGCTTTAGTGATTTGATGCCAATTTTATTTATCAGAAATTTTTAAACACTTTCAAAGTTTTACATTTTTATGAGTAATGTGGGAAACCATTTTTGTGTCATGAATTGTTAATCCAAAATTTCATTTAATTAATAATAAAAAAATGGCAGATTTACCAAGCTTGAAGAAGATGCTATTAGTTATCGACTACTGATTTTAAAGCTCTATGTGGTTGCATAAATATATAAAGGACAACATTTTGATTTCTAATTTTAATTGTGTTTAATTTTTAGTATAAAAGATTATTGTAGTTTTTAGAGATTGGGTTGAAATAGAAATGCAATCTAAGAAAACGAAGAGTGAATAGGAGAAAAATAGTTGTTCTAATGTCAGAAAAGAATCTCTCTTTATGCTATCAATGAGTGTGATGAGTGAGGCTGATTTATACTTAAAGATATACATAATAATGGGTACTTAAAAAGAAAATGTTGGATAGTTCATTTTTCTTTGTAAGAGAGTGACCAAGCTGAATCAATATTGACAAAAAAAAAAAATTTGAGATAAGCTATAAGCATGTAAATCTTTCAAACACCAGACACCAGAATTTCAATTTTTGTATAATCTGTTTGTGTAACAAGCAAGTGCTGGAGTATAAAAAATCAGTTTTGTGACTTTGTTATAAGCTTTCAGTAATTGATTTTTAACCACCCAACATCACATGTTCATTATTTCTTAGGTGTATACAAGCTGTTAAAACAGGAATTGATGGATACAAGAAAATTTGTGCATAAATCTCTATCTAGCAGTGTCTACTGATCCGATATTTACAGACTAATTTTTAGATTGTAGAATTCATTAGTGAAAAACCTTGGATCTGAAAGCATTGCACTTAGATCTTAGTATTCAATGCAATCCTCCAGCAGCCACCTTTTATTTTTTTAATTAACTATAAAGCTATCAGTCCCCAAAAAAAATAGTTGTTTGCTATTCAAGATCATTTGCCTATACATTTTGGTGTATTTGGTTCTTCAGTAATCATAGTCATCTTCATCTTATGTTGATAGAGTATGTTGCTTTGAGTATGGTGTGTGTGGCATTCTCAATAAGTAGATTTTTGAAAAAGGTGTTGTTAACTGGTAGTGGTGTATTTATTGGGCTGATGGGAATAAATTTATGGTATTCTGGAAAAAAGTTTAAAAAATTACTATTAGATTTACTGTGCTTTGGATGTGGATTATATGGATAAAATTAAATGAGTTCCTTGCTATTGGCATTTATTTCATGTTTCTATTTCCTGGCCCATGTTTATTTGGTATGTACAGATATCATTGTTCAAAGCTGTGGTGTAACTGTTAATGATTGAGTAATGTGCAGTTTTATAAAATATGATTTTAGCAAATAATGTTAGGTAGATTTTAGATCCAAAATAAATTGTGGTTTAATATTGGAAAAAGTATGACATGAATTACGATTCTTCATTGTATTTGTGGATATATAATTTGGATAACAAAGAAAGTTGTGAGGAGGTAGAGTGAAGGTAGAGAATAAATTGTTCCCAGTTAAGATGGTTCATGTAGATGATTTATAGAGTTTGAATATTGTTTTGTTTAATCTTTAAAGTTAGTTTAAGTATTGGAAGCCCCCCCCCCCTTTTTTTTAGAAGGTGAAAAAAAATGAGAAAGTCATCTATGTAGGAAATACACTTAATGTTTTTTAGATGAGTGGAATGCAGAAAGCAAATATTTTGTTTTTCAATTTCTATTAGCAAAGAATTAATATAAAGTAGAAATTGCAATGCACTAAGGAGGATTCTTGGTCATGGAGTTGTGAGAGTTGATACCATGTAAGACTTTTAATTAAGAGTTATGAGAATTTTTCTCTTTATAAGGAAGTTTGTAAGAATGTAGAGTATATATAAGCACTTTAAACTTGCTGAAGAAGAAGCTGTCAGTAGTAACAAAAACAATTAAATTAAATTAATCTAGGCCTAGAACATTCGAGGTTTTCCCTCATATTCATGGCCAAAATAAGTTATAAATGATTGCTGTAATATTATTAAATAATAATGTATGCAAATGTATATAAGTGCAGGAATGATGTATATTTTTTTAACCTGGATCAGATTTTTAATTAGGATAGAACCAAAGAAGTGGACCAGAAAACTGAAGGGTCTCACTTGGTCTATAATTGTTTTAAAACAAATAATGATAGTAATGTTAAATGATTCCTTTTTGTGAATTAGAAAGCTGAGATAAATGCCAGTATGATGGGTTGCATTTTATCTTTGGTGATATATTCTATGGTTTTGTTTTAATATTGTTAGTCATGGGGACAGATGTATATTATTTACAGAGGATGGGAGTATATTTTTTTCTAAGAAAAGGGACTAAAGAAATAGAATATTTGAAATATATTTTTTAAAAAGATTAATCAGTATATTTAGGATTATAGAATGATAAAGAAGATTAAGTGAATCAGTATAAATTTTGGAAATACATAAGAATCAAAATGGTTCTATCTAAAAAATAGGTGAGTTTTAGAGTTCCATTTAAAAACTCCCATTTAATGAAAAATGTTAGATTCACTTTGGAGAATAAATATTTAGGAAAAAATTGCAAACCCCATTTTGATCATTAGCCATACACAATTGAAAATAAATAACAAATAAATTGACATGATAATTTAACTAAAAGTGTAACTTTATACTTAGTGCATGTATTGTTTAATAATGGCTGATACAATCATTCTTCGTCATTAAAACAGTCACTTTATTTTTTTTTTCTATTTCTATTTACCACTGAAAATTAACCATCACTGTAGAAGAATAAAATATTTACTTAACATGTTTTAACCAGCAGTTTCTAAATTGCTCATTTTAAAATGCAGCGGTGCTGCAATAGCTTTTGGCTTTTCTTTGCTATTTTGAAGTTTATCAGTAATGTTAGTTTGTCTGTTTACATTTTTTGTAATAGAAATTGTATCAAAAATTCTTAGTTAAGAAAACATCTATAGATATCAGTACCATACATATACACAAATTTCCACATTAAAGAGAAGCCAACAACACTCTGATTGGTTGTATAACTATAAAAAGAAACTGACAATATTACTGATTGGTGGATTCTTTGTACTCAAGTTTCTGAGTGTTTTTTTTTTTTCTTTTCATATTTTGAACAGAAACCTTGTGAATTTCAGTAATTTATTTTTATATTATGCTTATTTACGCAATAAAGTTGTAAAATATTTATTTTAATCCAAAAAGTATGATTACAATTAGATTTTAGTTGAAATTTTTTTAAAAAAAGATAACTTATTCAAATTATAGTTACAGTAAAATCAAAATTGTATATAATTTGCTGAAAAGAACTGCTTTTATAAACACTATATCAGGTATTTGGTCGAAGGTTTGTGATGATTTTATATTAAATGTGATAATTTGTTGGAATATTTCCATCATCTATTAATAAATGTTAAATGTTTAGATTTTTTTTTTTAAGTTTATTTAAACTTTTCAAGTATAAACAAGTTGTTAGTAATAACACCCAAATAGACAACACAGATTAATATTGACATAATATTTTGAGTAGTATTATTCTCCACTCCTATTCAAGTGTTGCTGACCTTACTAGTGACAGTATTAGCATGGATTCAAACTCACCCCTTGAGATTTTCGAATATAAATTTAAGACAAACACTCTAACCAACTGAGCTCAGTTTGTTAGAATTCTTGTCTTAGATTCAATATTCAGGAATCTAAAGGTGCAAGTTTGACTTCTTAGTTTAATTGGTTAGAACATTTGCATTGAATTTAATATTCAAGAATCTAAAAGTGTGAGTTCAACTCCTATGCTAATACTGTCATTGGTTAGGCCCACAACACCTGAAGAAGAGTGAAGAATAATAGTATTCTAAATGTTATATTATTAACCTGCAATGTCTATTCATGTGTTACTACTAACAAATTGTTTGTATTTAAAAAGTTTAAATGAAGATTCAAAAAATTTGTATACATTCAATATTTACCGATCAATGATGAAAATAATCCACCAAATAATCACAAACAGTGCAGATATGTTTTATGTAAGTAAGCATTTATTTTATATATTACTATGTTTATAATTGTAATACAAGCACAATAGTTGGAAAGGCTGATTTTAAATATGTTTTATAAAATTTTAAACATAATTTCATTGCTTTAGAATTTCTCACCTAAAATTTGTATATGTTTTAAAAATAGATTTCAAATAAAAAATAACTCATTCATTTTTTTTTTTCCAATTTGCAAAACCAGCATAGAATAAAAAAAATCTATAGTTTCCATTATAGGGTATCACTTTATTCCTTTTTTTTTAATTTTGTGAAGTACAAATATTATTTTTTTCAGAATGTTTTTCATTTGTAAACTTGTATTTGTAATAAATAATATAAAAATTACCAAAATGTGATTTTAATTGTAAGACTAAAATGTTCAAGTGTAGTTTGGAACTGCTGCATAGTTTTTTATATAAAAGAGTAGTAGGAGCTGGATACATAAAGAGCTATGGATGTCATATGCAATTGCAAATCGATCTGTATTATTTAAACACTTTATAGATAATTCTAACCTTTTTATGGAAGTATGTTTCTGTTTTATTCATATAATTAATTTTTACTCTAAGAAATCTTGACTTGAGTCAAGCCATTATGAAAACATATAATTGTATAGATAAATTCTCACTTAATAGCACTGAATCATAGTGCAAAATTAATTAGACTGCCTCTATTTTCATTTGTTGTTAAAAACTAAATTTTAGCATAAAATCACATGTTCAGATTTTGTAATGTACTTTCGAAAATATGTTTAAATATAAACTAATTTGATTTTTTACATTCCATTATTTACCTTAGTATGGATCTTTTTGTATATAAATTTTCTATGCTAGGTGGAAAATGTATACAGTTTAATAATAATGTATAATGTGAATATGAATAGCATTTTTTAAAAATAATCAACCATCTGCTTTTATTTAAGGTAATTTAAATGCACTTTCATTTATTGCGATGATAATTTTAACCTATCTCATCTCTAGTCATTTGTTTCTTTTTCAAGCATTAATCTTTCCAAGTGTTATACAAATTTTATGATGAATATGACCATAATACATATCACATAAAAATATGTATGAAGCAATGTATGATAATAATAAAATATAAGCATATTCTATTACTTTAAACCATTGTGCCACAATAAACCATAATAATGCAACATGAATATATTAAAGTAAATAGATTTTTTCAAATTTTATTAATAAGCTAAGTATTAACAATTCATACTCATAACTATAAAAAATACAATTAGGTAAAAGGTCTTATTTTAGACTCTTAAATAGAGCTATCATTTTCAGCCAAACTACATTGATGCTCAAACATCACTCATTAAATAATAATGCATAGTACGGCTGTAAAATAAAATTACTACTGAATGATCTATACCAAGTTAAAACTAAAAAGTGAATTTAGGTAGTGTATTTTAAAAGCAATTTTATACTGATTCAACTACAATGCAGGTAAAAGAAAAAAAAAAACTATTGCTAACTTATCTTAAAAATACATCTTTTAAATTGTTAAAGATGGGAAATAGTATTAAATGCTTGGCTTGCAAGCCCAATAGTTGTATTTCCAAACTGAGTTCAAAACTTAAAGAACATAATGTTTTTTTTTTGGCAGCTGGAGATTTACAAAAAAATTACACCAGATAGTTATCTAACTAGCGATCAGTGAATAGCTATCTATCTATTAGTATTTAGAGATTAAAAAAACATAAAAGATGTAAAGTCCTTCTTACCCATAGTTGACTACCTTGGTAAGCAATGTTTTCTTTTTTCCATCTACAAAGAGTACCTTTAGAGATAATTATCTTTTAGTGTGTTATTTAAACTTATTTTATCTTTACTTGTACTATATAATAAACTTGAGTTTTAAATACATTAATCTTCTTGAATTGAGTAAATAAAGTTATCAAATGGTTTGTTCTTTAGGAGGTTATACGGCATTTAAGCATTGAAAGTAATAGATCAAGCTGTGATCCATGTATCTTTAACTCAAATTCGTCACTCTACATATTACTAAGGCGCATAGGATAGTAAGTACAATGGAGCTTTTAAAGCAAATGTTGAATGTTGAATGAAAGCTGGAAAAGTCATGTAATGCTTGTCTTGCGTTGTTAGCCGAGAGGTATCGCAACCTCCATGCAAGCAAGTAGTTGGTTGCAGACGGTTGTGGGTTCGCGTCCCGGCCGATGCTATGACATATGAAAAAAAAAATCATGCAATGCTTTCCTTGTGTATTATTAAAAAAAAAGTCTGTATTTTATTATGACATTATTTTTTTCCAAAAAAACAACAACAACACATCCAGCAATAATTATTTTTTATCATGTTATAATGTTTTATAATACCATATCAGTACAGACACAGAGTTTTTAAAATCATTTTATTTGTTTGAAGACAAAAATTCAACCTACATAGATAAGGAAACGGGAATGTTTACTTTTAAAAAACGTTAAGTCATTAGCAGAACATTGTCTTTAATGGTTTGAGATAATTTGTAGTGGGCTGGATGATTCATTTACTTCATCAGGAGGTCTATTGTTTTTCTTGTTGCTTAATTACGTTGGTGAGGCCAAAACTGCCACCGCTTCATTTATTTTAAAATGTATATTAATTATTGCGTCTTTTCCTTTTTGCTTAATTAAAAAAAACAACAGAAATACATTATTTCGCTGTTATTATTTTGAAAGTTAATTTAAATCTTAACAAATAATTATTTTTCTTATTTAAATATATGCATACATATTTAGTGGACATCAAAAAAGAAAATTTTCTACCTGTCTATTTCTTCTGGGAGTTAACATGCAAAATGATCAACTCGTTATGAGCTCATGCAGTTTATAATCTATTTTTAATACATTGCTCAGGCTTAAACCTGCATTTATATATGTGATCACACATGTGTGTGATCAGATGGGCCAGCAATATGAGATGGCACTGAGAGTAGTGGATCATGTGAAAGTCTGAGTTCAAATCCAATCTATTTTTAAATGAATAAATAATAATAACAATCATATGGTCAGTTATTCAAAGCCTTAGGTGATGTTAAAGCATTTAGGTGTAAATGTTAATGTGATTGTTGCAATTTTTGATGTCATTACTATTTTTTTTTTAATTCAAGGATTTTATGTAATTTTTGCATCTTCTATTTTCATCAGTGCTAAATTTTACATAATAGCTTGACATTTAGTCTATTACAGTTGAACACATGATAGTTTTGGGCAGTGGAAATCTTATTAGTGCATTAGATTCAATTTTGTATCCCCAGTCCTCACTGAAGTAAAAATACTAAATTGTGGGAAAGTAATATTTTGTAGATGTTCTTTGGAGAAGAGTGAGGAGAAACAGCTCTTCAAACTCGTTTACTGAACAACAGATGATTTTAAACATGAAAGAATTACTCATCTTCATCTTGAAATGTTTTGCATTCCACTATCCATTTATTAACATATTACTATCAGAAAACATTACTTTTCTTCTCAGCAGTGCATTCTTGTGAAACAAACATAAGTTTGAATAAAGTGTCCCAAGCAAAAGGCTAAACCCTTGCCTATAAGCCACAAAGATGTAACACATGCTGAAATTCAGACCCATGTATACAAGACATATGAATATAAATCCAGAAAGATCTTAATTTGCTAAGAATCAAACATATTTTCACTTATATATATACAAAGCCATAGTTGCTTTGCACTTTGAAAACTCCTAAACACACATACATAAGAAGTACAGCCAATTGCATCTTGCTGCTTGAAATTCAAATATAAAATATCAATATCACCAAACAATACCTTTTTATTCAATATATTACATCTTTGTGGCTTACAGGCAAGAAGTTAGATAGTGCTACAATTTATCAGAAAAGAATGTATGTATATACTTCAACAAAAATCAATAAGTTAAAATATAAAATTATAAAAAAATTATTTGAGATACGCATTTTGCTTGTGAATAAGTGTTTATATTTTGTATTTGTTTTGTATTGAGCTATGATTATGGAGGCTTAAGTCCCCTGAAAGCGCTCAGCTTTATTTTTATAATTTTATATTTAAAGCTTCAGCAACTGTGTTTTATCACAGTTAATTTTTAATTCATCAGAAAATAAAAATAACACTTAATAATTTAAAAATTTATTCTAAAGCAGTAAAAAATTATAGAAGTATAACAAGAATTTTTAAGCGAAACATCAGTTGTGTTTGATGTAGAAAATGTTGTTGCAAGCTGAAAGATAAAACACAATTGTATTATTATGGAAATTCTGCAACCCATTTACAATTTGTAGACCAATCGCAGATGTTTGGCAAAGAGACAATTAAAAATTTCTTTAATAGTGATACATATTTTCAATACTTATATATTCATCCAGTTCTGATTTCTCACCTAAAAAAATTGTAGTTAAAAAGTAATAAGATTATAAAATATTAAAATTCATAACAAGCCACAGTTGTTAGTAAATCTGTTTTCAAATGTGTCTGTGAGCAACAAGGCAAATACACTATGATGTAATATGTAAAGATGTAAAGCATAATTAAACTAGGAAGTATAAAGGTATAAGTATTTTTTGAACTAAAATGAAAAAAACTAATTGGAGATTATGTAGTTGCTTTTGCAAATAATGCTTCAGAGATTCAGCAAATGTTGCAAGAGTTATCAGATAAAAGTAAGAAAGTAGGTTTAATGGTAAATGTTAAAAAGACAAGTAATGTTCAATGGATTTTCCCAAAGTTAAAAATAATGACTAATTATAATGAGTTAGAAAAAAATAACAACTACAAATACATTGGTCAGATTATTGCCGCAGATAGAAACATAACCGATGAAATTAATCATAGAATTACAATTGTCTGGAGTGTATTTGGTAGAAATAACAATATTAAAAAGAAATATGTCTATTTGTTTGAAAAGGAAGGTTTTTTTTTTAATAAATGTGTTTTACCAGCACTTACTTATGAATCTGAGACTTGGATAATTAATAGAAAAGCAATACACAGATTTCAGATTACTTAAAGAAATATGGAGAGATGCATGTTAGGAGGAACTAGAAGAGTTCAAAAAAACAATACATGGGTAAGAGAACAAACAAATATTGCTGATATCATTGAAAGAATTAATCTACTGAAGTGGATTAGGGCTGGACATATTGCTATAAAAAGTGATAATAGGTGAACAATTGACAATTAGAATTTTAAACTGGATTTCAAGAAATTGTAAAAGACCCAGAAAAAGACCACATACTGTGGAGAAGAGAGGGTAGAGATTGAATATAGACTGAACTTGGAGAGACACTAATCCTGCAGTAGATAGATAATGGTTGATAATGATAATGGCTAATTAATTTCCAAAAGTAAAAGCAGTTTTATACTTATTATTTTAATTTATGTTATTATTTTAATTATGTTGTACTACAGTCAATGTTGACTTCTGGAAAGTATATGAATTGTATTTTCCTAAAAACACTTTTTAGACATTGTTAATTCAATCCAATTGCACTTTAATATAAAATAAGAGAGTATAATTATTAAATACAGAAGATTAGCCTTAGCTGTGGTAAATGGGATTTCCAAAACAGTAATATCTTTACAATGGTAGATTGCTAACATATTGGGCAGTTAACTGCAGGAAAAAATAATGAGTTCAAAGATAACTCAAATTCTCACTTCAAATATTGTAACGTCACACAACCTGATGAGAGATTATTTATTAGATTCATTTTATACATTGCTGATTGTGATGTTTAAAACAATTTTAAAAGATTTAGTATGATGATAAAAACGTAGATGTCATTTTATAATAATAACTAAAAAAATAGTCGTTGAATAGAAATGAGGAATTACCTAGTAAAAGATTGAATAAAGATAAACAATTAGAGATAAGGATTAAAATACAATTTAACAGCAGAATCATAGAGAAGCTATAATTAAAAATCTGTAGTTTTGATCAGGTTTGAAGATGATACATGCTCAGAATTTGAATATTTTTTCAACTCTTCTTTTACTTTATAGCTAAAATTTAGCCAAATAACCGCCCACTATTGGAAAGTTATATGGGTTTTATGGTCATATTATCTGAAAAATAAATCATAATCTTTGTGAAAATTTTTTCAAGTTTACTTAACTCAATCTCAAATTGAGGATATAGGCATCGTTGAAAGATTCATGATAAAATATATGTGATACATAAATGTTTTTGTATATAATTCTAAAATAATTACAAAAATAATAATACAAGAAAATTATTCAAGTGTTAAAAAAATATTGATTAAAATTACATTTAAAGTTGTAAGAAGAGTAGATAGACCTTAAAACTGATTCCTGTCCGAATCATAATTTAAAAGTGGGTTAATTAATACTAGCATTAAAAGAATAAAAAGAATTGTGAAAAAAATTTTGACATTGATAAATTAAAAGAAAATATTGAAGACAATTATTCAAATTTATTGGATAATTAAGTGGGCTTAAATAGGATTAAGTTAAAGTGGAAATGGAACTTATTGTAGAAAAAATTTAAAGATGTTTTAATAAATTAATATAAAAAAAAATGATACTTGGGTTAAGCAATGAAATAAAAAAATAAGAGATGGGGATGAAAATTATAAATTATATAATATATAAAGAAACCTTAAAAGTAAAATGAATTAGAAATAAAAAAGTATTTGGAGAGAAATATTAGAGGAAAAAATGCTGGGCTAATATTATATAACATTTTCTGGTTTACAAAAAGTCTTTGTTCTTTCTCAGTGCCATCTCATATTTCTGATCCACCTGATCACACACATGTTGAAAAGATAAATAATCACCAATATACGTATTTCATGCTAAACCAGCAATCATTAGTTGGTCTAGATTACTATCCTCACACATATATACAATCAGTGCTCAGCTTTATATTAAGATAGCCAATCTTCATGCTTTAATGGACAGGCTTCAAACTATTCCAACTCACAACTTTTCAGCTTTCCATTTCATTGAAAATATGATGATGGAACATTCAAAACCCTTGTTAGTGCCAAGATTTGAAGCCTGTCCATTAAAGTATGAAGATTGGCTATCTTAATATAAAGCTGAGCACTGATTATATATGTGTGAGGATAGTAATCTAGACCAACTGATGATTGCTGGTTTAGCATGAAATAAATATATTGGTGATTATTTATTTTTTCAACATATGTGTGATCAGGTGGGTCAGCAATATGAGATGGCACTGAGAATAGTGGGTCATGTGAAAGTCTGAGTTCGAATCTCGCTTATATTATATATATAAATGCAGGTTTAAGCCTGTGCAATGTATTAAAAAGTCATTGTATGAATCAATAATGAAAGAAAAAGAGAATATTAACAAAGAAAAATAATTAAACGTTTTAATTAATTGTAGTAGCTAACAAAGATCTATATTATTCAAAGAAGAATATCAGTTAGATAGGATAAAATATACAGTGCAATAGTGAGAAAGAAATTGTAGAATTTGTAAGTGAAAATAATTAAATTGCAAAAATTAAAGCCATGCCAAAGTGTATCATTACTAAATGCTTAGAACGAAGTAGGTTTGAGACCATTTGATGGTACAGGTAGACTATTATCAGTCTGATATATTTGTTTAAAAGCTTTTTGGATTTGTGGCTTTTTTTGAAATTAAACAATAGTTATTTCCTCTCCTCATTACAAATCCAACTATTGTTGAACATATAAATAAATGTTATTTTTACTATTTATAGACAGGATGTTTTGATATAGATTTTGTTTAAATTATGTAAATTTATTTTGATTATAATGATAGAACCCTTTTAAATACAAACATATTTTTACTTACAGTAAGTATAAATTTTACTTAGCAGTAATTAAAATAATAAATTAAAATAATACCTGATTTTTTTTCCACATATTAGAAATTGATGCATATATAGTTTACATATTAAACCAGTCTACCTGTACTTGAAATATATTCTTTGACTCATAAGAGTGACATTAGATTTTATTGTGACAATTTATATATCGAGTGGAGTGAAATGCATTAAAAACAGTAACTAAGATCATTTTTAAATAGTTAGTAATATTATTCTGATATATATATATTTCTTATAGACTTGAAATGTTTTTATGTGAAAAATAATTTTGAGTTATAAAAAGTAGTAAAAGATGTAAATGGAGTGTAGGATACTATTTTTGATTTATGCATATATATATATATGAGGTTTATTTAAATATGAGGTTCTTTCTATCAATAATTTTACTCTCTGTTGTCATATTGCAGTCTTCAGTGTCTATATAAACATCATAGACCATAAATAAAAGTGGTATTTTGACCATTATTGTTAAAAGAAGGTTGCCTTGACAACAGATTGAGATTGTTGATTGTTATTAACATTGGTATTGTCTAAGTGTTGACTACTTTCAATAAATTTACATTTATAAATGTATCTTGCCTTGTGCATTATTATCTTTGTCATTTATGTAATACATTGTTTTAAAATAATCTATTAAACATAGTAATATACAGTTAAACTTGTAAAAAAATACATAACATTTAGTTTTATACTTGTTAAATCAAAAAAGAAAAAAAAGGTACTTGAAAATATCAATGCAGAGAAAGATATCTTAATAAGACTAAGAAGAAAATGAAACTTTCACCCAAGTATCATCATGAAAAAACATAGGCAAAAGCACAGAGTCTTGCTGCTTGACCTGGTCAAGGAGCTTGATAAAAACAGTTAAAGCCCAGTCCTGAGGATGACCAAAGATGATCCTGCAATGCATCAACCATAAAGAAAATGTAAGAAAGATCAATAATCTGGTTGCCGCAAAAGATCCCTTTTTGAGAGTATTACAAGCAGAAAGAGCATCCCTAAAATCCAGAGAAGCATTAGCAACAATAAAGTCCCTAATCGACTTAAGAGCAGGACAAATATAAAAAAATATGGGATATTGTTTCATCGTACAATCTACACAACTGACACTGAGACAAAATCATAACAAAACCTCTATTGATCACTAAAAAATAACTTGTCAGGAGAGCATTTAAATTCAGTTTAAGTACAAAATCAACATGTCTTGCTTCAATGAAAAGAAGTTTCATTTTATGCAACAGAGCTTTATTTAAAACATCTAATGAAGTTATAAGAGGAGTATGGTGTGGAAATTTCAATTTGTAAACATCCCATAATGTCAACTTCTCATCAAGCACAACTTGAACCAAGGGTATCGACTTAATAACCGACTTCCATAAATCAGCAATCCAATAATTTGAAAATGTAGGTGGCATATCTGTGGGATCAATAATCAAATGAAGAGATAACTGAATAAGCTTTTGACAAGTTACACAAAGAGAAGATATAGATCTCTGGAGATATAGAATTGAGACCGAGTGTAAACCTAGACCATTTAAATACATTGTTAGAATGCAGTTTGAAACTCATAATTGTAGTTTGAATGTTATGATTGACTATTTGTTTGTCTATATTAAGAATAGGTTATATTTATCTATTTAATAATGTTTATTTAAACTTTTTTGTATATTTATAATAGACTTAATGTTAACCTTAGACATATAAGAATAAATTGGGATGAATTAATTGCATCTGTATACTGTTACACTAATTTGATTGATTTTCTAATATTAAAGTAAACATATAAAAAATAAAAAAGTTAATCTTTATAATATTACAAATTATTAAAAAAAATGCATACTGTAGAAATTATAAAAAAGATGAAAGTATATTGATTTTTATTAGAGAAAATATATTTGTTGAAAAAATTGAAAGTCAATTTTAATATCTTTGAAGCCATTCATATAACTTTTGAATTAAATAGCAGTAAAGTTACGTTATTTAACAATATATAGACCGCCAGTTATAGATTAATTAAAATCACAATTAAAATGTTTTAGATTTACTAAGAATGAAATAAAAATAATAGGTAATATGAACATTGATTTATGTAAAAATTCCTAAAATGTTGAAGATTATACAAATGCATTAGCTACTTATGGATTCTTCATCATGTTAAAACATACACAAGAGGATAATTATATTAATATAAGTTCCTTATGCATTGATCACATTAATACAAGCTAATGCAAAATAATATGTTATTGCTGTTATTAAAAAAAAGTTTTCTGATCATTATTTTACATTTATATCTAGTCTAAACAAAATACAATATAATAGAATATCAGAAATAGTGGACAACAAGTTGATATTATATAATAATAAATTAGTTAGTCTGAACAGGCACTAAACTGTATTCAATGTGTTTTAAGATCATACTATTAACTCACTGTAAATCACAAGATTTCACGTAAGTTAATTTGTAAATGAAATAGTGGATTTAAACAATGAAGAAAACAACTACTTCACACTTCCAAATCAAGATGCTTCAGATTTGCCTATATAAATGGACTTTTAGGTTAAAGATAAGATTGCCACTCTTATCTTTATAAAAATCACTATTTTGTGTCATGGTTTGAAAGATCCCTCTATCGGCAAAATATGCTTGATTATTGCGAATTTTGAAGCGTATTGTTTACAGGTTAGTGCCTGTTCAGACTATTTACATAAGCTTTCTGTGCACTCTATAAATTAATTACTACTCTTCAATAGTTTATAGAATTTCCAACATTAAGATTGTATTATTAATTTCTGTAAATCGCAAGATTTCGCATAAGTTAATTTGTAAAGGAAATAGTGGATTTAAACAGTGAGTGAAGACAACTACTTCATGCTTTCAAATCAAGATGCTTCAGATTTGCCTATATAAATGAACATTTAGGTTAAAGATAAGATGGTCATTCTTATCTTTATAAAAGTCACTATCTTGTATCGTGGTATGGAAAATCCTTCTGTTGGCAAAATATGCTTGATTATTGTGAATTTTAAAGCTCATTGAATACAGGTTAGTGCCTGTTCAGACTATGTACATAAGCTGTCTCTGCACTCTATAAATTAATTACTACTCATCAATAAATTAATTAAAAAATGTTTACAAGAAACTGGCTAGAATGGAGTCAAAAAAATTAATGGCAATAATAATATGTATAAAAAGTTTTTAAAAATATCAAAAATGTATGCAATAATTCACAAGAAATCAAAAAATAATAAAAAGTTCAGTGTTAATTGGTTAAATAAATAAAAATATTGAAATTAATACAAGAAAAAAAACTTATGGAAAGAATGTAAAAAATTAAATAAAATTGTGATTTTTTTTCTGAAATATAATTCATTAAGAAATAAAGTTAATTCTATAATAACAGAAGGGGAAATAAGAAAAGCTTGGAGAAAAATAAATGAAATATTATTAAGGAAATCAACTTCTATAAATGATGAACGTTTTAAAATTTTTAATATAAATGATTGTTTTCATTCTAGCAAATACTTTTAATACTATATTTATAAAAAAAATTAACAAACTAAAACAAATTAATCATGATAGTAATATTTCCAAAATGTATAATAGTCAATCTCATTCAATTTTTATGCCAAATTTAAGATTTGCATGAAATAATAAAAGAATATAGAGTAATATAAGCCCAGGTATAAATACATTGAGAATTGTAATCATAAAAAATTATATTGACATTCTATCAGATGTTATAATTTGTATAATTAATAAAATAATAGAAAGTACACCGGGGTCTTTTTTTACGCAGACTTATTTAACATGATTTTGAAGTTACACGATTCGTGTTTCACCGGAAGTCGACCTCCAATAATGCACTATTACTTTAAATAATAAATTTTGTGCACTTACATTATATTGAAAGTAATAGCACATTATTGGAATTCAACTTTCATTTTAGTAATTTCAATATTTTCAGTGCTTTATAATAGTAAGATTTTATGCAATAATGAAATTTAAATCATGATTTCCACATTTTATGTATACACACATTAAATTTTACAAGATTATAATGTAAATTTGTTCAAACATTGTGCGTGTTAATTTTGCATTTTAAATCACATTCTGTTTTTGCTTTTTAAAAAAGAATGTAATCAATTATTAATCATTTAGTGTCCATAAGTTTATTTTTAAAAGGTCAGTAATAGCAGTGGGCACAATTAAAAATTAAAATCTGATTTTTAATTGTAATTAACAATTTAAAAATTACTTACGGGTGACTTGAAATTAATGTGATGTAAAATGAAATTTTATTTTTAAACGGAATTGAAAATTAAAGACAAAAATAATAATTTAATTTTTAGTTGTTAGTTTTAATTAAATTTTTCCCAGTAGTGGTGAATAAATGTTTTTTTATTATCATAAGTCTAAGTTCATAAATAATTAACAAAATCATTGTCGTCGTCAACAGAAAACCATTAACACAACATAAGAGTGATCTTGGCGCTAGTTGTATTTCCTCTTGTGAGAATAATTGCTGAGATATTCTTGACTTTGTTTAAGGAGAAGCCAAATACATCACATCACATCACATGAGAATCTGATTTTTTACTAGTTTGCAAATGAATGTGTTTTTGGGAAAATAGTAATAATAATTAAAACGTGTATAAAAAAATGTAAATTACTGTTCTGTAAATTATGCATAAAAATATATTATTTTGAATAAAATTAAATATTATAGTTAAAAAAAAGTTTGTCTTTTATCATTTTTTTTTCAAATTTGAAATTTTTTATTAGTCATATTTTATTTCCTTATTTTTTTTTTGCGCGAATTTTAAAGTAATTTTACATTGGTGCTTTGCTTTTACATGAATTTTGAAAAATCACAGACCGCACCCCCTCTTTTTCAATGTAAGTTACATCTATTTTTGCGTGATTTCGTTTGCATGTGTTTTCTGAGGAACCTATCACGTAAAACGAGACCCAGGTATAGTTGAGTTTCCTACATGAGATTAAACACATTTAACATAATACAAGTTTATAAATCTGGTGGTAAAAAGAAGTTTAATAACTATAGAGTTATATTTAATCTTCCTTCAGTTGCTAAAATAATAGAAAAATATATATTTATAAAATAAAAAATTAACTAAAATATTTTTTAAATAAAAACAATATGGATAGTGCATTAAATGATAAAAAATATGTAACTCTAATTTTTTTTAGATTTTTATAAGAATTTTGACATCATTGAGCATACAAAATTGATTCACAGTTTACAAAATTGTTGATTTAGAGAAAATTGCTCAGTTCTTGTTTAAAAATTATTTAAATGATAGTTATGTTGTATCAAAAATCTCAAATGTATTGAGTAATTAGCAAAAAAAAATATTCGGAGTTCACCAAGGTTATATCATTAGCATATTGTTGTTTCTGATTTCATAAATGATCTAAGAAATATTACTGTTAAAGAATCAATGTATCAATATGCAGATAATACTGTTATTATGAATTTAAATAACAATATTGATATTGCAATTAAAAAATGTCAAGAAAGTTTGAACAAAAGTGCCTTTTGATCTTTTGAGGAGGAATTTATATAAATGGAGAAAAAGCAAAACATATATTAATATGTCACATGAATTATAAAAATATTGATATACACTTGCATTCAAATAAGTGTTTTATGACAAGAATATAATGATAATAAGTGTATAAATCTAGAACAAGTAAAATATATTAGACACCTTGGAATGGTGATAGATGAAAAAGTGTTTTGGAAACATCACATAAACATACTAGTTAATAAGTTTAAATGTTTTATAACAATGTTCTTCAAAATCAAATATATTTTGCCTTTAAATATTGTCATTGTTATATATAATCTTTTATATGAATCTTTATTCAGATATTAAATAACACTTTTATGGTTTTGCAAGCTTTTCTAATATTAATAGATTATCATTATTGCAAAAAAGAATAATTAATCTAATAAAAGAAAATTGTGTATAAAAAAGTGAATACAAAAATAATATTCCATTATTCAACTTCTTGGTTATATAATTATAGAGACAAAAATGATAGTATGTAACAATCGAAAAGAAAGTGAAGATCGAATCCAACCACAATCTGCACTATCAGGGCGCCATCTAGGCATTTGAGCCTAGAAAAATTTATAAAGTAGGCAGATACACGCTGCTAAGATTCCACTTTATTTAAATATTCAGATCGTTAGCCCATTGTCACTAGCTCATGGAGATGCAGAGATAATAAATAACTTGTTTAATTGCATCTTAAATATATATAAAAAAATAAAAGCCACGGCCAGAAATTAACACCTGAAAATATTTATTTATGCACATATAAAATTTTGAATCATTTGAAATTTTGAGGAATAAATTTAATATTTTATATTTTTATATTAACTTTTAATTTTACAGTTAAATAGCTTGCAATAATGAGTTTAATATTTTATTTAGAGGGTCGAGTATGAATAAACTATATAGACTGTATTTGAAAAGAAAAATGTTCTATCCCTTATTTAACCTTAGGCCAAAAAGTTCGCAGCCAAACCAATGTCAATCCATCGGATATATCAATGTATTCAATGCAGCATGAATACAACAACACAAAATACTATACTGTCGAAATGTTCATCTGAACAGTAAGTAGAGTTAGAGAAGACATTGTCTCTCAACCAACAGGACTGCTACATCTGTTGGTGAGAAGAACAATAAACAAAAATCTCCATAGGAAAAGACTGTTCCTTTTTGCCGACTTACAATCCCATCCATAGGCAAACAGAAGGTGTGTGGCATATATATGCAATCTTGCCCATAGTGGATCTCCTGCTACATTTACTAATTACATCAATACATCTAATCCATTGACCCAATTTAACTGTGAAACAAATAACCAAAGATTACCCTCCCTTAAACTATATATATAACTTTACAAATCTATACAGCTATTCCCGTCCGACTTTAATTTAACCTTTAGATACGTTCGCACAGATGAATTTTATACAATTTGTTTTATAATGTTGAGTATAGATCGGCTGCACAGATTCCGTGATCAAAAACATTTCAAAATAAACACAACCAATCAAAATACAAAATCATCGATAACATCAATTGCATAGGGAATACAAAAAAAACCCAATACCATTCATCGTAAGATGCCGCAGTGACATTGATGACATATATTCCAATCGACTATGAAACAGCAACATAATTAACCGCTAACGAATCTATGCAACGTCTATACCCAACTTAAATTTCCTCTTTTAAAATTTAAACAATAAATATTAATACAAATAAAATAATAAATGGAAATGATTTTTATCAAATGCAAAATATATAAAATTAAACATTATTAATTGATTTGAAACTTACAAAAATCAGATAAGAGTCCACTTTAACATTTAAGTTGGTTTGTTCATTAAATTTGTCAAACCCTGATGAAAGTTCTTAATTATTTTTTTTTTTATGATTTTAAAAATTGTTTAGTTCATATAGCTTATGGTAGAAGAGTCCAGGCTCCTGTTGGCAATTCCCCTGAAGACTTTCATGGAAGACCATTCTGATATTCTGGATGTAGCCTTAGCTGGTTCATTCTGGAATCACAGTCTTTTCCTTTTTAAAATAAGTGAGAGAGAACGATATGTGCGTCCCATCGTTTGTCTCACCAAATCAAGTTGGAATTGACTGGAACTCAATATTTTTTTTTATAGTCCTCCTATGGATTCCACGAACAAAAACGTCACTGTTCAATTTTTTTGTTATGGTCCGGGCCTTTATTTGTTTCCATTGGTCAAGCTAAAATCTCTTTATTCTCTTATCTATTTTTCATCTGACTTTTTAATTACACAGCTTTTGGATAATTAATAAACAATCATTTCCATCTACAAAAATATTTTATCTTTAAATCTTGTACTTTTTTTATAAAAAAGTACGTTCAAATACTTATTTATTTGTTTTTTTAAAAAATATTTTTAAAGTTTTGAATCTGTTCGAATATATACATTTAACAAACATTTTAATTTTAGCGTTTAGTTTGTTTTTTTTAATAAATTTATTTTTATTTGCAAACTTAAAAGTTTCTATTTCAATTTAATGTAATGGCATATTTATATATCGTTACAAGTACTTTCACAAAACCTTATATAAAACAACTTTAATGTGTCCATGAAAAACAGATAAATATATAGTTTCAAAACATTGTAATAAATATAGAACTAGAGCAAAAAATCATTACTTTCCTAAATTGCTTAATACTTTGCCTATTAAATTAAAAAAACTTGCAACATTATAGTGAAATGAAAAAACAAATTAAAAAATATATTAGAGATGGGGGAAAGGGAAAAATTTGTATATAGAAAAACATATGTATCTAATGTTATGTGATCAATATTTTTATTATATAAATAATATATTATCAAAATGTAATTTATTGTTGTTATTATTAGCATATTTTATATTATGTTTAAAATTACACGTAAATGTGTAAATATTATAAAAATTTTCTTCTACATAAAAGCACAAATAGGGCTGAGTAGAAGAAGAATGACATTTGTAATTGTGCAAATATATTTTGCCATGTATTTAAATGAATGATGAATGTAATAAATTTATTTATTTTAATAAACAGTATTAACATTTAAAAAATAATTTCACTCTCTGTCATCAAGTTGCAATTTTTAGTGTCACTATTAACATAGTAGGTCGTAAATATAAAGTGGGTTTCCACCTTTATTGTTAAATGAAGATTGCCATGACAACAGGTTGAGATTGTTGATTATTTATTGATAGTTGTATTGTCTAAGTATTGACTGCTTTTAATGATGTTATACACACATGCCCACCCATGCACACTCACATACATAAATGCATAATACTAAACAGTTATCTTTATTAAAAAATATAAAAAAAAAAATCAAGTCAGATGTCACATGACCTAATTTAATAACCTTGTATTTACAGATGTTATATATATATATATATATATATATATATATATATATATATAGAGAGAGAGAGCTCACAAAACAAGCTCTTAACAAACTTTGTAGAATATCCCCAACCTCAAACCAGTTTCTGCTACTGGCATCCTCAGTGAGATGCTAAGATATTCAATCATTAGATTAAAAATACCAGGACAAGCCTAGCACTTTATCTAATGTTTAACTATTAAGTAGAAAATCTAAATTTTTCAAACATCCATTTGTCTTCCAATCCAGCTGTCTAAATTAACCTTTCCATAGGACACTTCATTATTGGCCAAGAGAGGTAAAACTCTGAAAGTTTTAATTGGTCAATTGACAAACTCTTTGATTGAAATATTTTCATCTTTTAATATATATTAATTTTAGTTTCATTTTCAAAAAGTATATTAATTATTTGTAATGTTAGAAAAGTAAATGAATGTTTTTTCAAAAATATATTTTTATTTTTTATTTTATAGAATTATTCAAAAGTGGAAAAATCAAAGAAAACATTACGAAAAAATTACACGCAAAGTAAATGTCATTTATATCCTTCCCAGATTTATCATTACGAATTTTTAAAAAATTTTTTAGTAAAATTTTCAATTTACAACCGTGTAAAGTATATAATTTTTTAACAAAACCTTACTACTTTTGTAAAATAACTATATTTTCAGCAGATAATCTATAATATGTATGAAAAATAATAAAAAAACCACTCTAAAACATATATTTTCATTTTCAGCGGTGAAAACATATTTATTGAAATCATCAGCCAATAAGAATTGAGAATAGATTGATAATAGATTATCCAACCAATCAGCATTGGCCTTCCTCTTTTGTTCAACTTAAAACCCTCCTAATATTGATTTTTTTACTTGTAAAATAATTCAAGAGATAGCAGCATCTTACGGAACTTTTTCTAAAGTTTCCAATGGGTATAAATAGTCACTATAGCACAAAAAATACCCGATTTAGAGCAATCCAAAGCCTTTGATGCAGCAATGTGTTGAATCCTATTGAAAGGTTAAATAGCCATATGGGACTGCACTAAGTTCAGATACACCATATAGTAATAGCTTTAACAATATAAAATCACTAAAGCCACCATAACAAAAAATAAAATTACAAAAATATCAAATCAGATGTCACATGACCTAATTGTTATATATAGAACTCATAAAACAAGCTCTTAACAAGACTTGTAGAATCTCTCCAACCTCACTGAGGACTCCAGTAACAAAGCTTGTTAAGAGTTTATTGTGTGAGTTCTATATATAACACATAAAACACAACAACCTACATTTATTGTTGTTCACATTCTAGAATTATGGCATATAAATTAACATAAATAGAAGTAAACAAACATGTTCTATTTATTCAGCTCATAATGTTGACTACAAATAATATGCTTAGCATATGGGTCCAATACCTTATAGACCAAGAATATTATGGAAGCAAAGTTAAGAAAAGTTTTATTTTTAATTTTTTTAGCTACCTTTAATTGCAGATGCTTTTAATAATTTTATATTACTTCTTGCTTAAATAGATAACATAATCGACAACATATAATATTACACGTGCATCTTTATTATCAAATTAAGAATATAACATTCTATACATTCATTACATTTTTTTAATATTATAAAATATTAAAAATTTATCCATTTCCAATCCAACTACCCAGGATTTTAAGTAGATTATAAATGAATTGCTATAACAATAGGACAAAAATATACAATTATGGCAAGAATGTTATAAAACAAAGTTGACAAACTTTCTATTTTTAATTTATAAGATAACATTAATTTGTAATGTTTTTAATATACTTATGCATTCTACAATTAAGCAGATAACAACTATAACAATGCATAATGCTAGACATGCATGTTGATTAACATAGAGCATATACATGCCATGTCTCATTATTACAGAATAAAGTTACAAATAGTTACCAAAAATATAACTGTTACATCCATCAAACTAAAATTATAAATAGATTATAAGGGGGATATTATAATAAAAATATGTGTTTACATATATTTGTTTCATTTTTAAAGAAATGATTTAACAAAACTTTTTGTTGTATATATGTGGACATTAATGGAGCCACATAAACTATGTTGAAATATATAACAAATTCGATTCTTTTTAGTTTTAGTTTTCACCGTATTATTTTAGTCTACATTGTACAAATATTGAATATTTATATTTAGAAAAGCAACAGGTAATAAATAATTAAAGTTATATTTGTTCAAAAAGCTTTTTTTTTTTTTTAAAAAAAAAAAAAGGTAATTATATTTTATTTTAAGTACATAACTAATTAGGTAATTTTTTTTTGACAATTTATTAAAATTTAAATCAAAACCAATATAAATTGATTTATATCTGCCTTACTTCAATGAAAATAAGATCTTTAGTTTTTGTTAAAAATCTAAATATTTTTAATTTTGTTAGTAGCATATTTTTTGGGGTGTTAATTGTATTAGATTTAATTTCGTAAAAACCTACACAAGTCTATTTAAGCATAATTATCGAAGCAGTAAATAAACAACAGGTGTCCAGAAAAATGAATTGGTCAGGGAGGAAAGAAATTTTACTAAAAATAATAAATTTTAGCAAAGATTAGATAGCCTGTCTTTAATTAGGTAATTTACTAGAAAATTGTAATTTATTAACATGGCAATAAATAATTATACTGTTTTCAAACCCAAAACAATATACCATAATCTTTTATATCTGCAGAACACCATTTATAATTTTATTTCTCTTTTATTGTAGTTGTTGTCATTTGTAATAATATAAATAAAATGGTAATATACTCACTATCTCTGTATTATGCATATTTTTTCCATAGTATGATGTATTCATAGATTTTATAGTTTAATGTACAGTCTCTTGTATTTTCCTGACTTAACAGTTTATCAGAAAAAAATGGTTGATAATATCAAGTGCTGTATCCAGGTGAAGGTAGCTTGGGAGCTGCAGGTAATGATGTTTTTTTTTTTGTATTGTTTGTGATAATATTTAGATATTTTATATATGTTGTACACACACATGAGTTGGATATTCATTTCCTGGTTCTTATGATTGACTTTCCTGGGCTTCACATTTTAACTGTTACAATAAATATGCCAAGAATATTATAAAGCAAAGTTAACAAACTTTTTATTTATAACTAACTTTATTGAAAAAAACAAATGTAAGAATGATACCATTGTAAATCAAAAACATAATGGTTATCCATGTTGCTCAGGAAACCAGATGGTCTGATGTGGTCACAGGTATTGTTTAATCCAGCTTAAACAGGCTCCATGTGTTGTCAAATAAAAATCTGGATGAGATGATTCTGTCTTTATCATGAAATTCCTTCAGCTTGGAAATGAATGTGTCTTCAGGCTTGGGATTAGGAATGGTAAACTTGTTGTGACATCTGGCAACCCAGGTGGCATAAGTGATAAAGGGTGAGAGTCTTGAAGTGACATAATCCCTGGACAGGAAGCAGCTTTTGATATCTAATATTTTGTTCAGGGAAATGTGGCAGTTGTGAGTAATGAATGTTCTGATTTTGTCATATGCTGGACAATCATTTATCAAGTGATCAAAGGTTTCAGAGGTTTTGTGGCAGTTGTGACATGTAGGATCTATGTTCTAGAAGAATATCCTGCAGTGCAGTTACAATGGCTACTGTATTTTATTTGTTACAATGGCTTCCCAATGTTATGCATATTCTAAATCTTAAGAGAATTATGCCAGTGATTTTTTTTTAAATGAGATATTTTGTAGATAATAACTAATTGTTCGTGCATTATAATATATATACTTATATATAGTGCAATATAAAAAAGAAGTAAGTCACAGCATTGGAGATCAAAAGACCAGATTCCAGGTGTATAAATGTTTGCAGGAGCTGGAACCTGGCCTCTGATTCTGATGTTTTTTTTTTAAATTATTAAGAACAAGAGTTATATTTATGAGATACTGAATTGAAACAAAAATGGCTTCTCAAAAATCAGAGGGTGAAAATTAGAAAAGTGCTAATTCTAATGTTGGTAAAAAGATCTATAAATATATTGTCAATTAGCATTGTTAGAGATAAATTTTGGCATTTTGTTAAAGATAAAATAAGATTTCAGTATGTGTTTAATGCAGAATAATGCAGCGGAAAATGATCCAGAGTTTCTTCTTTTTTTGTGGCATAGAGAACAATAAGCAACAAAATTTACAAATGCCATCTTTTTTGCAAGAAATGTATTGGTGGATAGACCTTCCAGATTGATTTTTATTAGGAAAGCAAAATATTTTGGCTTCAGATATCAATGTTTGAACATTCATATTATTTGTTCATTTGTAAATGTGAAATTGATATTAGGTATGTTACTGATTTCTGTCATGGGTTAAAGGAACCTAACTTGAAATCATATTTAGTATTTTATCAATAAGATTACATTTACTTTGTGGTAGTTGTATCAGAAGTAGGGATTTGTATAAATCATTTGACAACAGGGTAGGAATTGATTATTTTATTGATTTCATTAATTGATCTTTAAAAATATTTAAAAAAATATGAAGCTGTGCAGTTGTTTTTGAAAATATTAAGATATTAATAAGAAATACTTTAGCATGAATTGAAAGGTAAGCTTTATATAAGGAGTTGATAAGTGAATTCTAGAGACAAGAAGATTGTTTTTAATTGTGGTTCTCATAGTATGTATAGCAAGGTGGATGAGAAAACCTAGAAAATTATGTGGATTTGCTGTAAAAGGAGAATTAGTTTTATTTTCTGTCAAGATGTCACAGATAATTATTTCAATTTGTTAATTTCAATTTGTTAACCTGCAAAGAATATACTTTAGTATAGTCTTTAAGTGTGTTTACAAATTGAGGAATATATTTTTTGAAGGTAGGAATATGACAATATCATCTGTGTAGCAGATATGTTTGATGCATGTTTGATGCATTTATTTATGGTGTTAATTTGAATCCCTGAAAGTTTTCTTTCAATATTCATTAGGAGAGGGTTAATATAAATAATAAAAAGCAGTGCACTAAAAGGTGAGCCTTCAGATATTGAGTTGTATAGATTAAAATTAGAGGATGTTTATCAGAAAGCATAATGAAAATTTATCAATTTGTAAGTAAATTTGCAATAATGTATAAGAGAGGGTTTGGGGTGTCATTTTTTAAAAGCTGTAATCATTTATCTATTAGTATTAAATCAAAGGCAGCAGAAATATCCAACTGAATTGCAATAGGCCTAGTCTTTCTAGAGGTTTGTCACATGACCTATAATAATTTTGAATATAATAACTGTTACAGAAGTTGAAGATTCTTTCTTGGCAAATTTAAATGGTGATATTGAAGTCAGAATTATAGGTTATATCATATATTTTATAAGTGGGTCAATTGTTTGCTTAGGATTAGTCATAAATTGTTTAGAGGGGTGAGAGTAGTGTTTTGTTTAAGGGAAAAGTCTATAGATACAGGGTATAATTGATCAATAATATGAGGAAAGATATTTTATAAGATTATGTGCTTTAGAATTGGTGAAGTGATTGAAGGGTGTCAATATAAATTGGGGTATAGAATGTGGTCCAGAATGTGTGCTATTATGTATTGAATTTAATTTAAAAGCTATTTTCATGTTTTAGCAGTGAGTTTGGCATCACTGTGACCAAATAGAAAAGGAGTAATCAAAGCTTTTTTATTAGATTGTAATTTTTCTTTGAACAAATATTTAAGAAAGCATATATTCTCCAGCAATTAGATGGGTGTTTTTTTATGAATGAATATGGCATTATGTTTTTAGTTTTGTAGCAAAGGGCCAATCTAATATAGTTCTAGGGTCAATTATGGAACTGTGCCAAAATAACTTTGATTTTTTTAGTAGATAAGTATTATGCTAAGGTAAGTTCAGTTTTTTTATATTGTTGTTTAAGTATAAGAATAAAGTAACTTCCGCTTTTGGCAGCCATCTTTGCAACTGGTCTTATTAAAAGCGTCCCTTTGCGATTCAGTTTCAAGAAGACAGGGACGGTTGTCCCCTTACCTTTACGTCTTTTATTCAAGGTAAGTCGGTTTTAAACATTATTTATTATGGAAAGTGATAATATAATCAATAACTCTCAAATTAATGTTAACCCCGATCTCAGCATTCAACCTAGCAATGCAGCCATCGGTCGTAAATATTATAGCCTTAGATCTAATCTAAATGCAACTAAACTAACTTCTACTACAAATAAAAACCCACAAACCAATAAATCAAATGAAAACACCATCACAAATATCAACAAAAGTTTAGAAAATATTCAACTTACCCCTAATATAAACAATAGCATAAATATCTCATCAAGTGAAACTATTGAAATCCTTAACAATACAAGCAAAAACCAATCATCTCCTCTCCGAAGATTTTACGCTCCCGCAGAAGACTCTAATGAGCAATTTTCTTTGCCCTATAATACCCTGAAAACCATATCTGAAAATAATAGACAAAATTTCAAACAAGATGATATCAACGAATTTTTTAAAGTTAAAAGTTTTCCACCAGAGGTCGTCAAAACCAGCGCTGTCACATTACAGTTTGTCAACAGTAAATTTAAAAATCAAAAAGAAGAAATAAATTTTAAAACTAATAAACCTCATTCCAAAACAAACAAAGATTATAGCACAGAACAATCCATTGCTACATCAGCCAACTTGCGATCTAAACCAATTTCCTCATTTCCAATATTGAAAAATTCCACTACGTACGCAAATATCGTAAGGTCTAAAAATTCTGAGAGAATCTCCGAAAATATTAAGGCCGATAATTTCAATGAACTATATTTAAATATCTCAGAATTAGACACAGAACAAGAATCAAACACTCTGGAAAATGTCTCATTTAATATAAACGATCTTAATGATGACATGTTCCTAAAAATAAATAACGAGTTTAACAAAACGATTCCCAACACTCTGTATAAATCGTTTACAAACTACTACAGCGATAAGTCGTTAATCTTAGCCATAACAAATCAACAATGTGCGTTATATAAGTTCCCTCTAGAACAATTATACAGTCTAATCAATCAAAATCAATTAGGCAGAGGCATTCACATGATCCTTAATCATCCCAATGACCGCTATGTTATCGTTGAGTTTAAAACGTGGGCGGACCGTATGAACTTTAAAAATAACTACTGATCTTTGGGAAATTATATACTTTGCTCCATAGATATGAACCGTCCAGTTACACTATCTGGCAGAATTCAAAACTGCCTTGCCCATTTGAAAGAACAAGAACTACAAGACATCCTTATTAATTATGGTTCAATTAGTAAATTTAAACACCTACTAAACCCTCACTTCGAAGATCAAATTCTGTCCAATACAGTTGTCTTCACACTTACTTTAAAGAAAAACATTATACCCACTGACATACCCACCATTATTACTGCAAGAGGCTCTCCTATGGTTTTGACCTTCAGGGGAGTACAGCCACAATGTTTCTTCTGCCTTCAAAGAACACACCTTATTAAAGATTGTGCAGCAAGAATATGCATACACTGTGGTATTAAAAAGAATAAAGTTCACAGATGCCCTGGTAGACCTATTAATATGGCTATCACATCCTTAAATAGACAATCACCACATGGGACTAATTCAAACAGCAACCTCACAAACCCAGACAATCTGACTCAAATAAATCCTCCAACAAACCCTCTCACATCCAAACCTATCTTTCAAAATGAAAATCTTCAAGAAAGAACAAACACCAACCTCTACACTAATAGTAGTGAATCAGAGAACCAAGCAATAACATATACTGCTACTAAACCAATCTCTCAAACCAATAATACTCAAGATCATTCATTAGATACATATTGTACTAATCCCCGAGAAACAATGCTAGGCCAAACTCTTTCTATAAAAGAAGACAATATGACCAAACCATCTAACGAGAGCAAGGAAAACCCAGGCAATGAAGAAAATACACTTAAAAAATTTCAAAACAATTCATCTATAACAACTCCCACCCAGCTTAAAACCAATGATGCTTCATCATTCGTGCCAGCTAAGTCTAATAAACCTAAACAAAGTGATCCACAAACTGTCCTCAATTCATCAACGCCTGCAGTAATCAACCATCCAGATGAAAAGCGTTATCAAACACTCAACCCAAAACTCAGCATAATTAATGTTTCACAACAGTTACAGCAAACCGAAAATGACTCAGATCTAAAATTTAAACCAAATTCTTATAACAATAAAAAAACACTTTCATCAAAAGTACAGGAAAAAGAAAACAACACTACTAAACTTTAAAAAACCCCTAAAACCAACACAACAAATACCCAAAATACAAATAAGAAAATTAAAAGAAAATCAATTCGCTCAGATAAATCAAGCTCTGATGATGACAGCTCCCATCGAATACATTATTCACCACCACCCACTAGCAAACAAATCTCAGATATATCCAGCACAAAGCTTCACAAATCCATAGAAAAAAAGAGGAAAACCATGGATCCTATAACCATCGATACCATTGATCCATCTGACGAATCTCAGACAGATTACACTACTTCATCAGACACCGAAGACTTCATGGATGCGTTTCCTCAACCAACAAATATATCACCAATCCATCCACAAGTTCAATCACAAGACTCTGATTTCCAAACAACATCAGAACTCATTAACATGGAGATGCCCCACATTGACTTGGTACACTTTGCTGAGGATGGTTTGGATTAATCTATCATGTTCTGCAAAATTGCTGGCATTAATATTCGCGGCATCAACTCAATTGATAGAGTTCTAGCTATTAAAAACTGGCTCTCGCTCTGCTCCCCTCATATACTTCTTATGGGTGAAACTAAATATCACCATAAGACTGATCATAAAATATTATCTCTTCTCTCAGCTCTCGGATTTACTAGATTTTCCATAGGCCATTCTGCTTCAGGTGGAGTCGGTATTCTTCTCAGCAAGTCAACACCACCAAACAGTTTTAGTATTCTATTCCTAGATGCCAATATTATTGTCATAGAAATAGACTATTGGGGTTACCCAATCATCATAGCTTATATATGTACAGCCAAAGACACCTCTCAATATCTAAAAATAATCCATATCCTAAATGCCATCAACGCTAACAGAGCCTCTCCTACTATTCTTCTGGGAGACTTTAACACTACATACAATGACTTCAACAAGAGATTTTTGCATCTAATAAATTGCAGATTAATGTGTGGAGAGGGTTTCTTCCCTCCTGAAGCCTACTCTTTCTATACTAAAACTAAAAAGTCCCTGATTGATTTGGTTTTCTACACCCCAGACCTCCATTTCAACCTTGATGCAGCCTTGGCCCCTGTTTCTTTCTCTGATCATATGGCTCTAATCTTACAACTTACACCTATTGCAATCCCTACACCCATTGATGGACCTGGTAAAACCATGCGCATGATCACCCAATCAAATATGACCGAAATGATAGTGTCTGAGGCATACACCCTTTACCAGAAAATAAACATCCTTTCCCTGCCTGCTGAGGAGGGCTGGTTTTCCTTCATTGGAATACTTCAGTCCATATTAAATCACCACACCAGGAAAATCAAAGAACCTAATGGCCTTCTAAATGACCTAACAGACATTAATATACAACTTCAAGCATCACAGCAAAATTTCACAAATACAGAAAAAATTATCTTCCTTAAAAATCTCTACAAAATCAAGCAAAAGTCCCTTGCAGAATATATATCCATCAGAAGAGCCAAATGTTTCTTAGCACAACAACACTGCTGGATGAGAGACTATCTCAGATGGGCACTGGGATACAATAAAAAACAAATCACTCCCTTATCCATTAATACTAATGGAACCAATCTTATTGGCTTTCCAATGATGCAGCACATCAGCAAACAATTCTGCCAATTAATGCAAAAAGATGGAGCTCCTCCTATAAACAGCTGGTTAGATGCTGGTGACCCCGGCGAACATGGCATCATGGAAATCCAAATCAAAAAGAAGATAACATCTCTCCCTGACGGCGTTCATCCTGGCCTTCATGGCATCCCAAATTTCCTTCTCAAACACCTCAGTCAATTCACTGTGCCAATTATTAAAAAAATGATTGATCACCTAGCCTCCGGCAACAGAAACATAACAGATCTTTACCCAGTGGCACTCGTGCCTTTTATTAAAAAAGCAAAACCACTAAACGACATTAACAGTATCCGGCCAATTTCCATGACCCCATTGCTTATCAAGATAATTGAGTCAGTCATTAAAGATCAAATCCAAACTCAAATTCTTAGCCATATCTCATCAAACCAATACGGAAAAAAGGGATCATCAACCTCGCATGCTATGTCCAATGTAACTGCACTGTTCAATTACATCAGAGGACATCATAAATCAAAACCTATTGCTGTCCAGCTGGATGTTGCGGCAGCATTTGATTCAGTCCAGATAAACATCCTTCTGGATATTCTGTTGGAATGCAACATTCCAGCTGGGATTGTACAGATGATCAGCAATCTGCTCAACAACAGAGAGATTTTTCTCTCTCTTGATGGCAAGATCACACCAGGTTTCAAGCCATACAAGTCGATCCCTCAAGGATCCCCGCTCAGTGCCCTTTTCTTCACAGCATACATCAACCCTCTTCTGATGGATATAGAAAAAAACCTCCCTGAAATTTTCCTTCCCTCTCTCAATAAAAGCTTCAATGTATTTGCATATATTGATGACATCATGGTTGTGCTTCCCACCATTAAATACCATCCTAATCTCATGAACATATTAAACAGAAATACAGTGAAACTTGGCCTACAAATAAATTTTAACAAATCTTCCATCTGGAAGATAATGTCTGGTAAACAAATTAACTCTCCCTTTTCTGCAAAACCCCAAAGATACCTAGGTTTTCCAATCTACAAAACTCCAACTGCAATGGCAAGAGAGATTCAAGATGCAATCCTCCATTCAACTGAAGCCATCACCACTTCACTCTCTAGAGTATACCTTTCATTATATGGAAAGGTTGGCCTCCTCAACATGATCATAATGCCAAAAATCTCATATTATCTTCCATTCATTAAAATGTCTAAACAGTTTCAAAATAAAATTAACCGATTATGCACCAAACTTCTCTGGAGAGGAAGGACAGTTGCTATTAGCTTGCGAGGTATCCAACGACCACGCAGGTTCAATGGACTGTCATTCCACTCAATACAAGCAATCATTTTACAGAAAACCCACAACACTCTACATAATCTGATCCTCTCCTGTGGATACTCTAACATTATTAAAAAAGTTACACCGACAGATCGTCCTCCACCCTCTTCCAGTTCATGGATAGCATCCCTAATACAACAACTACAACTTTATAACCCGATAACATCCTTTAACCTTAACCAAAAAATCACCTTATGGGAAGCATACAATATAATCAACTATAATCAACAACCCATTAAAACCAGCCTAAAAATAACCAACCAAAGACTCATTACACACTTCAAAAGATGGAGTCTGGAACCCAAATTCCTTGACTTCATCATTAAAATAAATCTTAATGCGCTACCCATGAATTGGTTTCTCTATCACCGAAGAGGTTTTACCAGCATTGACCCTATATGTGGTCTGTGTGCTCGTGAAGATGAAACCATAGACCATATTATACACCAGTGCCCAAGACTTAAAACTCTAAAAGATATAATTATAATCAATTCCAACATAAGACCTGATATGATTTTCTCACTCGAAAATGCCATTCATAATGGGTTTTTTTCAATAATAAGGCTTTCTACCTTTGTCCTTTATTCCATATGGATAGTGAGATGCAAAAGTCTCATGGAATTACCCCCGCCACAAATCATACCATTGTTCTATCAAACGCTCAAAAAAATCAAGAAACGTGACCAGCTCCTTGCCTCCAGTAAAGTCTTTGCTGACACCTGGTCTTTAATTGCTCTTTCCTTTTCCTGATTATCAATTCCCACCTACCCAGCATTATAGAATAGTCATTTATAAAAGAAAATATTCATGTTTATATTAAAAATGCTAATACCATTAAACAAGTTCTTTGAATCTCTTCACTATACCTAACCACATAAGAGTATAACATTGTGCTCTCATAACATAATCTAGCCAGATGACATATAGAACATTATATAATCATATTATTGTACAATTTATTCATTTATTCATCCTTTATTAGTATGTAATCACTATTTATTGTTAATAAAATTTTTATTGAAATGAAGAATAAAGTAAATAGAATTTTTATCACAAGGAGTACTTTTTAATTTTTGATGGATAGTATCTAATTCTTTTAGTAGTAAAATAGATTTACTTTTTTGGTGCAAAAATTGATAGTAGAGAAAATAATTTTCATAAAGAAAATAAAAGAAACCCAAACATCTACTGTGCTTAATGACATGTTTATTCTCCTAAAGTAGATATATAAATTTCAAATATTACTGCTTCCAGTATTAAGGAATTTAAAGTTTGGATGGTATTGGAAATCAATGTTTATATTGATACTTAGGGCAAAATGATTAAAAAAGGTTTTAATAATGAAATGAAGATCAGATGAGTAGAACAATAAGTCAATTAGGGAAGATAGCTTTTGGGTGTAGAAGGATATATATTGTTTAGGGGAAAACTCTCTACCAGTCATTAAATGTTTATTGATCAGATTCAAATATTTGAAAACAAATTCATTATATGTTAAAGACACCTAAAGGTTTGGTTGAGTGGGGATTAGTAGATAAAATTACATTGATATATTTAATTATTGATAATATTAATTCAGTTTTATTATATAAGTAAAGTTATAATATTAATTGTAAAGGCAATATGGTATACAGTGATGATATTCATGTTTCATTAAGAAATAAAATTTTAAAATATTAAAAGGGGGATTTCTATTGTATTAAGATTCCAACTTCTACAGCAGAAGAAATGGAATGGAATGGGAAATTAAAAAAAAAACATTTACTCACATATCTTTGAGGTTCAGTGTAGCTATTGAGGGTATATTCTGCTTCTGTGAATAGTAGGAGATTGTGGGGAGTTAAGATCTCTTACATTTATTTCTGTGATGTTGAGCAATATATAGGGTCTGTGTGTGTGTAAATAAGGTGGATATTTTAGTAAAAAGAATTAGCCATATATATTAAAAAGACAGATAATTATAAATAAATAATGTAATTAATTAATAGGTCTCTTTCCCAAGATTAGACCCAAAAGAAAAAATTAAAACAGTGCTATAACTTACTAATTGTGAGTAGAGTTTTTGCCAGATTCTTGGGTGAAGCATGAAATTACTAATCCTGCTTAATCTAAGCTTAATAAGGGTTTCCATCAAAAGTTCACTTTCATTAAAAGTATTTTGTCTAAGTCTTTCTTAAATATTTGTGCTATCATTGTTTTATTTTAATTGTGAGTCAGATGATATTATTATTTCTTTTGGAATAGTTAAGTCTATTGGAAAGTTTTGATTTGTTTTTGACATTGATTATCTTTTATGAGTATCAACTGTTACCAATCAACATTATTTGTTCTTAGGTTAACTGAACTGTATCATTATTACCTTGCCTAGACCATTAATGCATGGAAGCCTCACTATTAACAGAGTCCCCAGATATTTATGTATATTTGTTTTTGTTTTTTGTTCCTGAGTGAGTCCGACTATTGGATGGAGAATTTTCATTTATTGTGAGGTTGTTAAATTTGATTAATTTGGATTGACCATGGCTATTTTCATTTAGGAAAAATGTTTTCTTTTTTTTTTTGTATGCATAGGATTGTTTTTTTTTTTTACTTTTAGTTAAAATATAATCATCCTCATCTCTGGAACAATTAGAAATATTTTTAAATATAGATTGTGTTTGGTATCCATTTCTGTGTCTGACAGAGAGTGAATTACTTATAATCTCTGTAGTGTTGGTTTCTGAAAGAGTAATATTTTCTTTAGAGAAGGATGGCAGATTATATATACTAATTTGTCCATGGGTGATGTTTTATCTTGTGGTTTCATTTGTGAGAAAATTTTTGCAGGCATTTGGAATTGGTTTTTGAATAAGGTTTGCATTATCTGATATAGTGAACACTGATATGTTTGATTACTTTTTAATCCACATTGACTACAGAAATGTTCTGATATTCTTTAATCAAATAAATTCTTGATTTGCAGAAAAAGCATTGTGATGAGATTCCTTGGAATGTAATAATAAGAGGTAATGTCTCAGTTGAATATAATGTGTTTATCTTTGTTTGCTAGACATTTTTGTTGAGAGTCAGATTAAATATTGCGGTGTTAGTTAGTACTAGTACTGCTCCTCTTCTTTCTAGAAGATTTTTAAACTTTAAAATGTATCTGTATTTGTTGAATAATTCATGTAAGTTATGAGCTCCAAAATTGATGTGATAATTTTGATTTGCCCTGCTAAAGTGCTTGTTCCATTGATATTAATGTAGCAGATAATTTTATCATACAATATATGAATGTTTTTTTTCCAAAAATATGTTTTTGAGTAGCATTGTGAAATTATAAGAAGATGTATCAGTTGTTTGGATGTTCCAATATTTTATAAATTAAATTCCATAATTTTTTTCTGTAAACAAAGTATAAAAATTCTCTGTAGGGAATTTTGATGATTTTGGTATATATATATATATCAGTTATTGAAATAATGTCACATGATCACCATTATTTATGCTTACACAAGCTGTTTACACAGATGCCAAACTCTCCACATAGTAGCGCCACTCAGTGCAAGCCAGAGTAATCAGTAAGATGCAGGAAGATTTGTGCATAAAATATCTATTTAGTGCTTACTAGGTGCAGTGTTCTCACATTCAAAGGTCCTCACTGATGAAAGCTACAAGTTCCAAACTAGTGTGGGGATATAAGATGAGTAGGCACTAGATAGGAATTTTATGCACATACCTGCTTCCAGTGATTATTCTGGCTTGCAATAAATGGTGCTACTAAATGGAGAGTTTTGCTTCTGTGTTTTGAAATAATGTTGTTGTTTTGTTATTATGAAACTGATGAAAAGATTTTAATATTTATATAGGAATTGTTTCATTAAAATTTTACCATATATTACAATAGTTCTCTGGAGTTAATTTTAAAATTTCATTATTTTTATCGTGTAAATTAATTTCAGTTTCTAAATCATTATCAATATTTTTAAAAAATCAATTATATTTAGAAATTTTTTCTTTTTTATTTGTGATTTATTCTTAACTATATTAGCATAACTAATATTTCCTCTTGTTAGTATTTTTTTTAATTTTTGATTTAAATGAATTTTATTATTTACGAGTGTCGTTTTATTTCATTTTGAATTTCTGATGAATTGTTTATAAAAACTGTCTGCCTGATGTCTAAAATTTTCCCGCCTTTTTTCAAAATAACAAAGTTGTTACTGCTTTCTTGAAATTTTTTTCTTCATTTTGTTTCAAAAATATATTTATTAATTACTTTGTGTACAAATTGGAAAGAATATATACAAAGTTAAATGAGGTCATGCTAAGTTCTGAGAGTTCTTATGAATGGTTTAGTAGGCCAGCATGTTTGTTGTTCTGCTATTATTAGTTGGGAGGGTGAATAGGTTCCAAGTGTCCTCAAATGATTTTTTGGGAGAGATGAGATCATCTCTTTTCCTGATTTTCTTTATTGTTTTGCAGAACAACAGAACTGGGTCTAAGCAGGGCAGTTCCATTATCAACATGCAGTGTACTACCCAGATTGCATAGAGAATGAAAATGGATAGTCTAATAATAGCAAATGTTCCGGTGTGGATCACTTTTATGGGTGAGAGAATTAGGTCTGGTCTGATATTAGAGTTGGTGAAGACTATATCTCTGACCACTTTAAGGTTTGGACAGTGATGTATGAAGTGTTCAATGGGTTCCTCTTCATGAGAACATAAAATGCAGGTCAGATCAATGTTGGAGTTACCTCTTAGTAAAACATTGAACCAGTTTGTGGGAAGCACCCTAAGGTTAATTTTGATGATGAAGTCCAGATACTTGGGATCCAGACACCATCTTTTAAAGTGGGTAATTAATTTTTGGTTTGTGAGGTTAAGACTACTTTTGGGAGGTTGTGGGTGTGAGTTGATTAGGTGGTACACATCCCACAAGGTGATTTTAATATCGAGATTGGTGTCCATGATTGGTTTATATTGACTTAGAAGATTGATAAGGGATTTTGAACTTGAAAAATAAGATTCTGTGTCATTTTACAGAAAGATATTTTTTTTAAAAAAAAATCTTTCAAATTAATATTTTTAACCCAGAATGAGATATTATTTATTTAGCACTATGTTTATAAACTGTAATAGTGATATTAGTGATTAAGCCAATGCACATGCACTTATAATATATCTAAACAATAATCCAGGTCCATCTGTGTGCAATTAACAATATAATCTAGAAATACTTCTGGATTTCATCTGCCATCAGAAAAAAAAGTAATTTTTAAAATTATCATAAATAACATTTTAAACAATATATTAATTGATATTCACATATACAATTCAATAGCATTGTGATCAACAAGTTATGGTCTTAACAACAGGAATCTATTTTCATCTTTTATCTTAAAAAGTCCTTGCATAATATATTAGTTTTAACTAAAATACCTTAATCTTAGAAAACATTAGTATTACAAACTGCAGAGAAAATTTAGACAATAAAAACATTTATTTTGTGCAACTTATGAAACTATTTTTTTCACTAGAATAATGTAGATTTTTGTTACATTATAAAAAATACAATATTAAATTTATGTTTAATCTGTTTGTCTTCTTATTGTTTATTTTTTGTAAAATTAATAAATATTTGTTTCATAAAAATAGCTGATATTTTCATTTTGATTTCATTGTAATATATTAAAGCAGGAAATTAGTGAATGAAAAAAATACTGATAAACAAAAAATAGCCTTCTGTCAATAATTTCATTATACTTTGTTTTTATTTTGTAGTTAAAATTGAAATTTAATATTTCAAATATGTATTTGTTGTTTGATATTAATATTTTAATAAAACACACATTGAATACCCCAATTTTTTAGAAAATATTTTTCCTATTAACTTTATAATTTTTAAATCCATTTGAAAACATGACTTGTTTATTTTTTATAAAGTATGGTAATTTTGCCACTTTACACTGTTATTTTAATATTAGTGTAAATATTAGCATAATTTTTTAATAATGTACTTCCCATGGGGTTGTTTTTATTGATTTTTAAATTTAAAAAAAACCTGAAGAGGTTAACATGTTATGGACAGTTGTCTTAGATATAAGACATTATTCTATTATTTATGACAGAAGAGAAGCTTCAGTCAGTGCTTACTTTCTCCTAGTCTAGTTTTTATACAAATATTGAAGAATAAATTAAATATGACTTTTTGCATGTTATAAAATATTGTGGATTATTTTTTAATTAAAACAAAAAATACATATGTAAACTTTCAATTTATTAATTTATCTATTATTTTTAGAAATAGAAAGTAATAAACTTGATTGCAATATAAAAAAAACTTTGGCATCTATTACATTATTATCTGTCAGAATTGATAGAGTTGAACTTTTTTTTTTCAAATATTAAAATTATTATAAAACAAACATTAAAATCTAAAGTAAACTTTGATAGAATCTACATTAGTTCATATTTTAAAAAATGTCTTAAATTAAAAATATATTTATTCATTTTCTGAATGAGTACTTACACTAACCTAGTTGATAATGTTTATAGTACATTGTCTTGATCTACAAGTCAGTTTTAATTATTTAAAAAGGTAAAATGAGATTTTTTAAAAACATTATTCATTTATAGAATCAACTTAAAAAGTAATCAAGTCCAATTTATTGAGTTTTAGTATAAAATAAATATTTTATACCAAATTGAAAGGGTGAGCATTTTCAAAAACTCTCACCAGGTAGAATAAAAGAAAAAGTCAAGACTTCATACAGATTAAAATATTTTTTTAGTCTGAAGGCTGAAACAATGACTTTTATTTTGATAATTTATTTCTACTACACTTCTTTTATTTGCAAATTTGACATTTTATTTTTTAAACTAATTTTATTGCTAAAATTGTAAAAACTGAACGGATAAAATAGAAAACATACTTTTACCATTAAAAATAATGCTGGTAAAAAAAATCCAAAAAATATAAAGTCTTGAACAAAAGTCTTGCATTGGTCGTCAAGAGGTCAGCGCTACTGCCTTGCACTAGCAGGCAGTTGCCCGGGTTGCAGGTTCGCATCCTGTCCGATGCTATGACACTTTAAAAAAAAGTTAACTTAAATTCTATTCAATATTTTTTTTTAAGAAAAGATGAAGATGGGGTTAATCATAGATAAAAAATCTGATATAAAATTAACAATTGTTTTGACTAAAAATATTTCCCAATGAAAAATATCTTAGATATATTCTCACAGTTATCGTTTATTGTGTGGTGTTTTAAACATATAGGTCAACTCTATGATTTCTTTTTGGCATGATTGTTTTATCTGCATTTATGTATTTATTTTTCCTTGCACTGATATGATCATTTTTATACCTATCATCATCATCATCATCAACCATTATCAATCCACTGCAGGATGAAGGTCTCTCCAAGTTTAATCCATCTTCTCTGATCTTTAGCTTCTCTTTTCCACAACACCCCTGCACATTTTCTTATTTCATCCATCCATCTAACATGTGGTATCTTTCTGGGTCTTTTACAATCTCTTGGAATCCAGTTTAAAATTTCAATTGTCCATCTATTATCATCTCTTCTAACAATATGTCCAGCAGAACTCCATTTCAATCTTTTATTTTTTTTCAATAAGGTCAGTAACACCTGTTTGTTGTCTTACCCATACATTGCATTTTCGATCTCTTCTTGTTACTCCCAACATACATCTCTCCATACTCCTTTGAGTGGTTTGAAGTCTCTGTATTGCTCTTCTATTAAGTGTCCAAGTCTCAGATGCATAAGTCAAAACTGGTAAAACACATTTGTTAAAAACCATCCTTTTCAAACACATAGGCATATTTCCTTTTAGTATCAAGTTATTTCTACCAAAAGCACTCCAACCAAGTTTAATTCTATGATTAATTTCCTCCATTATGTTTCCATCTGTATTAATAATCTGACCAAGGTATTTGTAACTGTTAACTTCTTCTAATTCTTCATAATCAATCTTTATTTTCATATTTTGAGCAAATTGATTAAACATTACTTTAGTCTTTTTAACATTTATCTTTAGTCCTACTTTTCTACTTTCATGTATTAACTCCTGCAACATTTCCTGCAGCTCTGAAGCATTATTTGCAAAAACAACTACATCATCTGCGAAATCTAAATGACTTAAATACTCTCCATTTACTTTCACTCCTTTAGTTTCCCATTTTAATCCACAAAATACTTCTTGCAGTACTGCTGTAAAAAGTTTTGGAGATATGGAGTCACCTTGTCTTACACCTTTCTCAATGTTGATTTTTCCAGTATCATTATGTAATCTAATTGTCGCTGTTGCATTTTTATAAATATTTTTTAAAATATGACAATATCCTGGATCTATACCTTGATGATCCAATGCTTTAATCCTGAAGAAATGTGTATAGAATCGAATGCCTTTTCATAATCTACAAATCCAAAACATAATGACAACTCATATTCGTTTGTCCTTTCTATGACTTCTCTCAATACCTGGATATGATCTATTGTACTAAAACCACTTTTAAATCCAGCTTGTTCTCTTGGTTGGTGGAAATCCAAAGTTCTCTGTAGACGAGTTGTAATTATCTCGGTAAAAAATTTATATAAAACTGATAAAAGGCTGATAGGTCTGTAGTTTCTAATAACTTCTTTATCACCTTTTTTAAATATTAATATTATTACTGCATTCTTCCAATCTTCCGGTACATCTTTATCATTTAGACATTTGGTATATAACTTTGCTAAAATTATTTCTATTTCTTCACCTACTTCTTTTAATATATCAATTATAATTCCATCATTTCCTGGAGCCTTTCCTTTCTTCATACATTTAATTGCATATCTCACTTCTTCATTTAAAATTCTGGGCAATTCGGAAGATGTAATAGATATAGGAGGTACTTGTTCTTTATTACTATATAATTTCTGATAAAAATCTATTACCAATTTCATGATGTCATCTCTCTTTTTAGTAATAATTCCATCTTTTTTTCTTATTGCAGATACAAATTTCCTACCAATACCAAAATGTTGTTTAACATTCTTGAGACTTTTACTTTCTTCTACAGCTTTCCTTGCTATTTCACCGTTTTACTTTCTTATATCATTTTCAACTCTTTTCCGTACCATTTTACAAAATTCGAGATATTCAATTCTTTTTAATACATCATTTTTGTATATCTTCATATTCCTTCCTTTCTTCATAAATTCTCTAGTCTCAGTAGAAATTTTATTAGTCAATTGCTGCTTTTTTCTAACTGCTATCTTTGTTGCAGTTTTTAAAAGTGTATCAGTTATTTTCATATTAATTTCATTCAAATCTGAATTATGTTCAAAATCTCCTAACACTTGAAACCTATTTGTAAGTTCTAATTTAAATTCATTAGAATGTTTCTGAAGATTAGGAATATCAACTGTAAATATTGTATTTCTTAATAATTTTTGTCTCTCTAGTTTTACATTAACACGTAACTTACACCTTACTAATCGATGATCACTTCAAATATATATATATATATATTGATTATTGTTAAGTATTATCTTATGAAGGTTGAAATAAATAAATAAATATAAATGGTTTTGTTTCATGAAAAATATTTTATTATTATACGTTTGGAAACATTGATATAAGTTTTCATGATGTTTAATGGAATAACTGTTAGGTATAAAGATTATCTATTAATAACTTACTTCTCATAGTGCATTATAATGTTGATCATTGGTTCATTAAAAACAACACTAAACAACAAATAAAGGCAAATGCCAGTAACCATACTCCTCGATATGGTTAACTGTTTGTGAGAGATATGACACTATTTTTTCTTATGTTGTCCTCTAAGTTAAGACTAACTAGATATTCATTTACTGACCAATACGTGGAAGACTTGTTAATATGCTATGAATTGTTTATTGAAAGCAAAAATACAATGAGTTTACTTATAATCACCAATTACCTAAAAATAACTTCTTGAGAATTAGATTTAAACCATGGGCTATAAATATAACAAATACTAACTAACTGCTCTAGGCAACTTTTCTAAAGCTTTTTATATATGTATTAGTAAATTATTGATCATTCAGGGATAGTTGAAAGATAGATATATATATATATTTAAATAAAATAATTATAAAAAAAAATTCTATTTAAAATTTAGATGTGAATTGAAATTACATAGTCTTTTTTTAGACGGTTAATTTTTTCTGTCTTACCATAAGATAAAATAAAATAGAAGGTATGATTTTGTAAATTAAAAAGAATCATTTTAAAATTCTTTCTTGGTTAATGATAGTTCATTTATCAAATTGAAGACAAATTTTGATTAACTATTGAAGAAAATTAGTTAGCTCCGCTTTTTGTGAACATACGTAATAGGAATAAGTTTTACACTACATTTGAAATAACGCATTTACAAATTCTTAAAAGTAATCAGCTCTTTTTTAAATATTATTCAAAAAATATGTATTGATAAAAAGACAAATTTGATATATAGCATAGATTTCATTTAAGTTCACGTTTCCCTGCGCTAATTATAACATTTTATTAATTATGCCCTTTAGAAATAGTAATTAATTAAATAAAAAGTATAGTGGTAGCAATTACAATTGTTAAAATGTTATACAATTAGTCTATTATTTATCTGCACAATCATATCTTGGAAAGTAAAATACATGGCACACATTTTTTTAAAAAAATATCTTTAATATGATCTAACTCTAGATCCCTATGTCGTTAAGTAAGCATTAATATGTTGGATTAATTTCATTCTGAAAAGTTTTTAATAAAAAGCCAAACGTTAATTACACCATTCACCTGTTAATAGTAAGACATAGATTAGTGTGAAACACGTTTTGAATGGAATTATTCTCCAGTATTCTTTAGCTGTTGCTGTGCTAACTAATGAAAATTAGTCTGAAAAGTATCCCGAAAAACTTTCGATTTGTAAATACAGAATTTAAAGAAATTTTTTAATTTATTCTGTCAATAGCAATAGAGTATTAATACCACCATCTTTTTTAAAAAAAAAAAACAAGATTAATAAGATTTTCAAATATCATAGAAATTTTACTTTTTGATTGACTTACATTATTAATATGTTTTTGACCACAGATTTTTAAACTGCCTTGAGCTATCCACTCTATCTCATACAACCAATATACATGACCACACAGATGAGAAAAAGATAAATGATCTCTAATATATGCATTTCATGCTGAATCAGTACTCGTCAGTTGGTCCAAATCATCGTCTTCCACACAAATATAATCAGTGCTCAGATTAATGGTTAACCCATTAATGCCTAAGAAAAATTCAATGAATAAAAAACAACATTTCATATGTAAAGTTGAAGAAAATAATACACATTTTAAGAAAATGTCAATATATATATATTTCATTACAGATTTTATGAAAAACAGCCATATTCAAATGAGGATGTTAAGCAGATATGGTTCCAAAGAAATCTTTCTCAGTGCACATTGTCTTTTTACACTTTTTGCAAGACTACCTGGCTTTCTTGTGCCACATACATTTTAACTGCAAATCCAGATTTTAGCGAAATGGTAGCCTTTGGTAATTTTAATACTTGAACTGACTTTCCATTTTTTATGTGTTTTTGGAGATGCGTTAGCCTTCAAATAGTTGCATACTAATGACAAATTCTAATTGATTTAGTTTAGTTTCTGAAGCAACTGATGCACCTTCTAAGCATGTGTCATCATCATGATCAGAAAATAAATAAACAAAACCTATCACTTTTTTTCCTCTAATTTAAATCCTGTATAGAGAAATATCTTGATCAAATGTATCTGTACACCCCACCTTTGTATTGTATGAGGAAAATAATTTTGGCTTTGATATATTTACTTTTGATTTTCTATTTTTAGATCAATGTTTGACTTGTTGCAATGGTACAGAAAATTATAATTTGTTAGGATAGAATAAGCATTATTGTCCTGCCACTTTAACGTAATATTTTATTATTCTCATCAAACCTATAGTCATATGCACCTCTTACCATTTTTTTTCATTACTTTAGAATCTTTTACAAGACATCAAGTTGCTCTTATGTATTTTTTTAAAATAAATCATCAAGGGGTATGTAAATAGTTGTTGAAAAAAATTTCATGCTTTGATGGTTTTGGTAAATTTTTCAAAAGGTTAGTAAATGCCATGGCACCTAGTGGTATATCTTTAATAGATTCTAATTTTGTACTGCTTTTTTCCACAGTATATATCAAAAGCATAGCAATAAGCAGAAGAACTATTGTTCATCCAGTTTTCATATCAAAATCTAATTTTTTTTTTTTATGAATTATTTATCTGGTTTATGGCCAAAATATTTTACCATTGATTCATCTAGAGACATTTCTTTAGGAAAACAATCTCACTAGAAATTTTTTTTTATATGCTTGTTCATCAGTGGTCTTATTTTCTTTTTGATCATGAGAGTTTCAATTTTATCATTGTCAGGCAGATGCATAAATCTTTTTATTTCAAGATACATGTCTCATATCATAGCATTAAAAACACAAGATACTCCCAAATCTCATCAAGTGACCAGTATAATTACTCTTGTAGTAATGATGATGTCTAGTTAGAAAGAGAATTTCAAAAAAGGTTCTCATTTTCTTAGGTTGAATAATAAAATCAGGATTATTTTTTTTGATGAGAGCAGATTATAGTTTTTTCATAAATATAAGTAATAATGTCATCACAAACAATTTTTCAAAAATGTTTTGGGATGATAAAACTTTTAAATCATATTTTACATTGGGTTAGTTCATCAACAAATTCATCTTTTTTTTGTAATTCAAAATCGGAGATTATTCAGGATGCTTTTTTATCCATTCTAATCTCTCAAATTCTGTGTATCTTTTTGTTGTTGGTCTTCAGGTCTCCCTTCATATACATCAACATTAGAAGTAATAATATTAATTTCAATTATACCAGGAATTTCATTTAGAATGGAATTTGAATCATCAATAATATCATCATCAAATTTTTCACAGTCTGTAAGTTCATATTAATTTAAAGGAACTACTCATAACTTCACACTTTCAGTTCCATCATATTCTTCACCATCAAGATCATATAAAATGTGTTCCAATCATTTAAATGATTTTATTCCATAAAGTGTTTTGAGTCCATAATAAGTGATTGTCAATACTTTTATATGAAAAGAAAAAAATGTAACGAATTGTATAATGATAACACTTAACATCTTCATTTCAGGATGGCACAATTTGATGACAATCAAACACAGCTAATTGTAAAAATAATGAATTCAAATAAATAATTACAGTTAGTATAGCATATCAGCTGTCAATTATCATTAAAAAAATTTACATTTTTTTCAAAATTTGGAAATATATACTCTTATTCTTTTCCTTTACATTCTTTGCATTTCTTCATATATTCATATATACTGCTTACAATAACTTCTCTCATATACACTTTAATGCAAAAAAAATAATAAAACTTCTTTATTTTCCTTCAGAGCATTTTCAATTTTCCTCTACCTCTGATGAAGACTGCTGGACAGCTGAAACTGTAAAGAAAATAAAGAAGTTATATTAAAAAAAATTTCCATTAAAGTGTATATAAGAGTTGTTATAAGCAATATATTGAATGAAAATATATATTATAAGCAATATATATGAATTTGGAAATACAATATTGTTTTATAAATGCACTTGCATGAGCACAAAAACCTTACACCACTAACCAGTATAAAATTATTAATAATTATATTTAACTCAAACAAAAGTGACTTATTCATAATTTTTTTTATTTAGAAAAGATATAGTTTAATAAAATTTATAATTATTTGCTTTATATACCAGTATTTTTTTTTATTTTCAGTCATTTTCAAATAAATACAATCAGCAGTAATGGTTAAGATAGCAAATCTTCAAACTTTAAGGACAGGCTTCAATATACTACATGCTCCAACTGTTCAGTCATTCTTACCATTAAAAATCTGATGATAAATGCCAAAATCTCTTGTTGATGTGTATTTTATTGTCATGCCTATGATGATTTTTAAGTCACTCTGACCCTCAGGTATAAAACTTTATTTATTTAAATATATGAAAGTGGCATGGAAAGAATGCAGGCTGAATCTGTATTATTTAATTGAATACAAGTATAATTTATATGCTTCAAGTTTTAGCTGCAAATTATAAGAAATTATAATGCTGGCCTTCAATATTTTTAATTAGATACTCTATAATTTACATCTAAAACTCCAAGTATATAAATTATATTTGTATTCAATTAAATATTACAGATTCAGCCAGTATTCTGACCCTCTTTCTTCTGTGTATTTACATGGATAAAGTCCTATACATGAGGAGTCAAAGTGACTTAAAATCAACATGGCTAAGGCAACACAATTAACACTAACAATGGTTTTGAGCATTCCATCACTGGATTTCAATAGTAGAGATGTCTGAAGAGTTGGAGGATGGAGTGGATTGAAGCCTGTCCACTAAAATTTGAATTTGATATCTTAATATAAACCAAGCACTGATTATATATATGCATGAGAGATGATGTTATGAACAAACTGACGGATGCTGATTCAGCATGTAATATGTATATTAGAGCTCATTTTACCTTTTCACATGTGTGTGGTCATGTGTATTGGCTGTATGAGGTAAAGTAAATAGCAAAAATGAACTTGAAAGTCTGTCTTCAAATCCTTTATAATTTACATCTAAAACTCCATGTATATAAATTATACTTATATTCAATTAAATCTTGTTAATAAATCTTGTTAATAGTTATTGACAGAAACTTTTATTTAATTTAGCTTTGTCTCTCTTTTTGCCTTATATTCTTCTATTTTGTCAATAGAATATATGTTTATTGATATATTCATGGTTGGTACTTTAAATACTTTTTTTTTCTCATTAATAATTTTTGAGGTTCTTCTAATAATTTTTTGATGGGTAGTTAGTTTAAATACGTTTTTCTACATTCACATGCTATTTTATTGAATCAATTCTTGTTTCTTTTATATCTGCTTGCCTACAACGTAAGTTTAGGGTTCAACAAAAAGGTGGTTTAAAGTGGCCTCTATTACTTAATTAGTTTGGTTGTCATATCTGCTGGATTACTCATTAAAATAATACGAAAAATTATAATATCAGTAATAATAACAAAAACAGGAGGCAGTGGCTGTTTATCAAGGTATGTATTTTAAATCTTTTTTTTCCCTTAACATAGTTGCTATAATGGTCGGTGCCCTCTCTAACTCCTATCTGCTTGACCAGAGTGCCTTTAGGCTATTTGAACCTATAAAAAATTATAAAGTAGACAGACGGATATAGGTGAGATTCAAATTTTAATTGACCGGTAGCCTTACTCATTGATTCATGGAGAAGCTGAGTTTTAAAATATAAAATTCCAAATTAATGTCCTTTTAATCATTGATTTGAATATAAAATTAATAAAGATAATAAAACAAGTCACCACCAAAATTAAGGAGACAAAAAATCTTTATTATGCACATACAAAAGACAAAAATTTTGAGGAATGAATTCATTGTTTAACATTTATTATTATATGCTCAGATGAATAAATTTTAATATATTTTAATATTATATGTAATATCTTACTAAACATAGTATACTGCATAGAAATGGCCATTAAAAAGACTGTCTTTTAACTCTAGTCCAAAAGTTTGCACCCAAACCAACACTAGTTTACTGATATATCGATGTAATCAATGCAAACTAATGTTAGCATAAGAAAAATCATGATTACAGAGGCTTTATACATCCACACTCCAACTCTCCAAGCTCTCACAAATTGGCAGGCCTGCAAGCATATTTATATAGAAATATGCAGCTGTGCAAGTTTGAGGCAGATAGAAAGAATAATATACATCTTTACACCAAAGACCTACTACAAGCAGGCTATAAACTCAACACTATTAACAATAAAATCAAACAATTTTATAGGAAAATCACTGACAATAAAAACAATATTAAACTTCCATATATTACTCTTCCCCACATACCTAAAATCTCCTATCAATTAATCAAGGTTTTGGCCAATAAATTTAAACTTAGCTTTCATACACCCCCATGCACTAATCGTCTAATCAACAACTCTAAGGACAAAATTGAACCTTCTCAGACTCCCCATGTCATTTACAGCATAGCTTGCCCACAACCTGGTTGCCAGGCCATTTATTTTGGAGAAACCAAGGCAGGCATAATCAACAGGACAGCACAACACAGATATACATATAATAGAGCCATGAAAAACAATGATAATTCATCAACATTTTTATAGCATTCCAAGAAGACAGGACATTTGTTTGAACCTTCCAGCCCTAAAATAGTCTGTATTAAGAAAAATGACATCAAGCGGAAAATCAGAGAAGCATATTTTATTAATGGCAATAATAACTCCATCAATAGACGAGATACCTGCTTTGACATCTCCAAACGTTGGACTATCTAGTTCATTTGCATATGCTTTGCATACTGTTTTGTTTCCCTTGCCCTATTTTTTCATTCTGCAGCTCACAGTACCACTATGAATATGAGGCAAAAGACCTCAAAAGTGCTTAGTGTGTAATAATTTCTGTGTATCTTTATAGCTTCTCATTCAAGTGTGGCATACGCTTTGTTAATTTTGTATACTAACATGATATTATTAAAGAAACATAATTATTCCACCCATTGCAGGAATGTGCATTGGTGTGGTGAGGGATCACATGAATATATGTAGAAAAAGGAAATGCTCCATACCAGGGGGAGTTAGTCTTTATCCAAGGCATAAAAAATCAAATGGCAGCAGAAATATCTCTGCTACCATTGGCAACGTAGTGACTATCATTTTCAGGTCATGCATTTAATTGGGTAATATACCATATATGCTAATGTAATACAAAGGAATGAGAATCCAATGTGCCTCCCAGTTTACACTGACATATAACACCCATACATACATCCACCAGCATCGATTCAACTACAAAACAATTAGCCCAAAATTAACTTTACTTAAACCAACATAATCTTAATGAGGCTATGCAATCATTTATATCTAACTTTAAATTTATTAATTTAATTGAACGAGGATGGAAATCGTAATGGTAAATTTTATATATTCTACCACATGGCAAGAAATCATGAGATACACCAACTGTGTCATTATATCTATTTTCAAGTTATAATCATCATAAGTGACATATTAATTAAATTAGTGAGACACTCTCTGGTCATGTGGCAAACATGTTATACATAAAATACTTATTACATAGGAAATAAGTAGTTTAGAATTTAATTTAATTGTCAGATAAGAGATTTTCTTTAGGAAAAGTAATGTTCAGGTTTAGTAATTGAAAAGATAGCTAAAAGTTCAAATCTTATTTAAAAGTTCACATTCCCATTGTATTTTGATGAATCCTTCAGTCTGCTTCAAGTTTATTAAAAGTTAACTTTATGGTTAATGATATGCTACACATTCCAGTTCAAGGCTTTGTCCATCACTGATTAGTAGATTTTATTTCTTATTGGAGACAAATCCTTACTTTTCTTGCCTTTGGTGACTGCCATTCTTAAGGCCACCTCAGTCAGTGCAACTGAGGGAAATGAAGTCTAATGCATGACCCCTATATTGTGGTCATCCACAACATAGCTACAAAATCTTTTAGTCAGGAATCAGGAAAAGTAATCTAATTTTTTTTTTAATTTGAAATTCTTCTTTTTTATATTTCTTTATATTTGTTATTATGAAAGTTTAGGATCAATAACTCATAGCTTAGCAACGTTCTCATAGGTGATGATGATTTTTCTCTCTGGTCTGTGTGTGCATACATACTTTTATTGTGTAGCTTGCTTTAGAATGGGAAACACCAATATTTTCTTAATCACTAGTAATTTTTTAAATCTCTTATCTGACTACAATCTGTTAAATTAATTTGCCCTAAGGTCCTGTTTGCCATTTCATTTCAATAGAAATAGTTTAAAAATAACTTTGGAAAAAAATAACTTAATACCTTTTTATTATTATTTTTTTTACTTTCCTTTAAAATAGAAACTTTTATTTTGGGATTTTTTTAAAAAACTTTTTCTTATCACTTTTATTTCACTTTAAATAATTATTTAATATGTCTACTATCTGTACATTTTAGATAATTATTACTTGAATTTTTTTTTCATTTTTATTTATCTTTTTTTTAATATATTTTTATTTGAGAGTGATGTAACGGCATATATGTACACCAGTACAGTACATAGAAAGTATAAAATTTATATGATGTGAATTCTCCTTGGTTTGAATTAAAAACCACACTTATTGCTGAATCATCAAAACTTATACTTAATATACCTATTTTCAGAAAAATGCATTTCCCAGAGAAAAGGCCAATGATATTAAATGTTATTTATGCAAAGCCACCTATAACTTTTATGAATAAATGCACTCCAACATTAGATCAAAAAAATTCAAAGAAACATTTTTATTTGTTTCTGAATATTAATAATACATCACTACCATTAAAAAATCGAAGTTATCTTTTTGGAGTCTTTAATTCACATGCAACTACATAGAGTATTTTTTTATGCATCAAAGCATCAGCCAGGAAGCTAACCCACAAACCCGGGACAACTGCTTGTAAGGTAGCTGTGCTGACCACTCGACCACCAACGCAATTTTGGCCAGAAGTTGTTGAAATAATAGTATTGGTGCTATGAATTGAAATTGTTTGCTATGGGTTAATATCACAAAATTTTTTTAGGAAGTAAAATTTATTTTAACAGAACACGAATGCATTTATACATCAAATGAATGGTATTTATGAATTACATTATGATTTTTAGTTACAATATAAAAAATGTTCATATTAGATAAGCACTTACATGTGTAATTTGTTGGTCTGATTATAGACCAGTAGCTACAATATTAAAACAATAGTTTTACTAAAAAATGTAATCATTATTTTATTCTTATTGCAATAAATTTCATGATTAGCCTCTATTATTACACCAAATTTTACAATTATTAAAGCAGTAAAATTTATCATTTAGATTTTATAATTATCATGTTACTGTTTGCATGGAATGCTGTATTAGGAAATTCCATTCAAGAGTTCATTAACTATTCAAAATGCAATTGTATCTTGATTTCTGGTAATGATATTATTATTAGTGAGTTGATTAAAAATAAATGGATGGTTTTGTTTCTATTAGGCAGAATAACCAAAAGATTTAACTGAAAAATTTAATGACTGATTAAAAGATTTAAAATTGATTGGTTGATTAAAAGTAAAAGGAATATTTAATTACAAGTATAGTATATCTTGGTATATGTAATTAGAGGATTTGAACTCAGACTTTCAAACTCCCTTCAGTCATCCATTCGATCCTATTCAACCAATATACATGACCACATATGTGTAAAAAAGATAAATAATCTCATATATATATATATGAAAAACAAAAAACACAAGTTAAAAACTTGCATATGCTTGTATTTATGACAATAGATGACGTTATACCAAAAACACCTTCAAGCGTTTGTTTACATAAACAGCAGAGCGAGTATTTCACTATCTCTAACTTAATTTCCACCTTCATATCATGATTTCAAGCTATTTGCTATTGTCAGTGAAGGACAGGATTAAGAAACTAGATCTAAAACACAAACTCTGAGCGTTTAAGAAACAGTTTCTATTCAGCTTGCAAGCGTGAATCTTTTAGACACGTAATGTCTTCAAACTCAGCATCGCATGCCAGATAGCTACATGGGTTTGATATAAGTTCAGCATCACCACATATTAGAAGTCTCTGCAATATATATCATTGCAAGAAAGACCTCAAAGGTACATTTATGAAAAACAAAAAGCACAAGTTAAAAACTTGCATACGCTTGTATTTATGACAATAGATGGCGTTATACCAAAAACACCTTCAAGTGTTTGTTTACATAAACATCAGAGCGAGTATTTCACTATCTCTAACTTAATTTCCACCTTCATATCATGATTTCAAGCTATTTGCTATCGTCAGTGAAGGACAGGATTAAGAAACTAGATCTAAAACACAAACTCTGAGCGTTTAAGAAACAGTTTCTATTCAGCTTGCAAGCATGAATCTTTTCGACATGTAATGTCTTCAAACTCAGCATCGCATACCAGATAGCTACATGGGTCTGATATCAGTTCAGCATCACCACATAGTAGAAGTCTCTGCAATATATATCATTGCAAGTAAGACCTCAAAGGTACATTTATGAAAAACAAAAAACACAAGTTAAAAACTTGCATACCCTTGTATTTATGACAATAGATGGCGTTATACCAAAAACACCTTCAAGCGTTTGTTTACATAAACATCAGAGCGAGTATTTCACTATTTCTAACTTAATTTCCACCTACATATCATGATTTCAAGCTATTTGCTATCGTCAGTCAAGGACAGGATTAAGAAACTAGATCTAAAACACAAACTCTGAGCGTTTAAGAAACAGTTTCTATTCAGCTTACAAGCGTGAATCTTTTAGACATGTAATGTCTTCAAACTCAGCATCACATGCCAGATAGCTGAATAGAAACTGTTTCTTAAATGCTCAGAGTTTGTGTTTTAGATCTAGTTTCTTAATCCTGTCCTTGACTGACGATAGCAAATAGCTTGAAATCATGATATGAAGGTGGAAATTAAGTTAGAGATAGTGAAATACTCGCTCTGAAGTTTATGTAAACAAACGCTTGAAGGCGTTTTTGGTATAACGCCATCTATTGTCATAAATACAAGCGTATGCAAGTTTTTAACTTGTGTTTTTTGTTTTTCATAAATGTACCTTTGAGGTCTTTCTTGCAATGATATATATTGCAGACTTCTACTATGTGGTGATGCTGAACTGATATCAGACCCATGTAGCTATCTGGCATGCGATGCTGAGTTTGAAGACATTACATGTCTAAAAGATTCACGCTTGCAAGCTGAATAGAAACTGTTTCTTAAACACTCAGAGTTTGTGTTTTAGATCTAGTTTCTTAATCCTGTCCTTCACTGATGATAGCAAATAGCTTGAAATCATGATATGAAGGTGGAAATTAAGTTAGAGATAGTGAAATACTTGCTCTGACGTTTATGTAAACAAACGCTTGAAGGTGTTTTTGGTATAACGCCATCTATTGTCATATATATATATATAATGAGTGCTAGTTCAATATAATGAGTGCTAGTTCAATATAATGAGTGCTAGTTCAGCATAAATATTGGATATCATTTATCTTTTTCACATGTATGTGTTCATGTGTATTGGTTATATAGGATAGAATGGATAACCAAAGGGAGCTTAAAAGACTGGGTTCAAATCCCTCTAATTACAAAAGGAATTATGATATTTTCTGATAATTATTATTTTAGATCTTTTTTGCTATATTGAAAATAAGGTAAGAGCTTGCAAAACAATATAATCTTATTAAATTCACTGGTAACTTTATTTTTATATAATAATGGTGATCTTTTGAAAAGATGGACATAATAGTTTAATCATATTTTGAATAGTGATACAAATATTGAGATAAATACATTATCAATATATTCACTTGATCTACTCATTTTCTTTTGAATTTAGATATTCAGTTTAGTGATGATAAAAAATCTGCAAATTACTTGGAGAAATTTTAAAACTGGATTTTTTTTTTAGAAATATATGGACTTGTGTAGTTGTGCAATCTCTTCTTAAGCAAGCTTATACTGTTCCAGTTTTAATAAATAATGAGTATAGACAAAACTGTGGAAATTATTGTGGAATACCATTGTTATTTATAACAGCAAAAGATTTTTCAATAATTTTGTTGTATAGGTTACATCCAGTAATAGATGCATGGTTATCCAAAACTCAATGACTTTAGAGAATTAAGAAGCACTATAGACATGTATTTTATTATCAATCAAAAGACAAAAAAATGTTGAAAACAAAGAATTGATTATATTTTATTTTATTGACTTAATAAATACCTTTGTTTTACGTAATCAAACAGGTTCACAATTTGGAATGAGGTTATTGTTCATTTTAATCACCATCATAATACTGCTCTTTGGATTTTATTTTTATCAATGGGACTTGGAATTCAAAGCTGATAATTAATGTTCTTATGCATCTGGAAAACACTTTTAAAAGACACTATCTTCTAGTAATTATTGACTACTCAAATTTATTATTGATATCATTAGAATAGAAAGCTGCTTTTGCTTTATTAGGTAATTGAAGAATTGAGTGGCATGTTGTTGTTATTAACAAAAAGTGCTAGTTTAACTACCTTTAACAGTTTAAAATAACAAGCTTTTATTTTTATAACATAAACCAAAGCCCAAATATGGTAAGAAAGGATTTTCAGTTTCATAATCTTTATATTTTCATATTGACAACATTTTTTTTTTTAAAAAAAGCTATACCTTTTTTCTAATATTTATAACGTATTGTTATGATGCAACCTATATACTGATTACATAGCTTAATCAACATATTCATGTAAAGGTTTTTTTTATGTTTGTGGACCTGATACTGTATTTGCTCTTATTCTGGTTGGTAATTCCAAAAGTTGTCAGCAGTTTAAACTGTGTTACAGACACGTCATTAGGGTAAGTGCGTACTGACAAACAAATTTATGTACATGTTTGTATATGTATGTATGCATTTATAAAAACATTACTTAAAAAAATATGAAAAAATAAAATAGACGATCGTAAAAAAATTATAAACAAGTGAGCAAAATAAAAGGAAGCTTTTAAATGATTGGATGTTGATAATGTGGAAGTACTGAAAATGTGGAAGATGAGTATTAATTATAGTGATTTATAAAATGAAAAAAATAATCTCATAGAACAATAAAAGAATTCAGAGAAGAAGAAAAAATGAAAAAACAACAAACGATTTTTTTAAAGAAAAGTCTGTAACGAAAATTTGAAAAGTAAAACAAAACACAAAGAATTAAAAAGAAGATAATGATGTATTTTACCCTTTTATTTGGTATGCTGATGCATATAAATTAATTACACTAAATAAAATTTAAACAACTTCAACCAATCAAATTGTCTTTGTTAAACTTATGAACTTCAATCATACATTAAAATAATCGACCACTACTCTTCAGAGTAATCATTTTATAAGTAATAAGATTTACACAACTGATCATTAGAACAACATTAATTTTCAATGAAATGCCAAAAACTCATGCATTATATATACAAGAATATGATTATTTTAAAGCATAAAAATCTTTATGCAGTCTTATACTCTTAAATATTTCAAACACTAGTGAATTCTGAAGCAGAATTTAAATCAATTAAGAATTATAAGCTAAACGTAATGCATAAACTAATTATACCAAACAAAATTTAAACCAGCCAATCAGTAGCCTAAATTTACTAACATTGACATTACCCTAATATGACAAAATACAAAGGCTTCCAATATGGTCATTTCATCACATACAACACTAATGTGGTTTTTATTTGTCACCTTTTACTATTTCACTTTCGATAAAAATGCAAGACTCACATTTCATTGGGTTCTAAAGTCTCAAGAAGGAGATACTTCTTCAATATAATGTAAACAGTTATTTTCAAAGAGATATTAAAAAACTGAATTGTTTCTGGAAAAAAGAAAAGAAAAATAATTACTTGAAAATTCAATGTGTAATTTTATTGTGACAAAAAACTTGAATTTTGGATTTATATGTTGTCTGAACATATACATGACATAGATTCAATTCTACAGTAAAGCTTGTCATTATTCAGGTATCTAAAATATTTTGAAATATGCTGGATTTTTTAAAATTATAACAGAAGAAACAGTAAGTTTAGATTTTGTTTCAGGTAATCAGCCTAGATAGATATTCAATAAATGAATATGTAAAACAACTAATGTTGGGGATTATATATGTCTATATCTTTACAAATTTATTACCTTTACCCACAAAGGCTAAACTATCCATACATTAGCACCATTCAGTGCAAGCCAAAGATGCAAGAAGGTTAATATATAATTTTCACATCTAGTGCCTACTATATTGGATATTCTCATATTGGATGTGTAGGCACTAGATGAGGATTTTATGCAAAAACCTTCTTGCATCCATTGATTATTCTGACTTTCACTGAGTGGTGCTACTATATGGAAAATTTATTCTATGTGTGAACAATGCGTGTAAGCATAAATAATGGTGATCATGTATGTTTATCAACAATATTATGTTTTCTTGCAATAAATATATAAAATGAAGAGAGTATAATACATTATTCCAATATAATCATGGTTAAAATAAATCAGAAAATAAAAGCATACAGCCTTAAAGCGAGTTGTCTTTTATATAAATCTTTACTTGATAATCATTACTCCTAATGTTAATGTAAACAAAATTTTACAATAATAACCCATCAACTTTGTTTATTTTTAAGATTTTTTTAAAAATTAGATTCACACTATCATTGTTTTCTATTCATCTCCTTTCTAGTCATCTATTTATTTTTCTTTGAACATTATAGATATTTCTATAAAATTAGATTTTTTTTGATCAAAAGTATCAATTCTTTTCCTTTCCTTCTCAAGTGTTAAATTTTTACATAAATTTAGTAATGGTAAAAACATTATTTTAAATCAAACGTATTTTTAGCCTTTCTGCTTTGTCTCTGTTAAGGTCTTTTTTATACTAAGTCCTAGGAGTGTTAAATGGTGATGATCCAAGTACTATATTCAGTGATTTTTACAGAAAAATAAAGATTGACACCATGAATTACAACAAGTAAGCACTTATAAATACCTTGGTTAAATTATTGTTATAGATAATGATATAACAGATGCGTGAGGTTTTTTCAATATAAATAACTTAGTATTAAAAAAATATATGCTTGTGTATTTGAAAAGGATTTTTTTAACAGATATGTTTTACCAATTATTATATATGGATCTGAGGCTTGGACACATAGTAGAAGGATAATGGAGAAGCTTTATGCTAAACAATATGTTTAGAATAGCAAAGAAGAAATGAAAGTAAACTATGAGATTGAGAACAATTAAGTATCATTGATATCAGTGAGAAAATTGAAAACTGAAATAGGGTTGGGCTGGACATATTGTTAAAAGGGATGATTTTGGATGGACATAAACTAGAAGAATTGACATTAAGTGGATAGTCAAACTTTATAAACTCTATCTCAATTGATTATAAAATGTCTGAGACAGATGAATAACCTAACAAAAATTTTTGGCATGACATGGTGAAGAGAAACCACATACCAGATAAACAAGTTTAGACATAAAGATATCTTTATCCTATAATGGATTAGTACTAGTCAAAAATGATGTTGATAATAAAATAATACAAAGAAGAAATTCTTATGTAATCACTTTCATTCTTTATATTCAAATGTAATGTTATTTTTTTCTTTCAAAGACTAGCTACAAACTATTTTTATTTCATATTTGAAGAAATTTCTATTAAATTAAAATAAATGTGATTATTAAGATTTTTACAATTTTTCCAACACTTTTCCACTTAAATAAGTGATGGAAAAAGATATTCAAAATTATATCTGTTAAGCTTATATTAGTTTGTGTTGTGTCTTTTAGTAGCCAAGCATTGTTTGGAGCAGTGGTGGGAGCCGATTCTAAAATGTAAAGTTAGGATTGTGACCTAACTCTTAAACTTCATATCTTATAAACTTCTGAGCAATGAACCATTAGACTATTTTTATTTACCAGTAATAGATTTAAAGAAGTTTTATAATTATTCCAAAATTGTATTGATATATTAATTTCGAAAAAAAAATGTCAATACAAAATCATAAATGCAACAAGCATTCTTGGTTCAAAGTTTTATTAAAACATACTTTCATGAATTGGTGTTATTATAATTACTTTTGTGCTCATAATATACAATTTACAATCCACATATTAAGTTTCAGTTATTTATACTATGTGATGTGATATACTGTGGCTTCTCCTTAAATGAAGTCAAGAATATCTGAGCAGTTATGCCCAGATAAACCTGTTAGCCACTTAATTTTCCATTCCCCACTCTAAGTTTTCCCATATTCTGCTTTATTCCATTTCCAAAACATAATCTTTGTCAACTCTATGGCCTTTATATCTAAATCCCCCTTATCTTTTCCCAAACCCAGCATAAAAACCAATAATTCACTTTCTGTATAATCACTTTTTTCATATTTATTCTTCCGTAACTTCATTATATGCAACCTTTTTGTTTTCAAGCATTTACATTCAATTAACAAATGCCTAATATTTTCTATTTCTTCCTTACATAATTTACAAAATAAATTACCCATATTTTTCCATTTACATGTATATTCCTTTGTTGCTAAAGATCTAGTTCGAGCCTTAAACAATAAACTACTTTCTTTACTATTATTATATATTAACTCACACCTAATATTCTGTTTATTTCTCTCTCTCTCTCTCTCTCTATATATATATATATATTGTAACGTTTATTTATATATGTTACAAATATATTGGCATTTGGTAGAAGCTAAAAAATAAAAGTAAATTTAGATTTTTTTTGACTAATTTTTTTTTAAAAAAATAACGTACAATGAAAGTTAAATTATTCTTTCGGGTTTTTTTTATGTAATTAGAAATAAAAGTTAGAATTGGAGAGAACAAAAGACACAAATTACCAATCTAGATAAGAGAAAGTAAAAATATTTCAACTAATTAAAGATGGCAGAATTATGCTGAAAAAAATAGAGACTTTGTAACATAAATTTTATAAAGAATATATAAGATTATCAATGGATATTTTGACAAACAAAAGATATGCGCAGAAGTTGGAAAACTGGGCCTCTAGAGAGTATAAAAGGCAGAGATCAGTTTGAAGGACATCTTGTTCGTTGGTTTCTCTAGTTGGTCTTGGATAACAATAATATATCCAAGATCACTCTACGCTGAAGTAATTCGGCATGTCGGAGTGAACCGGAGCTTCTGAAGACATCATGCCTGAAGATGTATACCAGAAAAGCTTTTGTGACCGACTAGGAGAATGGACCACAAGATCAAATAATAACCAAAAAGGCCGAGCTCATTCTACCCAAAAAACTATGCATAGTTATCTACTACTGAATTCCCAAAACTTACCGGTAAGTTATACTTCATTACTCCTGATTGTGACCAAATTAAACGTTTTCAAACAATTTCTAAAAGTATGTTTAAACAATCCCGATAGAGACATTAATTTTCTTGTACAAGAGACATTCAATTTTTTTAAGGAAATTTCTAGAAGAAATTTAGATATGAACAGTAATTGTAAAATTGTTTTTTATTAATTGATTCACGTCTGAGTTGTGTTCTCTCTAAGTAATTTATTTCAAATATTTTTTTAGTCTATTAGAATAAAATTATTTCCAATACCAATTTTCATTTGTGCGTTATTAATAATAGTTATTATTTTTTATTATTAAATCTATTAGTAGTTTAATAGGATTTAAAAATGTAATTTACCTTTGCCAATATGTTTGAATAAGCCCAGGAATAATAATCTTAAAAAATTAATTCTCGTTACGGTATGATGTAATACCGATTAGTTTAAAAGCACTTTTTTTCTGTTTAGTTTACGAGTTACAATATGTTTGACGCAGTCCCAGTGGGTCTAATGACTCTGGCGCCCTCAAGTAGAAATTAAAAACTGGTTCTGCTCACGATTGTACTCGGTAATAGTTCTAGGCCGAAGTTGATCAGGAAAAATAGCTGTGTTGAGAATAGAAATACAACTTTCTTTTTTCTTTTGATACAGCTTGATCAACTCACGCTCAAATATAAATTTGAGGCGTATAGGGGCCTAGTAATACGAAAAATGTTACAATATATATATATATTTAAACTCTTTTTACCCTTCATACTATTTTTTCATCTTTCTAACTTCCTATTCTTTATTAATAAATCTATTCTATTGTCCCATTCCTTACTACTATAACACTCAACAATCCCTTTAACACAATCATGCCATCTTTTGTACAAAATACTGATATAAATTCTTTATACAAATCTTTTGCATACCACTTTACCTTTCTCACCCATCTTGCTACCTGTTCTTTACTCATAACTCAATTAAATACTATTTTGGTTATTCTTTTATTAGCCATAAACTGCAATCTACCAAACATTTTCATTTTACTTTTTGCATCTTTCATATGAAAACTTGACCATCCCATTTCTTCTTGAATTGCCTCCTTTGCTGTCCATACATCTGCATCCAATGCATGTCTTCCTACTTCCCTTTGAATTTTTTTAAATAATCTAATACCCCTTTACTAACACATAATGTATCATTACTATATGTTAACCCTGCTACTGCAACTCTCTTCCATATAATTTTAGCTACATCATATTTATTATATGAAAACAGTGTTAATTTCTTTATCAATCCCTTTTTTTTTCTTTGCTTAATTTATCATTTACTAAAAACATAAATATAATAGCGCCCTCTACTAGCAAAAACATCAAAGTAAATGATACTTCCATTACTATTTGTTAGGATCAACTGCAAATTTAATAAAAATTCTTATCCTGTCTTGAAACAACAAAAAAAATTAATCATATTTCTTCTCTATGTCTGCTGCTTACATATATTTTTGAGCAATACATCTCTGGTTCAGTAATCTAGAAATCTTCTCTTCCATCTACTCTAAAAGCCATATAGAAAAAAAAAAACATTTTATAACTTTTTTACCAAATGGATTTTGTCAGGTTATTTATTAAATTGAACATAAATCAAAGCTGATGCTGTTATGCTTTGAAATAATTTTGATTTTTTGATTTAGCACTCTATTATTTTACATCTTTATCAAATTTCAAAGTGCTTTTTCAAACATTGATTTATTTCAAGAATAAATTATGATTTTATTTTATTTTTATAAATCTAATGTCCATGCGGATTAATCAAAAGTCGTTTCTAAATTCCAATTTATTCTTTATACTTTTACTTGATTGCAGAATCATTTATTTAAAATTTTAAAATGCAACTGAATTTTATATAGGTCATGTGATTTCTTAAAAAAATAAAATTTTATTATAAAAAACTTTTAACTAATTAACGTACCAAGAAATTTAACACAATGATGTATTATTAACTATTATTATTATCAAAAAAAAAAGTGAAAATAGATTTTAATAAAGAAATTAGAATAATACCTACTTGTGGTGAATAAATTTTTCATAGACCTGATTTTTTAGAAATCTACTGGCCATTTGAATCGATCACATGCGGTTTCTAAATTTCAATATATTACCTATACTTTTACCTGATTGCAAAATTATATATTAAAATTTTAAAAAAGGAAATGAATTATATATGTACAAGTCATGTGACTGCTCCCCCCCCAAAAAAATGGCTGCTAAACTTTCATCACCTTAAAAACTTAAAGAGAAAGAAGGGCAAAATTAGAATAAACAAATATAAATTGTTAATCTATCTATTATTAAATAAAATTGAAAAAAATAGGAAATGATAATAATTTTGTATGAACTTCTCTAGAATTTTTTCGTATCCTATAGTTTGTTGGCCACCATATTTTTTCAGCCTTCTCTCTACTGCTAAATCTTTTATGAATTTGTAAGTCCATTTGTCCATCCGTACATCTAAATATTTCACTCTAGATAAAGGCCACATTGCTGGGATTTAACCAATAGCAATGAATATTATTCCAAATGTCTCATCAAGTAACCAATCTTATGTTTATTTGAGCAATGGCCACCAGGATAGTCAAATACCTTCTCACTTTTCCATTTAACTATTCATGGCATTCTTTCATCATATATAACCATATCACATCTCAAAAGCTCTTATTTCGTTTTAGTCCACGTCAAAGCAGTTTTTCAAAAAATTTCATTACAAAAAGGCTAGAAATTCATTCCCATTTTTACTTTTTGATTGCCACATAAGTATGTTTTTTTTAAAACCTATATCTTATTAGATAGTCAGTTTATTTTAATTTTAAGATAAAGAAATCTTGGACAGTAATGATAGTTATGAACAAATTACTAGTACTATAATTACTGTGGAACATTATGTGTTTTTTTTATATAATTTAATTTTAATTATAAATTTATTTATTTACAGGACAACTTAAAATTTATTATTTGAGATTATTTTCATTTTTAATTCTATGTTATTTATTTTTTCTTTTTATATCTTGATTGTTATTCATCTGCACTTATTTCATCAGTGTACTTCAATCTACAAATTATTATGTTTGGCTTAATTGCTAGCTATTATGAGTCATTAATATAAGATATCACTGTCAGGCAGATATGGATGGTTCAGCATAGAGGCAGAATAGTTGATTCTGGAGATCAAAGACCATGTCATCGCAATGCCAACTCTATCATTTCTAAGAAATTATAAAAGGAAATGTACGCACATTTATTTAAAATAATGGTCAAATATAATTCTAATATAATGCACATTCTAATTTTCATATTTATCTGTTCACATATATCTACTCATAAGACATGATCTTTACTTTGTAAAAATTGTGATCAACATCACTTTAAGATCTCAAACATATTCAAGCAGATATTAAAACATTAATATTTAGAGTTAATGAAACTATAATTACTTGTTGAAGAATAGAAATTACAGATAGTAATTTGTAAAATATATCCTAATAACAAAAATGTTGTGTGTGAACTTGGAGAATTCCAGGGGTGTTAACCTGACTGAACAGTTCTAGTTAGATAAAGTGTATCTTAGAAACCATTAGTATATCCAATTTCCCCTATATCTGTGAATATTTGTCTGTAACACGATGAATGGGAAAAAATAGGCAACTGACACTGATCTTCAAAACTCACTGAACTTCTTAGATGAAAGAGAGAAATAATTTAATTTTGCACAATTCTCCACTTTCGTAACACCTTCTCACTTATTTATCTTCCTAATATTTAATTCTGTCTATACATAAGAAATTTGGATTTTTTTTAATAAGAACACAAATTAATTTTAAAACTATAACTTTTGAATATTTATTTTCCCTTACTTTACAAATAGCTAACAAAGGCAAACTCTCCATACAGTAGTGCCACCCTGTGCTAAACAGAGTAATCAACGGATGCCTTTATTTACAACAATTATGTGCTAGTATGAGATGGTGATCATGTGATGTTTAGTGGTTTACAAATAGCTAATAGCTATTGGTCATATATTTAAGACATTGATAAAACAGATAGCAATAAGCTCAAAGAGAGAAAAAAACTAGATTTTTGAAAATATTATTTGAGTTAGAATTAACTCAATAAAAATAGTTTTAAATAAATTTGTTTTTAACTTTGGAAAAATGTGTTAGCATATGTATATGAGAATTCTTATCTCAGATTTAAAAATTCTTATCTCAGATTTGAGTTTCATCTAAACTAGATCTCACTTAGACAATATTCAAAATAATTTTTGCCAGTCATGCAAATATTCAGGATTTTTAATTATTTATTACTTGCTACTAGGTTTTACCTTAATAGAAAATTCTTCAAGTTGAATTTTAATAGTTAAACAGCCTTAAGCTGTTGCACATGCGCTTTGCAGATTTTAACTATAAATGACTGAATACTAACACTTCAAACACATGATAAAGTCTTTGGGAAAGTATTTAGTCATTTATAGTTAAAATCTGCAAAGCGCATGTGCAACAGCTTAATGCTGTTTAACTATTACAGTTTATAAACATCGCGCTATATAAAATAGTAGAGATTTTAATAAATGCCACTGATTTCACTTAAAGAAATTAATTCTGATAAAAAAATTAATTTCTTTGGTTTCTTATTGAAATATATTAGAGTAGCTGAGTATCTTTTTTTCTTCAAGATCAGATTTTTTTTAGCAGTTCAGATGTAGTCCTTCTATGTAAAATTGATCAGTCTTAGACTTATAGGGCTGCAAAATTATCTGCTGGCATTCTTGTTCTTTACCTATTAGAATCCTGTATACATTCAATCACAAAATTATAAACATTCTTTAAATAGACTTTCTGTTAGCAGATAATCTGGTTTGTGAAAATACATATATATTTCTCATTTAATTATAAATTAACTTCCAGCTAATTGTTAATTAAGCAGTAACTTTTGAAAATCAACAATATTATTCAGTCTCAACAATGGCTATAAAAGGTGTTATTTATGGTAAAAAAATAAAAATATAATATATATTACAAAAAAAAATTTTTTTTTTCAAGATATAGCTATTTTTCATCATTCTTATATGTTGGATTTGGTTTGTTTTTTCCTTCCATTTTTTTTCATATGTCAAATGCGTTGAGTAGGAAGCGAACCCGGGCCAGCTGCTTGGAAGACAGCAATGCTAACCGCTAGGCCATCAACGCCCCTAATTTTAAACAGTATTTTTTGCTTACATGATATATTTTATATATGTATCATAACTATCACACACATCTATCTATGGAGAAAAATCAAAATCACCTGTTTAAAATACGACATATTAAGTCCTATAATGAGTATAATTTTGTAATAAAATTCTCCAAAGATATACGACCTTTTTATTAATAAGTCATAAAACATTACTTGCATTTTGACCTTATGTAAAGTTAATGTTTTTTAACGAAATTCTTTACCTACGTGTATCACGCGTCATACAAACTTTTGTTCTTTTTTTTTTATTCTGTTGCTCTTACCTTATAAATACTTTTGTTTTGTTTTTTAAATTAGTTAGCAGCTTCTCTTATCGTTGAGAACAGTTATCTTTCATTTACTACACAATTCTCGATTTATCCTTTCCACACATTAACTAGACCCATCTTGTAATAGAACTTTAAACTTCAGACATTACATTACCCTTTATTTTTAATTCCAATCTACCCAACATTATTCCTTAAGATTTTTATTATTTTCATGGTTCCTTTACAAATGTAAGATACTTTGGTATAATAATGTCATTTTATTTGACTGATACAATTCTTTTTGACTTAAGTTTTCATTTTTTTATGAGTTTTATGAGGGATTTTTTTACCTTTATGCATACAAAGCATTGCAAAACTGTATATCATTGGATACAACCTGGTGGTTGAGAGATCAGTGTGACTGCCTTACAAGCAGTTGCCTGGGTTGCGGGTTCATGTACCGTCTGATGCTATGACACTTGAAAAAAAAAACGATCATTTTCCTAACATATCCATATATTCTCTAGATAATAAGTTATACATTAACTATGGCACAAAAAATATAAGCCTAAAATTGTTTTATAAATCCAACCAAATATAATAAGTAAGGTATCTCCAACATAGATCTAAGAAGAGTCTTGGTCCATATTTTGCTTGGATCCAGTATAGCATGGTTATTATTGGACAATTCCACTTGGGCTGCCTTAAATACTAAGATTAATACCTTGTTATTGTTCTTCAGCAAATGAGAAAATAATTTTCAGGTGTTAATAAAGCCTGACTTCCAGAATCTGCAAATACTAGATCTCATTATTATTTTTATCTAATTATTGTTTGATCTTTTACTTTTTTTTTTTTTGCAAGTGATTGTAGCACTTCTGTAAAATTATTCTTAGGTTTATTTTGTTATAACCCTGTTCATGCTTTGGTGATGGTGTTCTTTTTATTTTAACTAAAGTTATATCTTTATACTGTAAAAAACTTATGTCTATTATGCTGATAAGTTCAACCATTTTTTCAATACAATTCTTTTTTGAAGTTATCATGAAATGTTTAACTTAAACAAGGCAAAACTCTCCATACAGTAGTGCCACCCTGTGCCAACCAGAGTAATCAATGAATGCCAAAAGGCTTGTGCATAAAATCCCTATCTAATGCCTACTCATCTAATATCCCCAGACAAGTTTCATCAGTGAGGAGCTTTGGATCTGAGAGCACTGCACCTACATCTTAGGATCTAATGCATTATTACTCTGGTTGGCACAGGGTGGCACTACTGTATGGAGAGTTTTGCCTTGTTTCTAAACAATTATGTGCTAGTATAAGAGATGGTGATCATGTGATGCTTAGTGGTTTAACACCAATCCTGCCTAATATGATATTGGTGGCTATGGTTGTTAAAAAGCTAAAGACACCAAAATGTATGGGTGTTGAACTGAGTTCAGACCCATATGACTATATAAGCTATTGAGCTTAGATTGAAAATATTTTGGTTTTCAATTTCATTCTCATAGTTTTATAGTTAAGTAGAGATAAAAGGTGGTTGCTGGAGAGTTCTATTAGATCCTAAGATCTAGGTGCAGTGCTCTCAGATCCAAAGCTCCTCACTGACAAAGGCCACAAGCCAGACACTAATCTGGAGATATTGTATGAGTAAGCATTAGATAGGGATTTTATGCATAAGCCTGCTGGCATCCATTGATTACTCTGATTGGCACAGGGTGGCACTACTGTATGGAAAGTTTTGCCTTGTTTATAAACAATTATGTGCTAGTATAAGAGATGGTGATCATGTGATGCTTAGTGATTTAAATGCTTAACTTGATATAGCATATTTTATTTTCCAAAAATAAGAAGAAAGCAAAGGTCTTTAGTTAACTACATGAGCATTGTCCATTTCCAGATTTATATCATTTTTGACATATCTAAGACTTACACTCCTTTATTTTTTTCTACTCTAAAATTTATCCACATTTTGGTATATTGATGGAATATAACAAAGAGTTCCACCAATTCTATACTGAATTGCTATTGCAGTTATTTTTTTCATTAAACTAATCGATGATAAAATTTTCTCATACTATTTAAGCATTCAATAGGGTTTTTACTCATTCTTCTTTAATAGGCAGCGGGAAAACTTTACATAAAATAGTGCCACTCAGTGCAACCCAAAGTAATCTATGTATGAGTAGGCATTGGATAGAAATTTTGTGCACAAATCTCCTTGCATCCATTGATTACTCTGTCTTGCACTGAGTGGTGCTACTGTATGGAGAGTTTTGCCTTTGTGAAAAGTAGCTACTGTAAGCATAAAAAATAGTGATTGTGTGATCTTTGATGGTTCTTCTTTAATAATTTTCATAGTATTTAAATTATTTATCCCACTAATAATTTTGGCAACTTTTTCAACACATTATTAATTATTCTAAAAAATTGTTTTATTATTAATTTCTATATTAAAACAGAGGCAAAATCCTCTATACAGTAATGCCACTCAGTGCAAGCCAGAGTAATCAATGGATGCAAGAAGGTTTGTGCATAAAATCCCTATCCAGTACCTACTCAACCAAAATTCTTAGACTAGTTTCTAGCTTATGACTTTCATCACTGATGAGCCTTGGATCTGAGAGCACTGCACATAGATCTTTGGTTCTAATGCAACCCTCCCGTAGCTACTTTTAACCACTTTAGTTAACTACAAAATCATGAGTCCAAAATTGAAAACACAATAATATTTTCAATCCAAGTTCATTAGCTTATATTATCATATAGGTCTGAACTCCATTCAGTATCCATACATTTTGGTATCTTTGGTTCTTTAATAACCATAGCCACCACTATCTTATTAAGCAGGATTGGCATTAAACCTCTAATATCACATGATCACCATTTCTTACGCTTGCACTGAGTGGCACTACTGTAAGGAGAGAGAGTTTTGCCTCTCTTTTAAGAGATTGAGCAAGCATAAGAAATGGTGATCATGTGATGTTTAGTGGTTTCAAATTCCTATATTCTACTATAAAACATGTTAACTTTTTATTCTCTGATATGAGAGCTATCTTAGAGATGGTTTTTGCCTATTTAAAACTTTATAGTATCCATGTCAGCCTCTGAAATAAGATGTTTTTTTTTTATTTTATTCATGTTCTTAATTCACTCCTTTTCTTTTCTGTATTGCCTATTCTATTTGACATTAATTCTGTCTTATTTTTCTTTCTTTTTGAAATTTTTTTCTTTTGATTTCATTCTATTTATAAGTTGACATATCTCCAATTTTTCTTTTTTAAATTTTATATATTTTCTAACAACTGAAAATTCTTTCTTATTGGTTTTCCTATTGTCTGTTGGCATGGTTTCATAGTTTTTACAATGTTAATTATTTTTTCTTTCAATTCATCATTCACTTTAACATTTTGCTTTTTTCTCTATTTTACAATGTTTTCTTAATGTGTTTATTTTATTCATCATTTTATAGTATTGAACCTTAATCACCACTTCTGATTTTTTTAAAATTGCTTTGCAATGCTGTCTTCTATTTAATAATCTGAAATCTCTGTATTACACTTACCATAGTCAATCACTTTCCTAACCATCATTATCATTGTTATCATATTTTATTTAGCTTAACGTATTCTATACTATCTTTAAATAATGTATATGTCATTATCTTTCAGTAAATGCATGTTATTGATCTTTATTTTATTCAGTTGTCTTTAAAAATATTTAATAAATTTTGATCTCTTTGATTAAATAGTATTTTTATTTCAATACAAAGTTGTCAATTCATTGTTTTAATTATGTATCACTATGACCCAAATTCTGAATAACTTATAGTATATTTGACCAGATTTATCATCTTTGTTGCTGTCTTCTATATTAAAAAACTGAATTGATTTAATTATTCAGAACTGCCATGACAGTAAAGCAACAATTATTTAAAAAATATTTTGAATGTATTACAAATGTCCCAACATGATCTCAGAACTTAAATATGGCTGAGTTCAAGATTTTTCCATTAATTATTCATTAGGTATGATGCCTATCTTGGGTGTGCAATTTCTGTCACAAAGGGAATCAAAAAGTTTCAGCAACTGATGATCAGAAATCACAAACATCTCTTCCAAAGAAAGATAATTGTATCAATTTCTACTTTATTAACATACTTATTTTCATTCACTTGCATGATATCTAAGAGAGTATGAAAATAAAAAATTAAAATATTTTAACATGCACAAACATACATAAATTAATGTGAATAAATATATGTTTTATTTTATATAATGCAATACTTTTACATCACTTTTTTTTTTTCTCGAGAAATTCTTAATAACAAGTGGCCATATTTTTAAAATGTTATTAGATCAGATATCAATATAGTTTGAATAAAGAAAATACTTTATATAGAGAGGAAAATGCATATAAAACAATTATAAAAATTATAAATATTAATAAATAGTCGGAATATAATCCAAAATTACATTTTACAGCATTGGATATTTTGTCCAAGAATTATAATTAATCTAGCAATAAATTTTTTTATAAAAATGGTTTAAAAAATATTTTACTGACTCAATTTATGTCTGGAATGTTTAATAAGTCCATGCCAGTTTTGGAGCGAAGGAGTTAAAATATTTTTCTTAACATTGGAACATTTTATTCTAGTGTATAACAATGTGTCAGAGTGAAAAAATGTCTGGTTCACTCTTTTCAAGATTCTTTCTGTCTTTTATTCAATTTATTGTATGTGTTATGTAGCAACATAGTTTAGCTGTTTATTCACAAAAAGTTTAAGATACTAGCATATCTCCATCACAAGCTATGACATAAAATGTGGCAGGGTGTTTCCTATCTTTGCAAAAACCTCTTTCATGACTTATATTAATTTGGGAAGTATCCAAAAGCAGTTGGAGCTAAAGAAAGAGAATAGAGACTATGTTTAAGCACAACAATGCTTTTTGACCAAAAATCATGTCCAACATGCAAATGTGGAAAAATGCATCTTCATGTGACATTTACAAAAGCCTTAATTTCATATAATGTACAAACTATAGGGTCACACATGATTTAATGCATCCAAATATTAAATAATGTTTACTGTCTGATTTTCAAGAATTTGTTTATGGTGAATATTGGCTTTAGAGCAATATTTTGGGTTTTTTTCTATTCTTTGTTTTTTTCTTTTTCTGGTAAACACTATTCTGCATTTTGGCACTTCAATGATAGTACATACTGTAAATCATCATATTTTACCATCTCAGGAGTGGCCAAATTTGGAGATGTTGGGGGTGACTTTTTTGGTGAAAATGTACCTGAGAGTAACTATGTTTTTTTTCAGGGCTTCAAACCAAAAACAAGAAATTTTTTTTTTGCCAGAATAAAAACTGGAATGGAAAGAAATAATGGTTTGAAGTCCTGGTATTTGTAGAACGTAATTACAAATTGGTGTTTTTTTAATAAGGGTTTTTTAGTTACTCAGAAATATTGATGTTTTTAGAAGATAAAAACTGATGATTTTTTTTTTCCATAAGATACAGTCTGTTGAAGACATTTTATATGATTACTATTAAATTACCTGTTCCATCTACTATTATAATTTGTTTATGTAGCTTTGTAAATATTTATTAATGGACTGTTTCCCATGAGGATACTCATATGTGACTTTAACATGTTCTCAAACTGCTAATTTTTTTGTTATTTTACTGATTTAGTGGTCATTTTATCAAGAAAAACTACTGTATGCTGCTTCCCTCTTTATAATTATTTTGCATTTAAAAATCAATAATATTTAAATTTAAAGTTATAACAATAAGACAGGGTCTGTTTTCCAAGGCTCTGATTGGATGTTTTACATTCTTTACAAAAGGGAGCATTTGTCAACATTTTTGATAGTTCTAAGTCTTTTTGTTGTGATTTTCAAAATGAAATGTATATTTTAGTGTATTTTTTATATATTTATTATTATTTTCATAAAATATGTTTGAAAATATAATTATTTTGGAAGAATAGTTCAATTTTTAGTAAAAAAAATACTTTTAGATGAAGCTAAATTGAGAAAGAAATCAATAACATAGGCTGCATTTTGTAATAGGTTATGAAAAGTACATTTTATGTTGTCCACTATAGATTATTGTTTTTATCAATTATTAATAGAAATTTATTTTTGAAAAACTTTCATTTACTTTAATAATCTAATAATTTATTAATTTGCTTTTTAAAAACTAAATTAAAATGAGTATAGTTTCAAAAGACAAATATATATTTACTGTTGATTCTGTAAATGACCAATCAAAAATTTAGAACTTTAATTTACTCAGGCAAAAGATATTTTGAATGAGGTAAAGGTTAAATTACAATTATTAAATTACTATATGAAGTGTTTTAAAAAGTTTACATCTTTGTTTTAAAATCAGTTCATTAAAATTATTGTTTCTCCAGTACAAATTGTTTTCATTTCTTCTCAGGGAAGGAGTGGCAATTAAATATTTTTAAGAAATTTTAGTTCTAGCATTTCACAAAAATAATTCAATTCTTTTCAGCTTATTCCAATGTAGGTTTATTTTTAAGATCAACAATAACAATAGGTATTTCAAATTTAAATATTTTTAAATGAGAATTTTGAATTTTTTCTTTTTTCTTTTTTATAATTTTTCATATTCAAATCAGCGTGAATGTATCACTATAATTTGGCAATGTTCATGTCATCTTTGTGGTCAACATCTTCACTACTCTTGTACTACCTATCCCTACATTTGAATGAAATTTCAGATTCATAGCATACTCCCCTCTCATATTTTTTTGTTAATTTATCACAAGTAAAACATAATATATATATATATTGACTCTGACGTTTATGTAAACAGAATATGCTTGTTTTGGAGGTTTTGGTAAAGCCCCATCTATTGATCATTAATACAAGCGATAGCAAGTTTTAGGTATATAAAACTTGTGTTTGTTTTTCATAAATGTACCTTTAAAGTTTTCTTGCAATGATATAGATTGCAGAAGCTTTGACTAAGTGGAGAAACTGAACTGATATCAGACCCATATAGCTATCTGGTTTGGTAGGCTGAGTTTGAAGACATTAATGTGTCTAAAAGATTCATGCTTACAAACTGATAGAAACGTTTTGCATAAACGCTTGGAGTTAATGTTTAGGTCTAGTTTCTTACTCCTGTCCTTCACTGATGAGAGCAAATCAGCTTGAAATCAGCTGATCTGAGGGTGGAGCATAATGAAAAAGACAGTGAATATTGACTCTGACGTTTATGTAAACAGAATACGCTTGTTTTGGAGGTTTTGGTAAAGCTCCATCTATTGATCATTAATACAAGCGATAGCAGGTTTTACGTATATAAAACTTGTGTTTGTTTTTCATATATATATATTGTAACCAATAGAAGTTGAAAAAGATGAATCTGACAGATAAATGATCTCTCACAAAAGCCGGAATAAATTAATAAGCAGACAATATTATAGAGTAAGCTCAGAAAATTTTGAAAGGCATATACTTCAATACCAAGAGCAAGCATAAGAATAAATAGTAGCAATAGATAATCATTATGAAGGTAAAGGCAATATATTAGAAAAATTAAGAGGAGAAGAATTCTTATAATCATGCTTTAAAATATAATGTTTTTTAATATTTAGATCATATATCATTAAAGGGTTAGGTTACTTTAAAATTCTCTATTCAGAATACATCTTGCAGCTATAACACATCTTACAACTATAATTAGTATCGTATTGTTATGATCAGATTTACCATTAAATTTTGTATATAAAATAGAAACATGTTATCTCATGTCTTAGCCATATATCTTTTTTAATAATTTTATATGTAAAATGGATATCTCTGGGTTCATATAACTAATATTTTAATAATTATAAATTTTATTTCTCTCCTTTAATTTTGAAAAATCTATCAGATAAAGAATGAAATTCTAGTAAACAAAGCAGTGAGACATACTCTTACCTTTGATATAATGACACTCTAAAGTACAATAATATTTTTTAAAATTTGAACTAAACATAAAAACTCTTAGTCAAAATAAGAATAGATCACATGACCCTATTCTCCTAAGCTTGTAAGTTATAAACAATGAGGATTGCCAACTCCTCAACAAGCTTTGTGATAAATGCTTAGCCAGAGCGAGCATTTAAAATATCTCTGTCGGAACCCCCCCCAAACCTCTGACCATGGTTTTGTGCTTTGGCACTCCTCTGAGAGATGCTGAGGAGTGCCAAAGCACAAAACCATGGTCAGGGGTTTGGGGGGTTCCTGACAGAGATATTTTAAATGCTGGTTCTGGTTAAGCATTTAGCACGAAGCTTGTTTATGAATTGGCAATCCTCATTGTTTATAAAAACTCTTAATTTAAAATAAAATAGTGTACCAGAATAACATCTAGATATAATTAATGGAGAAGGGATTTTATGTCCATTCAAAATATCACACTAATAAAACCTCTTTAAATATTTTGTAAATTAAAATCAAGCAATTCCACTATTTGAATTTATGATAAATAAACAAATAATCTTCTAACTAGAATAAAGTGATTTCAAAACAAGTTCAGTGATGTTAAAAATAAATGAATTTCATAAAGTGATCTTCTAATATTGAATAAATAATTGTAATTATTTTTAATAAATAAAACAATTTTTTTTGGTTGTATTTTAACATCCAAGTTGCATATTTTAATAAAGTGACTCTTATGTCAAATTTTATATGTTCATGTACTCTCAATGCATAAAAGTAAAGACAATTTGTGATAAACATAATAATATTTAAAATACTCAAGGTAAGTAGACGATGAGTAACAGTTAAGAAAGTAAGTTAACAATAAAAATATTTATTTTGAGATTAAACATTTAACAATGTTATAATTTGTATAATACCATCAAGATTAATTCTTTGGATATACTAAACCAAACTTAATATGGATGAAAATTGTAATTTACAGTTTAAAATGAATAAACAAAAAATAGATAATGTTGTTTGGTTAATGAAACTTTCTTCAGTATGTTATTTGAATCAGTTTTCTCATTTTTACAAAACAATCATCTATGATAATATCATCAATGAATATATATATTTTTCTCATGTGTCATAGCATCAGCTGGGAAGCGAACCTGCTAACCTGGGACAACTGCTTGTAAAATGGCTGTCACTGCATCTCGATCACCAATGCTTGCCATCATCAATGAATATATTTAATGCTTTATAAAATATAACTAATCCATGCTGTGAGGTAAAAGCTGAAGAAAATGCATATGAGGTGCTGGAAAAATACAGCTACAAGCACTACACCTTAAAGCAAACAATCTATACTTAGATATAGTAAGAGTGTAACTAAAAGTAAGGATGGTGTTTCTCAATATCTAGGAAAAGAATCAATTGCCAAGATAAAGTCATGGCAGTACATCACCCATGGCTTTATACATAAATACAATATAAACAAATCCACATTGGGTATAACACAAACACAAAGTAAATGATGGCACAAACAAAAAGGAAAGATACCTACAGCTTACAGTAATAAATAAGCTAATACTTTATCACTAGTTGCACAAGTAATAAAAATAGATCATCAAAAAAGAACAACAATAATAAAGAGATTTGATTTAAAGCATTATGTGCTTAAATATAAGATAAACAACAATATAATTCACTGCAAGAATATAATATAAGAAAGATACTAATGCTACATCTTTATAAACTACACTGGTAAGATAAAGATCAACAAGAGAAAGAATTATGCTAAATCTTTTTAATACATGCTGACAAGACAAAATGCACTCATTAAAAGAAAGTAAGACTAATGATACAGTTACTTTTAAAAATAGAATAATTAACTGATTTGTAAAATCAATAAATTAATAATTAGTGCTAAATATATCTTAATAAAAATATAGCATAAACTAAACAATAGAATGATATATATCAGCTTCTATCTCTGTCAAAATTTTTATATACATTCAAAATAAATAACTTCATGATAGGGTCAAATATAACACCTTTAAAATTATAGCATTATCAAACTACTAATATTCTGAAAATTTTTGACAATATAGTTCATCCATGATCTTAAAAATTATACTGAATAAAAATGCCTATAGTAGTAATAGTAGTAGTAGTAGTAGTAGTAGTAGTAGTAGTAGTAGTAGTAGTAGTAGTACTACTACTACTACTACTACTACTACTACTAATAATAATAATAATAATAATAATAATAATAATAATAATAATAGTCATCGTCTCTAGTATTGGAGAGCATCCAAACTCGCAATACGTTGCAATTCAGTTTTTCGATGAACACCAGCGTGCAATATTTCAAACTAAAATAAAAACTTTGGGAAACTATGTGCTAATAATAGTCAATCTAAGCCTGCAAAGCTATTGTAACAGAATAATTAAAAACACTTATTTCGGATATACCATACAGGATTTTCAAAAATTAATACAGTCATTTGGCAAAGCTATTTATATAAAACAAATCTACTTATCCGACACCCCCATCCCGGTTTTCAGAAACAATTTTCCATTTCAAAATAAAGCTGAATGACAGTGTAAACCCAAAGGATATCCCAACACAAATAGTTGACCAAAATGCAATACTGACATTCACATAAAAGGATTAAGGCCGAGATGTTTTGTGTGCGGTAAAACCGGACACTTAGCAATCGATTGCAAATTAAAAATCAACCAGAAAAACCAACCAAGCACTGAAGATCATCCAAGTGAAGCTCACCAACAGGAATCAAACAGTACAAAACAGATAACAAAAACAACTAATAAACAACAAAGAGTTAATAAAAAATCCACAGATCAACAGCAATTGAATAATAAAAAAACTGCACACACATTTCCAGCACCTGAAATTCTGGATTTCTCAACAAAAACAACCAATAGAATTCAAACCCCCACTGATAAAAAACAAAAAGTCAACAGCCTCAAGAAGCTGTAATGAAAAAAACAGCACACAATCTAACTCAGCCTACCAAAGATATTGATGAAAAAGAGATAATAAAAGAGCAAATAAACTTACACAGTAATAGTGATCAAGAATATATATATATATATATATATATATATATATATATATATATATATATATATATATATATATATATATATATATATATATAACACCAAACACACAATATTAAAAATAATACAACAATGGAAATTATGGAAGCTATCACTCCAAATATGCCTCAAATCACCAAAGCTAACACAGAACAAAGCAAAAGACCAGGCCACCTACCAAAAAAAAAACAGAGGACCCAAAAAAAAAACCAAAATAACAGAATCCAACCTTAGCCTTGCTGATCACAACACTACAACTATAGTAGAAACAGATGAAGATCTGGAAATGAAATATGAGAATGAATGGGAAGAAACACCAGATCAATCCTAACATTTAAATCACAACCAAAAAACAATATATAATGAAAATAAAAATTGTGGCAATCAACATCAGGGGTTTGAACTCAACCTCAAAAATTAATAAGTTAAAACACTGGATCAAAAATATAAAACCACACTTGCTGGATCACAAACCAACCCATCCAAGCATTTAAACATGGAAAGTTTCTGTGCATGCTCCAGAGACTATTCCTCTCCCTCATCTGGCAGTAGATTCATAATTGCTAGAATTTTGCCCATTCACAACTTTCAAAATAATTCACATTGACATGAACTTATTAATTGCAACCTTCAACCAAAAAAGCATATCAATAAATCTGGTTTTTGTATATATGCCTTTACAGGATAAAAAATAGATACCATAATTGCAAACATTAATTCCAGGTTAGCTACAACTTTAAACTCAACCATGTTAATTGGAGATTTTAATTTGAAATATCAGGAATTTATGCACCATTGGCTTCATAAAATAAACATACCACTAATGAGTGGCCAAGGTTTTTTGCCAGATGATGCCATCTCTTTTCACAATAGTCACTTCTCTTCACTTATTGATCTGTGCTTTTATTCTCCAATGCTTCACCACCTTATCGAAATAAAACTAACTCCCTCAACTTTTTCTGATCACTCAGCTCAAATAGTCACAATTGATTGTGCTTTCAAATTCAAATATCACCCTTTCCACTTACAAGAACAATAAGAGATTTACTCCCAGAAACAACTCCTGAATGCTAAACAAAATCAAAGATATGACATTGAAACCAGTTCAGAAATATCTTGCATTTATGGGAATGCTGTCCTTTAACATCAACCATATAACAAGAAAACAACCCCCACCATCAAGACTTTTGTCTCTGGCAGATCAGTTGCACCAGAGAATAATCATGATTAACCCATCACACTGCACCCAGCAGTATATATTCAAGCTTACAAATGCATACAATAAAGCATGTGATGAACTCAAAAGCTATCTGAAGATAAAGAAAAGCAAGATATGCCTAACCAGGCCACACACTTGGACAAGAGATTATATAAGATGGGCACTGGGGAACCAACCAGACGTAAAAGTGCCAATGGCACTATATACAAATAATGGAACATATGCAGGACACAATATGATTATGCCAATTTTTGAATATTTTAAGCAGAAATTACAAGAAAAACAACCATATAAAATACCACATAATCTGTTTGGCCCACCAGAGACAAAAGCCCCATTCACAAAAGATCTATTTACAACAAAACTGAATACCATTCGAAATGCTTGCCACCCAGGTAGTCCTGGAGTCCCATTGTTTATATTAAAGCACCTAAGTAAATTCACAACAGAATATTTGTGTCAGTTAGCAAACCATCTAGCACAACAAATTCAGCCCATGGAGGGTGTCTATCCAATAGCCATAGTACCCTATAATAAAAAGAAAGCAATTATCCCACCCATTACAGACCTCAGGCCAATATCTATGGGGCCTTTGCCGATCAAAATTATTGAGAAAATTATTAAAGATGAAATTGAACCATATATAATGCCACTTATCTCTGAAGCACAATATGCAAAGAAGAACTCTTCAACAACAGAAGCAGCCTTATTCTTCAAAGCAATTCTAGCCACAGTAAGACAGCTAAAAAAATATGGACCCATCATTGTGCAGCTTGACATAGAAGCTGCTTTTGACTCAGTCAATATATATACACTTCTGGAAATGCTAAAAGACACAGAAATTCCTAGAACACACCTATATATAATTGCAAACCTGCTTCTGAACAGAGAGATCCATATAACTTTAAATGGAAGAAACTCACCATCTTTCACACCCACCAAATCTATATCCCAAGGATCCCCTCTGAGTTCATTATTGTTTATATTTTACATCAATCCCCTTATTAAAAGCATACAAAATGCATTTATTGGGATCGAGATACCAGACACAACACAGCACACTACATGCATTGCCTATATGGATGATGTTACCATATTTCTAACATCAAAAAAACAAATACTGCAACTCCAAAAAATATTACAAGAATATTCCACAGAAATACAAATTAAAGTTTAATCTGGCAAAAACCACAGCCTGGTCACTATACACTGGTAAACCATGTACATCAATTTACAAATCAAAACCAAACTCATTCCTTGGGTTCCCATTTCATATGGGAATTACGGGAATGAGATGCCACATCCAAAATAAACTAAAAGAAGAAGCCACAAAAATTATAAACTCCTTGTCCAAGGCATATCTTTCACTGTATTCCAAAGTACAGTTAATTAACCAGCTTATCACAACCAAAATAACATACTATGTACCGGTTATTTCATTCTTGAAGGCATTTATTTCAAAAATTAAAACCATATATAATAAACTACTTTGGGCCAGAAAAACAGTAGCAATCTCCACAAAAAAACTTAGCCAACCCCTAATAAAGAATGGACTTGGCTTGCACAACATTAACATTTTTCATCTACAAAAGTTAAGGAACTCAATAATTACAATCCTTGCCAAATATCCAAAAATTAACCACTTGCTAGAAGTTACTCCAACAGATAGACCACCTCCAAAAGGTTCTTTTTTCACTAACATTATATACCAATGCAAAACCACAGACAAGATTCCAGAACAGTATTTGCATAAATATTCATACTGGGATATTTATGGTTTAATGAACAGAGAAACAGATACTAATGTTATACAACCTATGCTAGGAATTAACAACAAGAGACTACTCAAGGAATATAAAAAATGGGCTCTAGAGCCCAAATACTTTGATTTTATCATTAAAATGAATCTCATTGCCTTGCCAACAACCCATTTTCTTTATCATAAAAGAATGTACAGATCTATTGACCCTTTCTGTGGACTCTGCCATCGAGCAGAAGAGATGCTGGACCACATTATTTATCAATGTATAGCACTTAACCAAACATGACAGATGATGTGTAACACCTACAGAAAACCAGGTACAATCATTAATCACATAATGGTTGCTTTTCAGGGAAGATCAATACCTAGCATTAGGGCAGCCACGTTTGTACTATATGCATACTGGTGCACCAGATGTACTTTCTTAATTGGCAATAATACCAGATGACACCCAGCTACATTTAGCAACAAACTGTTACACATTAGAAATAGAGATAGAATAATAACCAACCCCCACTTATATGCAGCAACATGGTCATTGTTAAGGCAACCATCAATGCTGTGAATGCTGCAAAAAAACTATCATACAACTAACATTCAAAAAGACATGCCCACAAAACTAAATAAGCTCATCAAACTTTAGAACTCTGATTTTTTTTGTTTTTTTATCCTTCATATTGTTATAGTCCATTAACCACAAAGTGTAACCATTAAATTCCTTTATATATATATATATGTTTACCCTAATATTACTCATTGTATGTAAAATTTGAAATTTTCTAGATGTAAACTTTTGTAAACCATTGCGATCAATAAAGCCTTTATTGAAACGTAGTAGTAGTAGTAGTAGTAGTAGTAATATTAATAATAATAATAATAATAATAGTAGTAGTAGTAATAATAATAATAATAATAATAGTCCCTTTTTTAAAAAAACAAGAAAGTCCAACCACACTTGAAAATCTTCGTCCGATATCGATTAGCTCACTAGGCATTAAAATACTTGAATCTGTCATCAAAGACAGAATAGAGCCATACATCACTCCAACTATATCCAAACACCAATTTACTAAAAAAGGCTCTTCAGTTAACCAGGCAGCATTCATCTATAAGACAATCATAGACACAGTAAGAACTAACAAAAAGTATGCACCAGTAGTAGTAAAATTAGACATAAAGTCAGCATTTGATAATGTATTAATAAATAAGCTAGTAGAACTATTAATAAAGTCTACAGTCTCACAAAGCCTATATTTATATAATCACTAATTTGTTACTCAACCAAGAAATATATATTACTATAAATGGTAAAACAGCTACATCAATAATACCAAATTGCTCCATACTGCAATAATCTCCACTAAGCTCACTACTATTTGCAATATATATCAACCCATTAATTAAGGAAATTGAAGAAAAAATAAATGGAATATAGATACAACAATTGGGCTCCTATGTTCCCTGCATTGCTTACATGGATGACATATCTGTCTTCTTAAAGAGCAAGAAACATATACCCAGACTTTTAAAAATAATAGCTAATTACTCTAACACATATAACCTTAATAGTAATGTTAAAAAATTTTGTGCCTGGAAAATTTACACCTCAAGTCCCATTAAGGATTATTTCAATGGAAAGCCTAGCCCTTTTTTAGGTTTCCCTTTCCATCTCAGTGCAATTGCAATGAGAACACAAATTCAAAATAATTTGAGGGAAAAGATTGTGAAATTGATAAATTAAATGGAAAAGGCATATCTATCACTATATACCAAAATATCACTGTTTAATATGCTAGTAATAACCAGAATAATATATTTCTCTCTGATTGTGATTTTCACAAGGGGTTTCATTAACAATATTTATACTTTATGCAGAAAGTTACTGTGGGGAAAAAACAATATCTGTTTCCATCAAAAAACTACAATTGCCATTGTCATTGAATGGACTTGGTTTATACAACTTACACATTTTCTGTATACAGAAAACAATAAACATCATAGCAACTTGTAATAAAATATATCCAATAATATCACATACAATGAAAGTGACACCAACACACACACACCACCACCATACAAAGGTTATTGGAAAGCACTTCTGAAAACACTAATGAATACAGACATATCTCCTATACAAACAGATGGTACTAAATATAAATACTGGAAAACATATAATTTCATCTATCCAGACATGCAACATACAGCAGAAACACTGTTGGTGATTAATAATAAGCAATTAACTAAAAGATATAAACATTGGTCATTAGAACCAAAATATTTTGACTTCCTGATTAAAATAAATCTAGAAGCACTTCCAACATTAAATTTTTTAAAATATAAAAGATACTACCATAACATAGATGATATATGTTCCATATGTCATCAAAAATCAGAAACAATAAATCACTTTCTATTCACTTGTCAAGGACTTGAAAACACTTGCAAAATGATCTGCAATATCACAACACGAGAAAATACAACAATCAGATAATTACTACAAGCATATGAAAAAGGTATATTTTCCAGTATTAGGGCTAGTACATTTATCCTTTATGCCTTCTGGTGCACAAGATATAATTTTAGTATAAACACAAATACCAGAAGACATCAAAACACAATTAAAGATAAATTAATACAAATCCAACAAAGAGATAAAAAAATAACAGAAACACAAATATACATTGACACATGGTCTCAAATGTGACTCACCTCAAATCTATAATGGTATATTGCCTTCAAAAAATAAATGTTTTTTTTGTTTTGTATGCTCTGGTAAATGATTTTTTCTCTATTCATCTTCATAAAAAGATTTGCAGTTTTGTTTTTTATTATTGTGGGATTTGTTCCTTTTTTGTTTATTTGATCCAATTTTTTTTCTTTGTATATAATTTTTTGTTTCATTTTTTTGTTATAATAATAATAATATGATGTATTTTTTATATGCTCAGGTAATGAATCTTTTTTATTCTATTTATATTTGTAATAGATTTGTTTTTCAGTTTGGTTTTTGCTATTGTAAGGTTTTTTCCTTCAGTTTTATTGATCCAACTATTCATTGTATACAATTTTTTTTTGTTGCTTCCATTTTTTTTTGTGTGTTACCATTATTTTCTAACAATGTAATATATAATTTTTACTATGTGTGTTTTTTTCTATTAACAAAAAAAAAAGTATTGTAAATGTATAAACTCTGTAACCTAATGTAACATTTTGTTTTCTTTGTGAATAAAGTTCCTTTGAAATGTAGTAGTAGTAGTAGTAGTAGTAGTAGTAGTAGTAGTAGTAGTAGTAGTAGTAGTAGTAGCTGCAGCAGTAGTAGTAGTAGTAGTAGTAGTAGTAGCAGTAGTAGCAGCTGTAGTAGTAGTAGTAGTAGTAGCAGCAGCAGCAGTAGCAGTAGTAGCAGTAGCAGTAGCAGCAGCAGCAGTAGCAGTAGTAGTAGTAGTAGTAGTAGTAATAATAATAATAATAATAATAATAATAATAATAATAATAATAATAATAATAATAATAATAATAATAATAATAATAATAATAATAATAATAATAATAATAATAATAATAATAATAATAATAATAATAATAATAATAATAATAATAATAATAATAATAATAATAATAATAATAATAATAATAATGACACAGTCTTCCTCTGCCACAAGAGCTTATTACAGAGAGAAGAGATTTTGTTAATAAAACCTTTAGAAAATGTGATAATGGGTGAGTAATAGGTGATTTTTGTTATGGCTAGCTGGTTAAATAGCTGGATCTTGGAGTATATTGAAAGATATGCCTTTGAGAGAGAAGTAGTAATTCGCTCTGTTTCTTCTTTGAGTTTGTTCTGGATCTGCAAAACAACTTACCAGACCACCTATTCACAATGGACTAGGACTTCATAGTATTTATATTTTCCATCTACAGAAGGCCACAAACTTAATAACATCCACAGTCAAACACTTTCCAATGCTTGAATGCCTACTTCAAATAACACCAACAGATAGACCACCCCCTGCTTATGACCAACTAGCATCAATGATCAATCATATAAAAACCACAGCTCCACAGATATCTCTTCAGACAATATACAAGCATTCATACTGGAAAATTTATTCATTAATCCATCCAAATCCAACCCATGACACCAATCTGACAATGCTGAAAATCAATAATCTACAATTACTTCGTAAGTTTAAAAAATGGTCACTGGAGCCAAAGTATTTTGATTTTTTGCTGAGACTAAACCTACAAGCACTGCCCACAACATATTTTCTGAGATATCGGAGACTATACACTAACATTGATCCTTTTTGTCCCCTGTGTCACAGGGCTGAAGAAACACAGGAACATCTATTCTATCTTTGTCCGGCACTAGACAGAATTCGAGTTATTATGATAGGAGCATATAGACAATCTAACACAACCCTTCAAACAATCATTAATTCATATTGCAAAGGCTCTATTCCATCAGTCCGTGCAGCCACTTTTATGCTTTATGCATACTGGTGCACTAGATGCACATTCACTCTAGGTAACAACACAAGGCGACATCCATCAACTTTCAATATCAAACTGGCAAAACTACGAGCCAGAGACAATAAAATTGCACATCCAGACATCTATGCAGCAACCTGGTCACTGATAACACAACAATCAAACCTCTAAGATGGCTCCCAATAACCAAAATCTATGCCCTCAACCAATATATATATATATATAAAAATGTGGCAATTATCTACAAATAAAAAACAGAATGTTGTCTTTGATTGCATAATATTAATATAAAGGACAGTAACAACAAAATCAGACCTCAAATACTGGAAAGCAAACTAAACCCAGCATGGCAATATACATCCAAGTTGAAGTTTTGCAAATTGAACAATGATAACCCAAGACTTTGGAGAACTATGATTACAGCAAGCAGCACTCATAAATGTAACGTATACATATGTATTTTCACCCCCCCTAACAATGTTTAAATATCTTTCCCTCCTAAGTTAAGTTCCTTTTTTGTACATCACAGATACCAACTTAAACTTGGTTTACTCACTAGCAATGTAAATATATGTATACGAAGTGTCTTATAGCAAATGTAACTCTATGGTTATCAATAAAGTTTTTTTCTTTGAAACATAATAATAATAATAATAATAATAATAATAATAATAATAATAATAATAATAATAATAATAATAATAATAATAATAATAATAATAATAATAATAATAATAATAATAATAATAATAATAATAATAATAATAATAATAATAATAATAATAATAATAATAATAATAATAATAATAATAATAATAATAATAATAATAATAATAATAATAATAATATCATCTGCGGTCCTGCTGTGCAGCGAGTACAACATGCCAACGAACCTCTGAATAAAAAACTTTTAAAAACTCGGAAAACTCAAAGGTAATTCGTTTTTTTAAACTATTAACAAAAAATATTTCAAACATAAGTTTTAAAAAATTGCATTTGAAAAGAAAATATTAAGAATATAAAATAAACAACGTAAATACACAGACTGAAAATCGTCAAATATATATCAAACATGGCGGCGGCACAGCTAAAAAATTCAAGTGTGAATGGTGCCAATATAAACTCCAACGATGGAAACATCAATAATTGTTTAAAGACTTATGCTAATGTACCAAAAGCTACTTTTCAAAATAAAGTTATAACAACTCACTCAAACTCGATTGCAGCTAGTAGATTTCGAAGAGTAACCAACGATGATATGAATGAGCTAAATCTAGTTTATGAAAACAACTCTGAGCCCCCATCGACTATTTGGTCTCTGGAAACACTGAATTTAATAGTAAAATACCGAACAAGCTTTTCAACACATTTAATTTTTTTTTTTTAAACAGATCGATTGTCCTGGCTACGACTGATAAAAACCTAACGCTTTACAAATTCCCAAGAGAAATGTTATATGAAGCTATACCAGCAAATGGGAGTTGGGAAACAATTTCAAGCATAGGGGAACACCACAACTCTAGATATTTGGCATTAGAATTCTTTGAAGATTATCAAAAAAATAAATTTTTAACTCAGATCAAAACAATAGGAAATTATGCTTTAATAGTTGTAGATCCAAACCTTAAAAACTTTATTACAGGCACTATTTACTTACTGATACACCTATTCCAGTGTGCAGTAATAGTTTTACTTTTAAAATGAAGCTCAATGAATCAGTAGCGCCAGAGAATATCCCCACACAAGTCATAGATCAAGAAGCAATTCTAAATATATATATAAGGGGCTTAGGACCACAATATTCATCTGTGGAGAGTGTGGTCACATTGCAGCAAACTGTAGCAAAAAGAAAAAAAATAACACAAACAAAAGCAAACCCCAATTAACTACAAACAACAATCAAGTGATCCAAACATCTATTCAAGAAAAAATGGAAACACAAGAGAGCATAAAAAACCACAATTAGAGGAACTAAACAACAAAATCATAACTGGAGATGATCACATTTTGGATTTAACTGTTAAAACAAAAATAAATGATAAAGAACTAAATCAAGAAAGACAACAAAATTATACAATGGAATCGATAGAAAACACCAATGAAATATATAGCAATAGCAATGAGGAAACAGCACAAACACAGCACATACAAAGAACAAGAATTATAAATAAAGCATCTGAAGCTATTATGGACATAACTACACCATGCCTTCCACAAATACCAAAAAATACCACACATCCAAATAGAAAACCAGGCTGGCCACTAAAATAGAATAGGACAGCCAAGAGAGCTAAAACTGAAGAAAATGATAGTGACACAGCAATACAAGATAATCAATCAAATAACTCAATAGACGAAGAAACAGAATAAAATTATGAAGACACTATAGAACAACTTTTTCTCAATTCAAAACCTGAAAATAAATGTAACCACCAAACACCAATTTAATGAAGTTAAAAATTGGCGCATTAAATATTAGGGGTTTAAACTTGACCCAAAAAATTACAAAGATTAAACAATATTCGTTAAGGCTGTATCCTCAATCACATGCATATAAAATGTGATAGTAGGGACCTCTACAATGGAGACAAAAATCTATGCTGGATCACAAATTGACCCATCAAAATATTTAACCAAAGAAGGTTTCTGTGCCTGTTCCAGAGACTTTTCATCACCTTCTGCAGGCACAGGCATTCTTATTTCAACAAACTGCCCTTTCACAGCTTTCAAAATTATATTCATAGATGCTAACTTACTAATTACAACTTTTCAACATAAAACTATAAACCTCAATATAATTTTGGTTTACCTGCCTATTCAAGATAGCCGAATTAACACTATAATAATGAATATCAACTCCATACTTGCAAGTACAGCAAACCCAACAATATTGATTGGTGATTGCAACATGTCATATCAGAAATTCATAGAAAAATGGCTTCACCAAATATTCATACCACTTATGAGTGATGAAGACTTTCTACCAATGAATACAATATCTTTCCACAATGGTTGTCATTCATCACTCATCGATCTATGTTTCTACTCCCCGATGCTGCACCACCAGATAGCAATAAAATTAACCCCCTCAGCTTTATCAGACCATTCAGCACAAATAGTATCACTAAACCTTACGCAAATGCAAACATCACTTCTCCCACTAACAAAAACAATCAGAGTACTACTTCCAACAACCATACCAGAATTTGTTTTCTCAGAAACATACATAATGCTAAAAAAAATAAAAGATATGAATCTCAACCCCATACAACAATATCTGGCATACATAAACATTTTATCATTCAATATCTCACATGTGACAAAAAATCAACCACCACCATCCAAATTGTTGACACTTGCAAATGAAATTCATAAATGAATAACCATGATTACGCCATCATAACAAACACAGCAGTATATACATGGTCTAACAAGTACATTCAATAAAACGTGAAACACTAAAAGAATATTTGAGAATCAAAAAAAGCAAAATATGCATAACCCAACCACATACAAGGACCAGAGATTACATTAAATGGGCACTGGGAAACCCACCAATCATCAAAGTTCCAATGGCAATAGAAACATGACACATATACAGAACATAATATGATCCTTCCTATTTTTGAGCATTTAAAACCAAACTCCAATCTAAAACACCACTTGGATTAAGCTCCAAGCTATTTGGACAAGCAGAAACACAAAAACCTTTCATAGCAAATGACTTCCTGACAAAACTAAATAAAATACCAAATATATGCCATCCAGGAAGTCCTGGAATAACATTATTCATACTAAAACACCTAAGTAAATACACAGCACAATATCTGTGCAACCTTGCAAACCACCTATCTCAAGAAATTCAGGATGTGGAGGGAGTTCATCCCATTGCAATAGTGCCATTCAATAAAAAAGCTAAAACTACCCCATCCCTCACAGAACTCAGACCAATTTCCATGGAATCTTTGCCAATTAAAATTCTTGAAAAAATAATAAAAGAAACAATAGAACCACCTAAAATGCCACTGATATCAGAAGTTCAATTTGCCAAAAGAAACTTCTCCACAATTCAAACAGCATCATTATTCAAAGCAATCCTGGATTCAACAAGACAAAAAAAATATATAGTCCAATAGCAATTCAACTAGATATCGAGGAGCTTTTGATGGAGTAGACATTTCCATATTGCTAGACATGCTTGGAAATACATCTATCCCCAAGACACATCTGTACATCATTGCAAATCTACTTCTCAACAGAGAAATACACAATGTTAAATGGAAAAAATTCTCCATCATTTGTTCCCACCCAATTCATATCCCAAGGTTCTCCTCTCAGTTCACTCCTATTTATTCTATATATTAACCCTTTAATAGAAAAAATCCAAAAAAACATTTACCAGCATTCAAGTACCCGGCACTACACAATATATAGCTTGCTTGGCTTATATGGATGACATCACAGTTTTTCTCAATTCAAAAAATTAATTACCACAATTACAAAAAATTCTTAAAGAATATACGCAACATTACAAATTGAAGTTTAATCCAGAAAAGACTATTGCTTGGTCTATGTTTACCAGAAAACCATGCACATCCATTTACAAAGCAAAACCAATGCATTTTTTAGGATTCCCATTTCATCTGGGAATAACTGGAATGAGGTGTTTAATACAAAATAGATTAAAAGAAAAAGCACAACACATTGTCACCTCCCTATCAAAAACATATCTCTCTATATATTCTAAGGTCCAGCTAATATATCAACTTATACTGACAAAAATAACATATTATTTAACAATAATAAAATTCTCAAAAGCTTTCAAAGCAAAGATTAAAACCATCTGTAACCAACTTCTATGGTCAAGAAAAGTGGTTGCAATATCAACAAAAAAACTAAATCAATCCTTTATTAAAATGGTCTAGGTTTGCACAATATTGACATTTTTTATACACAAAAATTAAGTAACCTAGTAATTTCCATTATGAATCAATTTCCAAAACTTAAATGCTTAATTCAAATTACTCCAACTGACAAACCACCCCCCAACAGATCTATATATATCATCAATCATCCATCAATATAAAACAACTTTTAACAGAACAGAGCAATATACACACAACATTCACAAACAAATTCAACAGGAAAGAGACCTAAATGACAATAACACAATACTCGGAATAAACAACAGAAAATTACTACATGAATACAAAACGTGCACTAGAATTCAAATTTTTTATTCTAAAAGTAAATGTCATCGCAATGCCACCAACATACTTCTTACACCATAAGAGGATGTATGTTTCAATAGGCCCTTTTTGTGGACTATGCCACAAGGCTGAAGAGACCCTACAACACCTATTGTATCAATGTACTGCATTACACAATGTAAAAACAATGGTGGGTGCAATATACCACCAACAAAACATGACCATTTGTCAAATAATTAAGGTTTTTCAAGGCAGATCAATACCCAACATTAGGGCAGCTACCTTTGTATTATATGCTTTTTGTTGTACCAGGTGTACTGATCTAATGGGCAACAACCCCAGAAGGCATCTATCCAACTTCTACAACAAATTAAACCATATACAGAATAGAGATAAGACAATAGCAAATCCCCATATTTATGCAGTTACATGATCTTTTATCAAACAACAATCAATGCTATAAGCACCAAAAATTCAAGAACACTGAAAATTCAATAACAATAAATACGAAAATAAAAATATTTTTCCTCTCTCTACAATAAATAATTTTTTATGTAAAAATTAGATAACTTTTTATTGAAAACATGTAACTGAAGACTATAAAAATGCTTGTATACAAAACCAATGGAAAAATCACTGTAAAAAAAATCAATGTAAAAAACTCTGTATTTTTTTGATAATAAACTTCCTTTTTTTTAAACATCATCATCATCATCATCATCATCATCATCATAATAATAATAATTCAATTCAATTTTTTAATTCTTTATTTATTTAATGTACATATCAACAGCATTTCATTATCATATACAAATCTAAATAAGCATTAAAAAACAAAACAAAATAAAAAATAATACAAATAAAATATAAAAACAATAAAATGCACAAATAAATAAAAAGGCAATATATCAAATGAAATTAAGGATAATATTTTTTTATGAGGACTTTAGTGAATTGTTTAAAATCCAGATTAAAAACATCATCATTACCAAAATCTTTGTTATAAGTTCTAGGTAAACGAAATAAAGGGAAAAATCTTAATACATCAGATTTACAAATTTTCAGTTCAAAAATATTGTGAGTACGAGTATTATAATTCTGTTTTTTAATACCTAAATTAGAAAGCAAATTAGATACAGAAATATTCTGGGAAATAAATTTATGAAAAAGCTTGAGATCTCTTGTTTTTCGTCTCAGCAGTAAATCAATATAGTATTCATTACCTAAACTATTCAATTTTGCAAATTTGTCAAAAATAGACTGAATTCTTATGATATCTGTCCTGTTATGAGGACTCCATATAATTGAACCATACTCCAAGATGGGAAAAACTAAGGATATAAAAAGTTTAATCTTTGTAAATTTATTAAATGCTTTTCCATATCTGTAAATAGCTCCTACAATTTTAAGAGATTTATTCACCATAAAATTAATGTGATTATGAAAAGACCCATTATTGAAAAATATTATTCCTAGATCTCTTTGATGATCATTTGTTATAATTTTAGAATCACCAATATAGTAGGAAAACCTTAAGATTTCAGATTTTCTAGAGTAAGAGACAATGGAGCACTTATCCATATTTATATCTATATAATTACATTCACACCAATTCAAGAAATTATCTATATCACTTTGAAGTAAAAAACAGTCATTAATAGAATAAATAAGTCTAAAAATTTTGCAATCGCCTGCATAACATAGAAAATGTGAACATTTAATGCATGTTTTAGGTCATCAATGTATACATTAAATAATAAAGGTGCAAGAACACTGCCTTGAGGCACCCCAGTGAAGCAATAATATGGTAATGACAATTTATTATTAAACCTCACACAAGACATTCTATCCTTAAGAAAAGGGTCAACCAATTAATTAATAATTTGGAAAACCCTAACCTACAAAGCTTCTGAAAAAGAATTTTATGATTAACTCTATCAAAAACGTTGGTCATATCAAAATAAACAACATCTAACCTAGATTGATTCTCAATTGAGTTTGAAATGTGATCAAAAATAGTTAGCAAATTTGTTTCAATGGACCTATTAGGCAAAAATCCATGCTGCTCTGGTGCCAAAACCTTAGAGACATCCAAGATAATTCTATTATATAAACATCTTTCAAATATTCGAGCAACAGTGTATAGAATTGAAATAGGCTTATAGTCACCAAATCTCTAGATCCTTTTTTAAAAATAGAAACAACTTTAGCAATTTTAATGGATGTAGGAAAAGTACCTTTTGCTAAAGAGCAATTAAAAATATGCAAAAGAGGAGAAGCAATGTATTCAGCACATCCTTTATAAATGAAAGCCGGAATGTTGTCAAGGCCCACACTAGAATGTAATTTAAGCTGCTTAATAGCAAAAACAACATCAGATTCAATAAATGAATCACATGTTATCCTTTCTTCAACTAGATCATTATTTGCAGTTAAATTAGTAAAAGACTGAGTTTGTTTAAAAAGCTCTGAGAAATAATGAGAAAAATCATCAGTGGCTAGATTAGAATTATTACTCTGTAATTTTTTTTTGTAATACCTAAATCCTTAACCAGAGACCAAAATTGCAAAGGATTATCAGAAATATGACTTTCAGTTTTTTGTATAAATTTTTGAAAATTTCTACGATATATAACCTTTGACAATCTTCTATAATTAATAAAATTGTTATAATAATTTAAGTTCTTAGTTTTCCAATATCTACGATGATGAAATGATTTCCTTTTAATAATTTCTTTAAGAGAAACTGAAAACCAGAGAGGAAGTCTTGCATTGGTGGTCGAGAGGTCAGCGCGACTGCCTTGCGCTTGCGGGCGGTTACCCGGGTTGCGGGTTCGCGTCCCGGCCGATGCTATGACACTTTAAAAAAAAAAAACCAGAGAGGAAGATGGTTAGTTAAATTTTTTTCCTTAGGAATGTATTTGTCAATTAGTTCACTAAATGATTGTTCAAAAAACTTCATACAGAAATCTACATCAGATGAAAAATACAAATTTTTCCAGTTAAAATTAGATAATTGTAAACAAAGACCCAAATAATTTCCTTTTTTGTAGTTTCTTTTCATAATTTTAAAAGGACAAGGTCTATTAAATTTAATATTAATACAAAATTCTAAGGGAGGATGATGCAAATCAACGGAAAAAGGAAGAGAAGTAGTAGTTAAACATTCAATTGTAGGAAAATTACTAAGAATACAATCTAATGTGTGATCATTAAAATTGGTGTATGGATTAAATTGTTTTAAATTTAACAAATTGCAAAAACGAATCATTCTCAATGCTTTAGGTGAAAAAGAGACTGAATCTATGATAGTAGTACCTGAATATAAATCTGGAATATTAAAATCACCAGTAATAAGTATATATGATTCATATTTGATTAAAAAATCTTCAAGAATAAAAAAAAACTCATTAAACTCTAAAAAGGATAATGTTGGCTTTATGTAGATAGTACCCAAAAGAACCTTGACACTATTTTTCAAACATATTTCACACCATGTAGCTTCACAAGATGATGATGAAATAGTAATATACTTATGTATAAAATTACATTTAAAAGCAATGAGCATGCCTCCACCTTTGGAAGCAACATCAGAAGATCTATTTGTTCGAAGTACTTTATATCTATTGTCCATAAAAAAATATCATCTGAAATGTGTTGAGTAAGCCAAGTTTCTGAAATAAAAACAATATCAAAATTTTCAGAACTGAAGAATTGCTTAATTTTTGCAGTCTTAGTTCTCATCCCATGAATGCTTATATAAAAACAATAAATTCCAAACATAATATCAAAAAATATATAAAAACAAACAATAATCAAGAGAAAAAAATGTTAATAAAGGATGATATGGGCAAAAGAAATTAATCAGAAAGTATTAATGAACTAGCCAAAGAGCCATAAAAAATTTTAATGTAGTACCGCAAGGCCATAAATGATTCAAAATAAACTCCAAATGCTTATGTTTGGGAATTGAAACAAAAAAAACTACTAATATTAGAATTAAGCATATTAATCTTAATACATATGATTTTAACCTGAAGTTTGTCTTCCAAAAATCTCTGTATATCAGAAGAATTAGCATCTACTGGCAAATTTGAAACCAAATATTTATAATATTTATCATTATCCTTAATTAATAATGAACCGTTACTATTATTAGGACTTCTATAAGAAATTGTATCTTTAAACCTATGTTTTTTACTATCTTTAGAAATATCCTGTCCAAAATTAGAAGAATAATTATTAAATTTTTTATTAAAAAATTTATTTGAATTTAGTCTAAAATTATGGGGTAAACTATCATGTTTGCCAAGCTGCCTAACTGATAATTTTCTATTAGGAAATTGCTGAAAAGAAAAAGAGGTATTAGAAGAATATATTGATGAAACAGAATTGGAAGGCCACCATTTATAAGATACATTAGAGTTATTAGGACCTCTATAAGAAATTGGACTTTTAAGCCCAAGTTCATTTTTTTTAGAAATATTCTGCCCCAAATCATTTTTTCTTTTAATGTGTTTTTTGAAAAGTAAAACATCCCTATGATTTATAAAATAACCTAGATCTTTCACTCCAGTCTCATAACAAGTTTTATCTTTCTCAACAAATGATTGAGACTCTGAACCAGTATTATTGTGTACAACATTTTTTATATTATTGTAACTCTTGCTAGCACATAAACTAATATTATTACTAGTATAATGATTTTCATGATATTTATTATGAAAGTTCTTATTGTAAAATATTCTGGTTTTATGTGAACTCACTTTGGAAAAACAAGTTGACCTGACAGATGGAAGAGAGCATTGAATACCTACCTCTAAAGTAAAATGTTCAGGTTGTGAAATGATATCATTAAGACATTTATCCATGCAGTTTAAATCAACAGAAAAAGATTCAAACATTCCTGTGGATGCAATAGTAGAATTAACACCTGTCTCCACAATCCACAGTTTTCGTTTTTCCTTTAAAAATCCAAATGAACACACAGATATTAAAAAAACCATGTTAAAAAAAAACTTGAGATAACTCATAAGTCCATTAAAAATAAAGTGAAATGTTATCAGATATAAATATAATATAATTAAATCTTCATAGTAAATTTCTGTAGAATCCTATCCAAAAGTCAATAAATCCTATGACACCAATAAACAATAAAAATAAAATAAAAGACATTTTCAGTCATATAAAGTGAATCCTCAAACAAGTTTCTAAAAATAAGGTAATATAAGGTTTAGTAATAAAATTCTCCAGACAGATTTAAGTGCAGATCAATTACAAAAAAAAAAAAGACTAATAAATCCCTTTACTTGCTTTCTTAGCAAACAAACCAATCAAAAGAACATTAAATATACACTTCCGCTTTTGGCAGCCATCTTCGTAACTAGTCTTAAAAAGCGTCCCTTAGTGTTTTACAGTTTTAGGAAGACGGGACGACTGTCCCTTTACCTTTACATCTGTTATTCAAGGTAAGTCAACTTTTTAATCATTTTATATGATGAAAAGTGATAATATAACCGATAAAACTAAAAATAAAGTAAGCCCCGATCTCAGCATTCAACCCAACAATGCGGTCATCGGCCGTAAATTGTATAGCCTTAGATCTAATCTAAATGCATCTAAACCACCCGTTACAACAAATAAAAATCCACAAATGAGTAAATCAAAAGAAAATTCCATTGCAAATATCAACAAAAGTTTAGAAAATATTCAACTTACCCCTAAACAAACAATAGAATAAATATCTCGTCAAGCGAAACTATTGATACAAGCGAAAACCAATCATTACCTCTCCGAAGCCTTTACTCAACCACAGAAGATTATAATGAGCAATTTCCTTTGCCCAACAATTCAATTAAAACTATATCTGGAAATAAACAAAATTACCAACAAAATGATACCGACGAAATTTTTAAAGTAAAACATTTTCCACCAGAGGTCGACAAAACCAGTACTGTGTAAGTACCGTTTGTCAACAGTAAATTTAAAAATAAAAAAGAAGAAATAAATTATAAAACTGATAAATTTCATTCTAAAACAATCAAAGATTTTAGCTCAGAACAATCCATTGCTACATCAGCTAACGTGCAAGCTAAACCAATTACCTCAATATCAATATTGGAAAATCCCACTACGTACGCAAATATCGTAAGGTCAAAAAATTCCGAGAGCATCTCTGAAAATATTAAGGCTGATAATCTCAACGAATTATATTTGAATCTCACAGAATTAGACATAGAAAAAGAATCAAACACGCAGGAAAATGTCTCTTTTAATATAAACAATATTAACGATGATATGTTCCTAGAAATAAACAATGAGTTCAACAAAACGATACCCAACTCTCTATATAAATCGTTTGCAAACTATTACAGCGATAAGTCTTTAATCTTAGCCATAACAAATCATCAATGTGCTTTATATAAATTCCCTGTAGAACAACTCTACAGTCTAATCAATCAAAAGCAATTAGGCAGAGGCATTCACATGATCCTTAATCATCCCAATGACCGCTATGTGATCGTAGAGTTTAAAAACGTGGGCAGACCGAATGAATTTTAAAAATAACTACAAATCTTTAGGAAATTATATACTATGCTCCATAGATATGAACCGTCCAGTTACACTATCTGGCAGAATTCAAAACTGCCTTGCCCACTTAAATGAACAAGAAATACAAGACATCCTTATTAATTATGGTTCAATTAGCAAATTTAAACACCTATTAAATCCTCACTTTGAAGATCAAATCCTGTCCAATACAGTTACCTTCACACTTACATTAAAGAAAAACATTATACCCACTGACATACCCACTATTATTACAGCAAGGGGCTCTCCTATGGTTTTGACATTCAGAGGAGTACAACCACAATGTTTCTTCTGCCTTCAAAGAACACACCTCATTAAAGACTGTGCAGCAAGAATATGCACACACTGTGGTATTAAAATGAATAAATTTCACAAATGTCCTGGTAGACCTATTAACAAGTCCTTAAATAGACAATCATCACATAGGACTAATTCAAACAGCAACCTCACAAACCCAGATATTCAGATTCAAATAAATCCTCCAACAAAACCTTCCACATCCAAAACTATATTTCAAAATGAAAATATTCAAGAAAGAACAAACGTCAACCTTTACACTAATAGTAGTAAATCAGAGAACCAAACAACAACAAATACTGCTCCTAAACCAATCACGCAAACTAATAATACTCAAGATCAAACATTCGAAACAACTTATACTAATCCCCAAGAAATAATATTAGGTCAAACTCTTTCTACAAAAGAAGATAATATGACCAAACCATCTAAAGAGAACAAGATAAACCCAGGCGATGAAGAAAATACACTCAAAAAATGTCAAAACAATTCTTCCAATATAACTCCTAACCAGCTTAAAACAACTGATAACAACCCTAAACAGAGTGAACCACAAACTAACTGCAATTCTTCAACTCCTGCAAGAATTAACCTACCAGACGAAAAGATCCATCAAACACCCAACCCGAAAGTCAGCATGATCGAAGATTCACAACTGTTACAGCAAACAGAGAATGTCTCAAGTCTAAAATTCGAACAAAAATCTTATGACAATAAAATAACACTACTATCAAAAGAACAGGAAAAGGAAAACAACACTAATCAACTTCAAAATCCTCAAAAAAATTGACACAACAAATACCCAAAATACAATTAAGAAAATTAAAAGAAAATCAATTCGCTCAGATAAATCAAGCTCCGATGATGACAGCTCCCACCCGGTACTTTACTCACCACCCCCTCTAACAAACAAATCTCCGATAAATCCAACTCAAAGCTTCACAAATCCATAGAAAAAAGAGGAAAACCATGGATCTTACAACCTTAGATACCATTGATTCTCCCGATGAATCTCAGACAGATTACTCTACTCCATCAGACACCGAAGACTTCATGGATGCGATTCCTCAACCAACAAATATATCACCAAGCCATCTACAAGTTCAATCACAAGTCTCTGACTGCCTAACAACATCAGACCTCATTAATATAGAGATGTCCCACATTCACTTGGATCACTTTGCTGAGGACGGTTTGGATTAATCTATCATGTTCTGCAAAATAGCTGGATCGGAAGACGCACACGTTCCGATCAACTCAATCGATAGAGTTCTTGCTATTAAAAACTGGCTCTCACTCTGCTCCCCACATATACTTCTTATGGGCGAAACCAAACATCACTATAAGACTGACCATAAAATAATATCTCTTCTCTCCTCTCTCGGATTTACTAGATTTTCCATCGGCGACGCAGCTTCCGATCTCGGTATTCTTCTTAGCAAATCAGCACCACCAAAAAGTTTCAACATTCTATTCCTAGATGCCAATATTA